>CAUYUJ010001980.1:464915-582415 GCA_963575745.1 Prorocentrum cordatum
AACAGACAATCAGAGACAAAAATGACATTAAGCAAAGAGGCCATAGGCATGATGCGACGAAGGAGCGAAGAGGGCGGATGAGGACCAAATGGATGGACGAAGACGGGGGCGAGGAGGAGACGGAAGAACCAAGGTGGGAGAGGAGGAGGAGGAGGAGGACGACGACGACAAGGAGAGATAATAACATTGAAGGGGTGGGAGAAATAGATGAAATTATGAGGCGGAGGAATAAAAAGAAGACGTCGGCGGTCCCAACTGAACGGCAGGTGGGCCAGACTCTAGCATAAAGCAGTTGCTAACGTGCCTCGGATGTGCAAGGCTGCGCTGCCAATCAGCACGCGCGGGGAGGGGGGACAAGGACACTCCTTCGGCGCACAGAATGGAACTTCCCCCCTACGGCCAGAAACGCCCCCCGGCACAAAGTTTCACGCTGCCGCAAGCAGGCGAGCGGGCCCGCCCGTTTGGGGACCATGCAGCAGACGCAACGAAAACGCCAAGGCGGCAAACGACAACTTCGAAAACTCTCTTCAGCCCTTTACAGCAGGGCTGAACCTAAACGGTGAGTTCCGTTTTCTTTTTGTTTTCGTTGTCCTTCGCTTTTGTTTCGAATCCGCCTTTACCGCAAAACGAAATCGAAACGA
This sequence comes from Prorocentrum cordatum, assembly GCA_963575745.1. Taxonomy (NCBI): domain Eukaryota; class Dinophyceae; order Prorocentrales; family Prorocentraceae; genus Prorocentrum; species Prorocentrum cordatum. Next base: position 465,557 of record CAUYUJ010001980.1, read on the forward strand.
AAACGGCCCACGAAATCGCCCAAAACAGCGTTTAGGTTCAGCCCTGCTTTACAGACCCAGGCATTGTGACATTACTTGACTGCCTGTCGGCTGCCAGAATGAATCTGCGGATGCGGTCCTTCAGGGAGGAGTTCGACATCGAGGAAGGACGAGGAGGAGGTCTCGAAGGAAAAAAGGAAGGAGGAGGGAGCCCCGCTACCCGCAGGGAGCGCAAAGATTGGGACACCATGCTTGGAGATGTGATGGCCGCCTCACCCACTCTCCGCCTGCCTCCCCAAACTAACGCGCTGCTCGTCCCCGACTGTACTGTTTCCGAAATCCGAAGGGTCCAAGAGGTGCTGGTCGAGCGAGCCCCAGACCAGGACAAGGCTGGTTTGACTCTGCGGAGCCGACGGGGGAATCGGAGGTCTTGGGGCGCATGGCCATCGCATCTGGAAGGCCCGTCTGCGGTGCCGTCTACTCACTCGGAACAACATGCGGACGAGCGAGGATCGAAGCTGGGTTCCCGGGCTGCCTCGGCAAACGCTGGCGACTCTGGGCCCCGCCGAAGGTGATCCCGGCCGCTTGGACCGCCCGAGCAGAGCACGCAACGATCCTGAGCCCCTGATGGGGCAATTCTGACCCGGCGAGCCTCCCGTGCAAACGTTGCAAACTTTGAGCAGGGACCGACCGTCCCGGCATTCCTAGTCCTACCACGAAATGTTCTTGGAACCCCCCAAATGTTTACACAAGCAATGCTCTTAGAGCATCAACCCGATGTGACAAAACAAAACGGTCCCAGCCAGAAATGTTCTACGAACGCTTCGTGAGAAAAGGTTATTATAACATTGTTTGGTGGGGCAGTAGGCGAGCCAAGACGCTTCGCCACTGCTTGGAATTCTGACCTGGCGAGCCTCCCGCGAGAAATCGCAGGCTGCACGACGCCACCGTCGCCTTGTGAGATTGTTTTTTGCTCGCAAGGCTCGACATGCAGTGACAGGTGGCCATGGAGAGAGCCACGGCCTCAGCAGAGACAGGTGCAGCAGAGACAGGTGCAGGGTGAGAGATCTCACGAGAAGAAGACAGAGCCCATAAGGTCGCCACCGCTCTGCCCGACATCGGCTGAGCATGGGTCTTCGGCGACCCGACCTCGGCGGCGCCCCGCGCAGCGCTACACCGTGCGAAATGTTTAAGAAATCGTGGGGAAGTCTCAGAATTTGAATAAAAAACTTTTTTCCCTAAATTTCTAGGATCTACATTGAAACAATAGGAATAATCGAGACTCTGGCCGAAACCGTCCGTTTTCTTAAACGTCGCCTAGGGTGTACTCCTTGAGTGAAGTCGGGCGCGTCCCCCTACAGGCGTTTTTTGGACGAAAGGTTTAAAATGCCAAAGAGTTGCTCAAACATGGTCAAAAAATGTCAAAACATCGTGCCCAGACACTTTTTACTATCTTTGAATATTTCCCCAGTAGAAAGACAGGCCCGACGTCGCTCCAGAGGTCGGGCTAATTGCGGCTGGATGATGACGTCTGCCGCCTCCAGGTGGATCTTCGCCCTCCTGCGATCGCGGGCGCGCGGGGCGCGGCGGCGGCAGCTCTGGCCGCGCAGCCCGTCGCTCGCGAGCGCGCTGTCCGCCCCCACCCCGCCCAGGAGGTCGGCTCCGATCCTCCGAAACGCGGCGGCTCCCACCTGTTCCCCCGGCTGCCCGACCGCTGCCGCGAGCGCGAGGAGGGGAAAGGCGGGGGCGCGGCACCCCGGGGCTGCCGAAAACGAGGGCCCGCGCCCCCTTCGCTGCGACCCGCCCCCCGCCGCGGCCTCCGGCGCAGCCCGGTGGCCTCCGCGCGGCGCGCCTGCCCGTCGCGCGCGCCGCCTGGGGCGCGCCGCGATCCTTCTCGATTGAAGGGGCGCTGGGGCACGCAAATAAATACACAAATAAAAAGATTCCTCATATGTTCCCACATTTTCGGAGTTTTTTGCATTCCCGCCCAATCCCAATATTTTCCAATAGTTTCCTAGGGGTCGACGATGAATTGGGTCTGCGTGTTTCTTCCCATCCTGATCGATGTGCGCCGGGTGGCAGGTCGCCGCCCCAGGCGCTTCCGCCCGCCGGGTGCCCCCCGCGGTCGCGCGCACGCGGCGCTGGGAGCATCGCCTGCACAAGCTCGACGGGGGGGCGCGGGTCGTGCGCGGTCCACCACGTCGAGCGCCCCGTGGGCCCGGGACGCGTGGGGGCTCCTGTCGCGCGGACACCTGTCTCGCCCCGGGGATCGCACTGCGCGCCGTCGCGACGCGACCTGGCTCATTGGACGTGGACGTGCGCTGCGGACGCTAGTCACTTGGTGCAAGTGGGCGAAAAGGGGCGCGCGCTCGATGGGAGCGGCGACGATTCCGATGGGCAATTTAGAGCTCCTCGACTGTAGGCGGCGACCCCGCACCTCCCCGCCCGCGCCCGCGTCGCGCGGGGGGCGACGAATTCTGGGCCGCCCTTGGGGAAGGAAGGGCCTGCGCATTCTGCTCATACTGTCGCGCCCACGGTGAGACATCGCACGGCTTCGTCGGTCGGGTCGCATCGGAAAAAGCGCCTGCCAGCAGGGCCGTCAGCGAAGAGGCACCGCAGCACGTGGCAGGCGAGAAACTCTGGGCCGCCCGCGAGGAATCCTAGGGCCTGCGAACCCGCGCAAACTGTCGCCCCCGCGGGTTAGCCGCGCGGGATACTGCGCCGCCCTCTCGCACAGGCGGCCCCTCTCCACGGGCGCCGAGAGCGCTGGGGAGAACCGCGATGGCTTGCGCATCGCTGGCAGAGCGCCGTAAGAACGTCTGCCACTGTCGAAGCGAACGAGAGGTGAGCCTCCAAACTGGCGCGCGCTGCACCGAGGATCACATCTGCGAGCGGCATTCTCTCGACTCTGATCGAGCGCGCGGTGCCCCAGGATCTCCCTGGCCTCCTCCACGCCGCCTTCGCCGCATCGACCCCGACTTCTGGATATCCGCACCGCCCCCCACCCCCGCCGCGAGCTGCCCGCCCGCCCCCCCAAAAAAAAAAAAAAACGCCCGAAACAGAGCATAGCCCGGGGAAAAAAGGGGCGCGCCGCGTCAAGAGGCCTGCGTGGCCGCGAAGGCCCCAGCCCCCGTCGCGACGGGCATGCGCGCCCCACCCCCCAGGGCTCGCCCCCTCCCCCCCCCCCCCCCCCCGCAACCCCGACGCCTAATCCAAGACGGCGTTCGAGGCGCGAGTCTGGGCCTCCAGCGGATGAGTGTCGGAAGGCGGCAAGGCCCGATGTTTGTCGCGCGTGGCTGCGCGCAGAAACGTCGCGCAACGCGTCGGCAAGCGTGCAACTCGTAGCGTTGGCAGCTCGCAGCAGCGGCGCTGGCCTCCGGGCCCACTCGCTCTCTCGCGCGGCTGAGCCCGCGCCGAATCGCCCCCGCCAGGCCTCGACTGGGCGACGAGAACCGCGGGCAAACAGCTCGCGCGCGCTGCCGCCCCCCCCCGCGCCGGGCCCGCGCATGCGCTAGAACTGGCTGCCCTGCTCGCCCGCCCCGGTCTCCCCGACGGCCCCGGCGTGCCTGTCGGCGACAGGGCCTGGCCCAGGGGAACTGGATCGCGTCGCCCTCTGCCCGCGCTAGCTCCGCGCGCGAGGTCGAGGGAAAGGCATGCGGCGTATCCTTTTTTGGATCCAGAAAATAGAACGGTCCAAAATTCGCGCGCCAGCCGAGCATTGCGTCGACATCCTCGCCGAGCGCGTCCAAGCGCACGCGGGGGTAGAGGAGGGCGCCGCCACGAAGGAGGGCGCGCCGCCGGTGGCCCGGGCGCGCGTCCTGACTTGGCGGAGGAGGCGCGAATGGCGTTCAGTGCAACGTGGGCGAGCAGCGTACAGTCGACGCTCAGCGCGCCCAAATCCTCTCTCCGACCTCCGCTCCGCAAGAGACCAGCTCCACATCGTCCCCCTGGTCGCAGGCTGACATGACCAACACTGAAGCTACGAGGAGACATAATGATACGGTGCATGCCTCAGACGGCGCTGCATTCTTCAACTGGCTCGATGGGCGGACCCAGTCGCCATGCGTGAGCAAAGCGCGTGCGCCTGCGACGTGCTCCAGCCCACTCGCCTGCAGCAGCTGCTGCACCTCCCGAAAAGGGTCCGTCGGGTCCGTCAGGACCTTCGCGCTGAAGCCACCCTCTCTCGCACTCACCGTCACAGTCTCCTCCCACTCCGTAAGAGAGGGGAGGTACTGGTCTGGGATGTTGTAGGCTCAGGAGGAGGAGAAGGAGGAGGAGGAGGCTAGCTGTCCTGCTCCCCTGGTCAACAAGCTCCGACCGCGCGCACGGCCCTCCGGACGCTCTGTGTGCCCGCTGCCTGCCTGGGGATCTCGGCCCGTGTCATCAAACTGTTCGCTGTGTTCCAGGTCCGACGGAATCCCGTTGGCTCTTTATTCGTTCTCCCTCTCTTTCTCTCCCCGCCTCACGTGGTTGTGATCGATCCTCCTCGTTGAAACATACCACTTGGCAAGAGCTGCGCTTGGCAAGAGCTGCGCTTGAATCCCTTCCTTCCGCTTGGCAAGAGCTGCGCTCCTCTGGGCAATGCGCGGGGTCAGCTCGGTCTTCTGCACCTGTACTGCGGCCTCCTGGAAAGCAACCTCTCGAATGCCGTCCACCAGAAAACTTTACGGATATGGCGGGTCAAGCCTCGCAAGCTCGTGCTCTCACTTCATACTGTTCGTTCCCCAACCAGCTCTAGCTCCACCAGGAGGGGCGTTCCACGGCTGTTTTGTTAGAGAAGACGAGAAATGAAATGACGTCCCCATGGATGTGCAACCAGTGGTGCCGATGGTACGTCTAGCTGGTAGCGCACCTGCCACAGCTTCGGGGCGTGCTCCCGAGGACGAGCGTCAGGGATCACCTGCAGGTCCCTCGTTGCCCTCCTGCGCATCTTGGACCTCCCCGTGGCGGCAAGCGCTTCGACTGGAGCAGAGATGTGGCCAAGCGCTCCTCCGAGCGCCCGCGCCGGAGCGAGTGGACCCGACCGGGAGGAAGACGTCCACGAGAGCAGGGCCCCTCACCTCCAGCATCCTCCGGAGCACGACCGACTTCTCGCTCTCCGTCCCCTGCGCATACGGACCCACGTGTGCGCCGTGCTGTGTCGGCAGGGGCAGTCCGTGTCCCGTGCACCTCTAAGTGAGCTGAGAGTTGGCGTCGGCCGCCGCATGCACGACCGGTCGACGGTGGGCCTCTCGAGCTGTCGTGTGCAACCACTGTGCTCTCGTCTCCTGCACGCGTGTCCCCTGTGGTTCGGCGGCGAGCGGAGGCGGGGAAAGAGAAGGAGGAGGCCTTCTCACAAGGCGGCAGGACTTCCGGGAGGCCCTCCAGCCTTCTGAGTAGTGTCCTGCGTCGTCGGGGAAGGCTTGGGAAACTTCTCAGAACGCCGGGGGACTTCAGGGCCTTCTGATGAGGCTTCCGCCTTCTCACTTCCCCCCCCCTCGCTCGCCGCCAAATGGTCTGCTTCCATCTTGCTGGAGGGTAGGAGGTGCCCCGTCACCACGGTGATGTCGTAGACCCCCGACCTCAGCCTCAGGAGCCCCCCCGCGTCCCGCGAGATCCTGCTGTGGATACCAGACGTCGACCGCCTGATGTTTCCTCACTGTTGGTACAAAGGCCCCGCTCCCATCTCAACTTGAGGGGCTACCATGGGGGGGGGGCTGGCACAGGGGGGGAACCATCGACCTGGAATCGGCGATACATCGCCGATCGATCGGCAAGAAAGCCCCGACGGTGGATCCGCACGCTCCTGGGCGGGGGTGGGCGATCGGGCCTCTATCAGCGATGAGTGAACGATTGGGCGTCGATGCATCCCCCCATTTGCCTATCACCCCCTATCGTTGCCCCTGAAGATGGAAGACAAGACGGTGTCGAGATCTCTGGGCACACGATGATGTCCGCGAAGCATAACGATTCCGACGTATCCTCAGCCCTCAACGCGTCTGAGATACGCGAGGGATTGTAAAGCACGACGTTCGAAAGCGCATTCCACATGTTAGTAGCAATGCGCAGGGTGTGCAGTATGGGTACGGGCTCCCCCGAACTCAGGGCGACAGGGGCGACAGGGGGGCCGCCGAAAGTCGAGGGTGCCCATGGCACCTCGGGACCTGGGCAGCTGGGCCGGCAGGGCGGAGGGAAGAATAGCAGTGGGGGGGCGGAGGAAGAGAAGTAGGAAGAAGAGGAAGCTGGATGATGATAGTGCGAGACTGATGTCGTAGTAAGATTGGCTCAGGATTCGTTCCAAGATGTTCAGAGTATCTAACGGCGCAGCTGGAAATTCTGGAAACCTGGGAAATATTGGAGGACTCTGGCTGACCAAACGGGGCCGTCAAAAACACGACGAGATCCAATCTGAAGTGTGACGCGGGCTCATGGGCCCCAGCTGCAAACATCCCGCAAGAAAAACTGAACCGCTAGAACATTCGGGGGGCGGGACGCCAGACAGTGGCGGCAAACCCCGAGCTCCAGCAGACTCGCGCCTCATACCCACCCACCCGTGGAAAAAGGAGCCGAAATCGAATCGGGTCGGCCGCGCAACGGAGCACAACGATGCCATGCAAGCATCGGTCCGCATCGGCTCGCCGGAACATCGGAACATAATCGGATCGAACAAGCCAGAATTCGAGTAGGAGATCGACTGCAGAAATGATGTACCCCAGATCTGGAATTTCCGTCAGACCTGCGAAACATATGAGCATAAGGTTCCTCGAACTACGAACACTCTTTGTATTGTCGTAGGTCGAACCGATATTGAATCGAGTCGATCGGTTCAGGCGGACCTAGGCCAGAAGAGCATCCTCCAAGAACATGAGACCCTGCGACAGCCAAAGCATACAAAACATTCGAGGGTACGTACACTCCCCAGGGTGCACGAGAACGTCCAACAAGCACGAAGAGCCCTCCCCGTACCGACCTCGATCTCATACCTCGGTCCGAATGCATTGCTTTCGAAAGTCGAGACGGTATCGAACCGAGTCGACCGATATCGAAGCGCGTCGATCGGGTCGAAATCGGCCCTGCCCCCCCCCCCCTCGTCTGTTGCCCTCCCACGCCGTGCGTCCCTTCCCTCCTCCCCTCTCGTGCGTCCTTCCTCCCTCCTTCAACAAGCACCACAGATCTGCGCGTGCACATCCGCAGCTGCGTCGGTGCGGCTCGCAGGGCGGATGCCGTCCACGACAGGGCCCCGGCCGATGCCCCGAGCACGGTGCCCACGGGCTGCCGCAGCCCACGGCCTCACCGGACGTGCCCTGCCCTGACCCCTCCCCCCCCCCGAGAGAGGGCTGCGGCGGCCTGCCAGCCGCCGCGGCCAGGAGCAGCGGCGTGGCGCCCGCCCGGTTCTTCGGACCCCTGTCGGGGGGGGGGGTACAGAGAGTCCACCCGCACAATCGAAAGGTGCGCGGTAAGGATGCAAAAAGGGCTTTGGAGGGCCATGTCTCCTCGTCCTCCTCGGCCCTCCTCCATCCTCCTCCTCCATCCTCCTCCTCCTCCATCCTCCTCCTCCTCCATCCTCCTCCTCCTCCTCCTCTGCGCACGCGGCCTGCTCTTCCTCCTCCACTCTCCTCCGCGCCCTCGCCCTCCGACCCCGTCTCCTCCTACAGTCAACTCGCACAAGAAGCATGCGCGGTAAGGATGCAAAAAGGCCTTGGAGGGCCATGTTCACGTGTTTCGCACGAGGTTGGCCGGCGAAGGGCACCAAGGATGGGCCGCAGGGGGAAAGGATGCAAGGGCAGCCTGGGCAAATCGCTCATCCTTACTATGCGGGTTGGCTGTACCGTCGGGCGTGATTCAAGGAAGGGCACGCGCGAGGGCACCAGATTCTTCTTTGCGGCGGCGAGCGAGGGGGGGGCATGAGCAGGAGGAGGCCTTCTCGGAAGGCGGCGGGGCTCCTCAGCAGGCCTCTGGCCTCCTGAGAGGCTTCCTCTGTGTCTTCGGGGAGGGCTCAGCATACTTCTCAGAAGGCCGGGAGACCTCCGAGCCCCCTGAGAGGGCCCGCCCCTTCTCACTTCCTCCTCTCGCTCGCCGCCGATCCTCGGGCGTTGCCAGAAGTGCCCCTGATCTCAAAGGTGCCCCGAGCTTCCCGCTCCACTTTTGGAGGCCCTGATGCCGCCTGGGCCTCGCGAGGGGTGCTCTGGAGGCCGTGGGGGCTTCCTCTTGCCGTCGCTCGGACGTCCATTTCCCGTGCATTGTTCGATGTCGTGCGTGTTTTTTTTGCTCGATGGTCCAGGATGGTCCTTGATGGTACTGGCCGAAAAAAAATGCACACGTCCGAGCGATGCCAAGGGGAACCCTGGGAGCACCTTGGGCCAGGGGCACCTCTAACAACACCCGACTTCCGAGGGCAGCATGGCCTCCAAAGCAGGGCAGCAGACATGCGACGCCGTACGCAGGACACAAGCAAGACGAAACCAGGGCGAGGATGGACTCGGGAGAGGATACATCGAACATCTCTGAGATCCGGCGGCTCTGGAGGATGTCTCGGACGCCGCGGCTTTTTCAGAGAGCTCCTGAACGCACTGAGAGTGCCCCGCAACGCTGTGGAACATCTTTACCTTGGTCCTAGCCTTAGGTCGGACACGTCCTCCTACAGGCGGATGTTGGACGAAACATGAAACATAGTCAACAAATACTCGAAAATACTCAAACATAGTCCAAACATCGCCCCCCGACTAATTTTTTGTACTATTTTTGGACATGCCTCCTGCAGAGGGACAGGCTCGACTCAATCCGAGCCCCATCCGAACAGGAGCCCGCCTTGCCTCGCAAGGGTCGGCCCACTAATCAAACTCGACCGCACTCTGCAGCGCCGTGAGGCGGGCGGCCCGCGGGCGATGGCGGCCGAGGACGCTGACGATGGCTCGCGGCTGGCGGGCGCTGGAGCGGCCAGCGTCGTATCGCGAAGTCGGCTCGGAGCAGTCAGCGAAGCGGCAAGACGAAGCCGGGACGAGGATACAACATCGGGGGAAGATGCATCGAGCATCTCTGAGATCCGGTGGCACTGGTGGAGGATTGTCTCGGGCGCCGCGGCCTCCTCAGAGCGTGCTGGAACGCTCTGAGAGCGTTCGGGAACGCTCTTTAACGGAATCATCCTCGTCCTAGCCCCGTGCGAAGCAATCAGTCAATCGGGCCGCATCGGCGACGGAGCGTGAATCGAATCGAATCGGCCGCGCCAGGATGCACAGCCTGCAGCGCCACGCAAGCATCGGGCATCAACCCGCATCGGAACGTCAAGATCAGGAATCGAATCAGATCGTGGGGGCCGGAATCAATATCGAGTTAGATCGGTAGGATGGATTTCGGCAGAGGCTCGGGACGTTGACGCTTCGGGACCAGGAAGCGGTCAGCGTGTCGCGCCGAGGCGTGGTGGGCCGGAACCGCTGGCGCGATACGCTGAACACAAAATCATGGCCGCACACCGTGCACACCGTCCTGGCCGAGGGGGTGGGGCGGCCCCGTCCACCCGCCACCCCACCGTAATTAGGGGGTGCGAAGACTCTGTGCACGGGACGGATCGGGCACCGAGGGGAACCAGAAGCCTTGCAACAAAACTACACATGGGCACCATAGGCCTACCGCAACGAATCAACCAGTACACCCTGCGAAATGCTTTAGAAATCATGGGTTAAGAAATTCATAGTCTCAGAATTCGGAGAGAAAACCCAGAGTGTCGATTCAAATCTTAGGATTTACATTGAAACATTAAGAATAGTCGAGACTCTGGCCGAAAACTTAAGTTTTCTTAAGCATCGCCTAGAGTGTAAACCTACCGATGCTCGGGGCGGCTCCCGCCGCGGCGACGAGGAGCCTCCCGCGGCAGACCGCAGAGAGGACGGGGACTCGCCGGGGCGGGCCGCCGCTGCCGCGACCCCCCACACGTCCGACGCCTCGGTGCACGTGCGGTGCCGGGCGCCCGGCTGGCCATCGCTCGGACGGCCACTCCCTGTGTGTTTTTGTTCGGTCTCGTGCGTGATTTTTTTTTCGCCAATTGATCAAGGATGCTCCTCTCGATGGCCCTCGCCGAAAGGAAAAATGCACACGTCCGAGCGATGCCAGGCCGGAAGTCCCGGCACTCCTGGCCCGAGCAGTCCGTGCTGAGACCGCCCCTCGGGGCCCAGCGAGGCACCCCACGGGGCTCCGAAGACGGCCAGCACCCTCCCGTCGTGTCTCGCCGCGACGCAGCCATGCCAAGGACGGGCCCTCCTCCGCCGAGCCCCGGGGGGGGCCTCGGGGGCTCGAGCACACGTCAGCGCCGCCGCCGCCCGCGGGCCCCGCCGGGGCGGAGGCCTCTTGGCGCCGTGCGCCAGCAGGAGCCGCAGCACGTCGGCGTGACCCTGGCGCTCCCCCTTTTTCTCAGGGACCGTACATGGACATCATATTCGAACCCTGTTGCCCAAGATGCCCCCCAGACCCCCCGCAATCAATATTGATGACGTGGCGACGGGGGGGGGGCGTGAGTGGACAGAAATAATCGAACCCCCAAGCACCGCCTTCACTGAGATCAACATTGATGTCGGGGGCGCGGGGGTGATTTAGAATCTCCCTGGAATGTGGAGGGGTTCGAATATATTGTCCATCTACTGGAGGAGATGGGGGCGGACAGCACGCGTCCACAGTTGGCGCCAAAAAGAGGACACCGCCACGCGCCGATGGCCGAGTCGAAGTGTCGAGCAGGGCTGCGGGGTCGGGCCTGGTGGCCACCCAGGAGCGGGCGGTCAAGGTGTGCAAAATGTCCAGCGGGGCTCAGCCGACCACTTGTGGATGCACCCCCGTGATGCGCCATCCCAATGATGCACCCCCTTGACGCTCGACCCTCCCCATTGATTTGTGGATGCCATGACAATGGACACTCTAATAACCCTATCTTTGAATGAAACATGTGTTCAAAATGTGTAGACATTTCAAAAATGTTTCAAAAATGTTCCAGATATCTAAAACAATTTTCCAATGTTCGAAACATTGTTTTAGATATCAGGGAATTATTCGGCAGCATGCTTCCTCTCCATCAATCGTCCTCCACAACCCTTGATGCACCCCCTGGACGACCCCCCTTGACGCGCCACGCCCTCGACGCGCCCCCTTGCTGCACCCCCTTAGCGCCCCCCCCCTTGGCGCGTCACCACCTTGACGCAGCCCGTTCACGTACCCCCTTGACGCCCCCCACTGACGCCGCCCCGTGATGCCTCCTGGACGCCCCCCCATGGTGCATCCCCCTGACGCCGCCGTGTTGGTGGTTCACCTGGGGAAAGCGATCCCTGACCTCAACAGGCATCGGGGTGAGACTGGCGAGGTGCGGAACGAGCGCGAAAACGGTCTTCGTTTGAAAGACGTGCTCTTCCGCACCAAGCGTGTGGGACCGGCACGAGCTATACTCGGGGTTGGACAGACCCCCCTTTAGTAAAACGTGGTTTAGTGAAAACGACCTGAGGCCCAAACCTGGCGGGCGCAAGCCTGGAAAACAACGGCCACGGCGCCCTCTCGAGAACCGAAAACGGACATTTCACTAATCGACGTGTCACTGTTGGGGGTTCTGTCCACCTCCGATATACGGCGGTCTCCGCACTCCGAAGGTCCCGATGCCCTGTGCTCACAGACCGCGCGCTCCCGTCCCCGATCTCACCGCACGGTCCGTCGTCGCCCTGCTCTGGAGCTCGCGGGGGGGCGCTGGTCGCCCGAGGCGTCCCCGGAGCACGGCCGACGAGTCCCGGAGCAGCGCTTGCCACCTCGAATCCCTGCTGACTCGCCGCACGGCGTGGTCATCGCGCCGTTGCGGGGCCCCCGATCCGTCCCCCGTCGGCCTGCCTTCCTCCTGCCCTCCTCCGCGTGCCGTCGGGCGGGTCCCACCGTGGCGCCAGGGCCGGCCACCCCCTCCCGTTCCCTCCCGTGAAGAGGGCGCGGGGGAGGACGAGGACGCCGCCCTGGTGCGAGGAGGGAGGGGGGAGGAGGGAGGGGCCCTCCTGCGCCCCCTTCGCCGCCCTCGCCGTTGTCCGCCACCCTCTCTCTCCTGCCCACGCTTCCCTCCTCCTCCCTCCAACCCTCCTCCTCCCTCCTCCCTCCTGCCCTCCTCCCTCCTCCTCCTCCCTCCTCCCTCCTCCCTCCTCCTCCCTCCTCCCTCCTCGTCCCTCTGTGTGCCTCGCTGCTGCCCTCTGCTCCGAGGGCATCGTGCTATCGCTCACTGTAGAGGCTTTGCGATGCTGTGGGTTCCCCAAGTGGTATCCGCTAGTGCTTTGCCAGCTGCAATTGTGTACCCATCACTCTCCTCCCTGGTGCCAGATACCGTCGCTCAAAAGCGGCCCCGGGGCCCTCTAGGACAAGAGGAAGCGGGCAACCTCCGGAATCAGCGAGGGTACTGAGCACGCCTTCTATGCAACATGCATCCACCTTGCGGCGTGCACAGCGGTACGCCGAGACTCAACCAGAAGAGAGCTCCCAACAGAGACATCAGAACTCCAGCAGAGCTCCGAGAGACCTCCGATGCCCAAAGATGCATCCAAGAAGCCCCGGATTGCCGATGTGCCTTCAAGATGGCCCCATATGGCCTCCCCAAATGCCAGGGATACAGTCGTCGTGCCACCAAAAGAAACTCAGCGTGAGGAACGAAGCGGCTCGTCTGGCCACTGCAAGCCTCGGCCGCGGATTGGTAACACAACCCAGACCTAAGGGACGACCCGAACACCAGAGCCCCTCGTCAGACGTGCTTCTCCAAGATGGCCCAAGACGGCCTCTCAAAGGGCCTGGGATCGACTGAGCATGCAACGAAACATCTGTGTTCCCCTGGTGCTCGAAGGGCGCAGGCGGAACGAGCCACAGGCGAAGCGGATTTGCCGCCCCCTTGCACGTAGGTGTCAACACAGGCGGGTTGGGCGACGAAAAAAAGGCTAAGGTGGCCCTGGCCGCCCTCCGAGGAGCTCTCTTCGGGCACCCCCGCCATCGCCGCCGCAGAAGGCCCTAGCTTGTGTCCGAGAGATATCCATGCCGTCTCCTTCCCCCTCCTCTTCCTCCTCATCCCTCCCTCATCGTCCTCCCTCCTCTCCTCCTCTCCATCTCTTCCTCCTCCTCCTCCTCCTCCTCCTTCCTCATCCTAGACGGCTCGACGGATCTCCGACGTGGTGCACAAGCGGGCTGGAGGCCTCAAGGATAGCTCAAAGGCGCCCAGGCGGCCCTAAAAAAGAGTTCCCAGACGCGCCCGGCGAGGCCGCCACGGCCGCTAGAGAGCAGCTCAGATGCCACAAGAGTCCCAACTGCTCCCGCAACGGCGGGGGTGACACACAGAACGTAGGTGTACGAAACTCTGGTATATAATTTGGTCATATAGACTGCGACGCAGACATTGCCAACAAGTGTGCAATGATGGCTCTTCAGGGGAGTCTCTGTGAACAACGAGGTCCCACCGTCTGCGCTGGATCCTGGCGCCACTGCATCGAGGCAATCCTGATACATGGTATATAGATATATAGATGAGAGAGATAGAGAAATAGGAGAGGGGGAACACAGAGAAAGATAGAGAGAGGGCGAGAGAGCGTGGAGCAAAGAAAGAGAAGGAAAAGGATTAGGAATGTGTAGACGGATGAGAAAAGATGACGGCGATGAGAGTTAATATGGGGATGTGGAGAAGGGGAGAGGAGGAGGAGGCGGAGGAGGAGGAGGAGGGTGAGGAGGCGGAGGACGAGGACAGTGATGAGAAGGACCATGGGGACCAATGAGTGCAAAGAGGACGACGAGGGGCATGAGAAGAATGAGAAGAAGCGGAGGCCATTTCCGACCCCAGACTGGCCTGTCCCCATTTGTTCCCCATCATCGTCCTCCGCCTTCTTTTCGTCGGCAACTTGTCTCCGTGTCTTCCTCGTCGCCCGCCCTTTCCCCCAACAGAAGATGACCAAACATGCCCAAACATACGCTTTCGGGTGTCCGCGCAGACGTCTTGGATCCGCGCTGGACCCCTCCCTGGCGCGCGGAGCGCACCAGCGGCGGCGCCGCAGGCGCCGCCAGCGGGCCCCAGCGCAAATCCGATGAATCCGTTCAGAGCTTCGAAAGTTGATGCTTATTCAGCCTTTCTTCTTCGACCTGAACAAGAGGAAGAGCGGGCGAGGATTTTTTCTGACGACCGCGAACGAAAACGCTGCCCACATACACCGTGCTGGTTGGCGAGGCCAGCACGGGTCTGATTGCACCTGCCGTGAGGAAGAAGCTCACCTCCAATCAGGAACGCGGGGCCGAGGCACTGTAAGGGGACGAAGAGGTAGAACCCCTTCAGGCTCGACCTCGTGTTCGCCGCCACCCCCATCCCCCCGGGCCCGAAGCTGGGTCGGGCCTCGCGGAGGCCCTGGGGGGTTCACGCTTCTTCTGATCTGACGCCTGTGCTGGGACCAAGTTTGAACCTGGGGTGGGGGTGGGGGGGGGGGGGCTGGGTCAAGAGTTCAACTTGTTTGTATCCACCTGCGCGGGACCCCCAAATGACCAAGGGGAGAGGAGCGGGCGAGGAGGACGCCGCCGGGGAGGGCGCGGGCGCGGGCGCCCCGAGCCTCCAAGGGAAGGCGCGGTCTCTGGAGGCCTGGGCGGAAGCCCGAGGAGGGCTCCCCGCGGAGGTAAGACGCCGCGGAGGCCCGCAGCGGCCGAGCCAGGGCCCGGACGACCGCGTCCTGGGCCGGGAGGGAAGCGACGATCTTGAACCTGCCCTCAGTCACGAGGGCCGGGGCGAGGGGGGGAACCTGCAGCATTCCTCTTCCTCTTGTTCTGCTTGGGGGGGGGGCCTGCCGCTGCACACACTCACTCACTCACTCACTCACACACACACACGCACACTTCCAGGCAGTTCTCCAGGCTCCAGCCCCCCCCCTTTCCAGGACAAGGGGAGGCGAGCTTGTCTGCCAGGAGGGAAAAGAGGGCAGAGGGGGAGAAGCAGGAGGAAACCCTCCTGACAAAACATGCGCAACCATCAACTTTCGACGGTCTGCGCGGATTTCTTGGATCTGCACTGGGCCCTTCTGGCAGCCGGCGCCGCTCCTGGCGCGCTCCGCGCGCCAGGGAGGGGGTCCAGCGCAGATCCAAGAGATCCGCGCGGACCGTTGAACATTTCAGTTTTTGCAGTTGTTTCGTCTTCGATCTCGAGCTGGCAGGGGGTGACTGTCCCAGGGCCCCCTAAACCATGGCATTGCTGACAAGGAGTGCGAATTCCACCTGGAGGCAACGAAACATTGAGGATGGTTCCACCCACAGCTGTA
This sequence comes from Prorocentrum cordatum, assembly GCA_963575745.1. Taxonomy (NCBI): domain Eukaryota; class Dinophyceae; order Prorocentrales; family Prorocentraceae; genus Prorocentrum; species Prorocentrum cordatum. The sequence goes on from CAUYUJ010001980.1 coordinate 480,787, forward strand.
ACTTTCTCGGGAGCAGACTGCCAGATGCCGTTGGCCGAACGCCACGGCCTCGCGTAGAGTAAAAGAGTGCCAGTCAAGCCTCTAGGTTGTTAGCGTCTTGTGGATGTCCTGGTCTACCGAAGGCCCCGATGATAGAGGCTTCCTAGATGCGGTCCGAAGAGAAGGTGTCGGAAGATCGCGCGGCAACGCCGATGCAACGCCGACGCCAGCGCGGAGAAGACTGGGCTCCGTATCGCGCCCACTCGCCGACGCCTCGGCGATGCGGCGCGATCCTCGGACACCATCCCGTCCAGCCCGATCTGGGATGGGGGAACGAACCATAACACAAAGAGAGTCACTCCAAGGTCTGGACTGAGTTCTCGAATCGGCGCTTCTCCTCCTCCTCCTCCTCCTCCTCCTCCTCCTCCTCCTCCTGAACCCCTCTCCCTTAGGCACGGAGCGCGCCAGGGGGCGCCCAAGAGGCGCCGCGGGGCGGCTCAGCGCCGATCCGCGGAATCCGCGCAGGTCTCAGCCTCCCTCCTCCTCCTCCTCCTCCTCCCCCTCCTCCTCCTCCCCCTCCTCCCCCTCCTCCTCCTCCCCCTCCTCCTTCTCCTCCTCCTCCTCCTCCTCCTCCAGAGTTGTTAGTTCTATGTCACTGTTTGTTCCCGTATGGGTGGCCTGGAGTTTTCGAGTAGGAGTTCGACTACAGAACTGATGCACGCCCGAATTGAACTCTTCGTCGACTCTGCGACAGAAGGCATCGACGTCCCGTGGATCCACGAACCTCAATATTATAAGTTCTGTAGCTGCTGTAACAAGATCTGGGGTACACCACTGCTTAGAGTTACAGTCGGGGCGTTGCCCTAAGGAACCCTAAATAAGGAACGAGGCCCCTTTTTCCCAAAAGATAGGCTTCAATCTCCCATGGAACACCTTAGGGAAGCCTAAAGCAAATTGCACAACAATCAAGGAACACCGAGACCATCCCCAACGAAAAGCTGTCCTCCTTCAGCGCCCCGTCCGTAAGACACTTTCAGCCCAAGCAAATAGAGAGTTCAAGCCAGGCTACCAAAAAGGGAAGCTCCAAGAGAACGCCCAGGGTCCGGCCCGGAAGTCGAATTTCCTGGGCGAGATCCGAGTTCCATGAACGCTGATGATTTTTGCTGAAAAGTATGCTTGGTGGACGCCAATTCTGTAGTGGATCTCCCAGGGGCCCGCGCGGCCCGACCCCTCCACGAGCCGAACTCGGGGGCGCGCCCCAAAATTTACGGCGCGCGCAAGCAGCACAGGCAGAGGCAGGCTGGGGGAGGAGGATGGGGAGGTCCTCCTCCTCCTCCTCCTCCTCCTCCTTCTCCTCCTCCTCCTCTGCGCCCCTCCCCCTCCTCCCCCCCCCCGCCGTGCAGGGCAACGACGGCAGCCGTGCTGGCGCTCGCCACCCTGCCGGAGGGGCCCCTGGAGAGTCTCGCGCGGCCCGTCCCTCCCGGGGGGGGGGAGGGCTTCTTGGAAGGAGGCGGAGGCGCCAGCCCCCACATCTGCAGACGAGGCCCGCGCCCTCTGAGAAGCAGGGGTGCCTCTGAGAAGCCTTCCCCCCTCTCCCCCTGCCCCTCCCTGCGCGTGGCCGCAGACGTTCGCGGAGTCCCGAAACGGTACGGTGACAGACCGTGCGGTGACCTCAAAAATCCCCCAAGACCTCACCGCACGGTCCGTCACCGCACGGCCTCGGGACCTCGGATGCCCCAATCGCCCGAGACATCCTCGGAAAACGGCCCGGGTCCCAAAACCGTGCGGTGACCCCGAATCCCCACCGACTCACCGCACGGAGTGGTCACCACCCCGTTTGGGGGCCCCCGCAGAAGGCTCCCTGCGGGCGGGAGGCGCCCGGAGGGGGCCTTCGACGCGGCGAAGTGCAGCGGCGTGGCCCCCGAGGAGACGGCGGCGTTCGCGTCCGCGCGGCCTCCACCCGGCAGCGAGCGGCCACCGGGCGGGCCGAGCTGAGGGGGAGGGGGAGCAGGAGGAGTTGGAGGAGCAGTTTGAGGAGGACGAGGAGGAGTTTGGAGGAGGACAAGGAGGAGGAGGAGGAGGAGGAGGAGGAGGATTTGGAGGAGGAGGAGGAGGAGGAGGACAAGGAGGAAGACGAGGAGGAAGACGAGGAAGAGGAGTAGGAGGAGGTGGAGGAGGAGGAGGAGGAGGAGGAGGAGGAATTGTCCGCCGGATTCTTCACAAGGGAACAAACAATGACATAGACATCAACTTTTGGAGGTCCGCGCGGATTTCCTGGATCGGCGCTGCTGCCCACTGGCGGCACCTCCGGCGCCACCCCTGGCGCGCTCCGCGAGCTGGGGAGGGGGGTCCATTTCCGATGCGAAAGATCAGTGCGGACCTCCGAAAGTCTTTGTTTACGCCATTATTTATTCCCCGACTTCGTCACCGTATTTAACAAAACTAGGCGCAAGTTTTCCCTAACGCATTGGAAAACTCTGGACGACATTTTTCACCGCTTTCAGACTCTGTGGGCCCGTGCTGGGCCTTGGGATTGTCATACAACGACTCAGGATGGATTGCGGGCCGGCCTCGGGCAAAGGGTCGGGACTTCCAGGGACCCCGCATCAAGAATTCGCCGTGGGCCCACTTCTTTCGGCGGCTCGCCGAGGGGGGAAAGTGAGAGGGGGCAGGCCTTCTCAGCAAGCGGCGGGGCCTCTCAAAGCCCTCCGGCCTTCCGAGAAGCCACCTGTGACTCAGGAGAAGATCTGAGAGGGCAGCCTCAGGCGAGCCGCAAAGTTTTGAAGGTTCCGAACGCAACACTGACAGAAGCTGCTTCCGATACATCTGCCAACAGCACCTTTGGGCCCAGAGGGTGAGGTCAAAAAATAGAGGATGAAGAGACAAGGGGTGGAGAATCGGTCGGTGATGGGGGTGGGCAGGTGTTTGTTTTGTTTCGTTCCTCCTCCTCCTCCACCTCCTCCCTCTCTCGGTGCTCCGAATGTCTTTCCTCCTCCCGCCACTTCCTCTGCAAGGGTGGGTCAGGCCGAGGACACTGACGAGAGTAACGATGTGTATAACATTTACGGACCAGGACGCAGGCGATGAGGACGAGCACACACGCAGGCGCGATCACCGAGTCGAGGACGCGACAAAACCTTGGAGGAGAACGGGGATGGGTACGACCCTGATGAGGAAGAGCGGGAAGTGGGGGGCATTAAGGCGAGGACGCTTCGGACTGCTAGACAAAAACACACGCAACACACACGCACACACGCACACGCACGAACACGCGCGCGCATACGCACCCATGCCATACACGGCCGACGGCCCGTTCCCCCCCCCTAGCCCACCGAACACACCCTCTCCAGCGATCCCCCCCCCGCGCCCCGCGAAGGACAGCACCACGCGACCCCCCCCCCAAACGCTTGCTGAGGAGCCCGTAGCTCTGAGACGGACGAAGGGTGAGAGCGGGACGAAGACGACGACGTAGAGAGACTGAGGCACACGGCGCAGCAGGATTAAGGGTGTGCTTCGCGCGCGCTCAGTCTCAAAGTCGAGGGCAATGTCGCGCCCCTCGCGCGCGCGCCTCGCGCGCGCGCGCGCCAACGCTCGGACTTCTTCACGTCGAAATCCCCTTCGCACCTTCTACCTCCGCCTCCGAGCCCTCCCTGCCCTCCGCCACCCTCCTCACACATCCTGCTCGCTACTCGTTCTCGACGTCAGCTCATCCTCAACTCATCGTTCTTGCTTCAAAGAGTATTATCATCCTCCTTCTCCTGCTGCTCTTCATTCCGCTCCACGTTCCAATTCCTCCCCTACTCACCCTCTTCCTCTTCGCCGCCCTCAGTCCATCTTCCCGCTTCTCCCCGTACCCCCTTCTCCCACTCCGTGATCAACACTGGTAGCCAGAAGTCCGGGCGCTTGTGACGACAACACATCGCTTTTGATTGGGAGGCTGATTTGTCGATGAATGGTGTTTTATGCGATAAGCGCACCGCGAACACAATGTCAAGCAACAGTGGGGCGGGAGGAGGCAGTTGATGCTGCTTTCACTTGAGCTGACCTTTTCAATGACACTGGGAACGATGAAGCTGTCAGCAGTTGCCGTCAGGGCACAAACTCAGATGCATTCGTAACCCAAGCGCCTGAAACACTTCACGCTTGATTCTCCCACGTGTGCCGTAAGATACGTAGAGAGTATATACACGCACGGGGACGGCACACGGGCTGACTGTGCAAATCCATCTCCTGAGCAGAACTGAGGCCGGCGGAGGCCCTGACAGGTCACAGCAAGTCCGGCCACGGGGCAGCAGCGAGCAGCAGAGGGGAGGGCGGCGAGGAGAAACATGTTCTGCAGCATCCATGTTTGCCATCGACCTCAGGGAAGACAAACATATGCAATGCTGACTGTCCACTTCGCATTAGGTCGGGCATGTCTCCCCTACAGAAGGATTTCATACCCCACAAAAAATCAAAAATGAACAAAACATGCCCCAAACATGGTCCCCAGACTATCTTCGTACTATTTTTGAATACTCCTCCTGTAGAGGGACAGGCCCGACTTAAATTTAGCAGCGCGAGCGCTTGCATTCCCGTCGCAGGGCGTGGGCCCTTTTCTCGCACGCCTGGGCGCGCCCCGCGGGGGGGGGGGGGGGGGGGGGGGGGGCGCTGAAACGAGCGGCAAGCTCACGTGCGCTTGCACCCTCGGTCCGAGCAGTCGAAGGCCAGAGCGGTGGCCGAGCGCGTCTTGACGAGACGCGTGCCGCTCAAAGTCCTCGGGGCAGAGGCCCGGCGGTGACCTCGGCTCCGAACGCTTCGACGAATTCAAATCCCCGCGCCCGCCTGGGGCCCGGCAGGCATTGCTCGGGCTCCACTCCCGGGTCTGGTGCCTCGCTTCTTGCGTCAAGGAAGGGGCGCGATGGACGCAAACTCGCCGCTGGCCAACACCACAAAACCTCCCCAAACTCGTTCCGCGTGGTCGGTTTCGGCGGCGGCGGCGGCGATTGCGAGGAGGCAAAAGGGGGACCTGCTGATCCAGGTCAATGCAAACGCGGGTCCGTCAGGCCGCGCAGGATCCAGCAGAATCCTGCATGGTCCTGCGCGCAAGCCCAGGCCAATGCGTCCGTGGCTCAGCGGGATCTTGCCCGGTCCGGCACTCTGGCTGACCCCCGTCTGCACCGACCCCCGCCTCTCAAGCCCGGATGACTTGTCCTCTGCTCCTCTCCCCCCAGGAGGCGCAGGGCGAGTCCTCTCGTCGCGCCTCTGGGTGGGCTTCGGTCGGGCATGTCCCCCGACAGGCGGAGTTTGGAGGAAAAATGGAAAATAGTTAAAGATATTCCAAGAGAGCCAAAAGTAGTCGAACAATCGTCCCCAGACAATTTTTTGCAATTTCGGAAGATTCCTCCTGTAGAGTGATAGGCCCGACTTATGGGTAGGCGGCGCGCGGGACGCCTGGTTTTGGACACCAAGCCGCGCAGTGCGGCGCCGCGCAGGCAGCCCCCCCCGGGCCGGGCCTGGCAACTTTCTCGATCGACTGCTCTGGTTCGGTTCCGTCCTCGAGATTTTTCTGCATACCACGCCCTCCCAGACCCAGTCGGACTCCACCGCCCGGGGCCACGTTGACTGTACAAACACCACGCTCCGGGGAGGGTAACTTGTATGCCAAACCCCCGACCAGGACCCTCGCTGACCCCCCAGGGCTTTTGGGTGTAATCTAATTTTTTTTCGGGCGGAGGTTCGGTGAACCGTTTTTGACCTATAGATCCCGCGTTGCGTGGTCAGCAGCGAAGACAAACAAGCGGGAAGGAGGCCGAGTGGACACGCAGCGTCCTCGCCTCCTCCTACGTCATGAGGATGCGGCGGCCGAAGACGCGCTGGATTCCAGGAGCGTACCGCGTCTTCGCTTTAGGGCGCCAGGAAGACGCTCTCCAGCCAGACGCAGGAATTTCGCACTTCCAAGCCTCGCACGCCATGCGCGACAGAGTACGCGAGACGTGCCATCCTCAGACTCAGCCCACTCCAACGCTGGAAGACCTTTGGAAGACCGCTGCATGGGGGCAGAGCCGGGGCCGCACCCGTGCGCTCACGGTCCAGCCATACCATGCACCTCAAGCGAAACCTTTCCCACGGCGACGAATCTCATGATGGGACCCTCCCTCCCTTCACACCTCATCCTCATCTCTTTGTCCAGGCGCAGCTCCTCCTCCTCCTCGTCGTCATCCTCCTCCTCCTTCTCCTCCTCCCCTCCCCCGCCTCCCTTATCCCTCGTGCCTCCTTGTCCCTCCTCCATTCATTCATTTCCAGATACCGAGGTGCCCGAGGCATTCGACGGAACAAGCAAAGAACAAAAATCTTACTCGTCCTGATGACAACGGGCAAGTGCACGCCTCCTCTCCTAAATTACCAATTCAAGACTTCTGGGCCCTCCCCCATTCTCTAGAGGAACAAAAAACTGCATAAATTTGCATAAACAACAACTTGTGGCGGCCCGCGCGGATTTATTGGATCTGCGCTGGACCCCCTCCATGGCGCGCGGAGCGCGCCAGGGGGCGGCGCCCGAGGCGCCGCCCAGGGGGCCCCAGCGCGGATCCAAGAAATGCGCGCGGAGCGCCAGGAGTTTATGTTTATGCTGTTTGTTCTTCTTCGGTTCAAAACTCCTTGGCCCTCCCCCCTTCTCCTCCCCCTTCTCGCTCTTCCCTCTTCTTCCTCCCGCTCCCACCCCGCCCCTCCACTGCGCCCCCCCCTGCGCGGTGCGAGGGTGCGCCTTCCAGCAGCAGCTCCACGATCTCGGCGCGGCCTGCGTGCGCGCGGCGCGCCGCCCCCCCACCCGCTGCGTGATATGACTCGTGGGCGTGCAACCTCCCAGGGGTCGCCCCCCCCCCCCCCCCAGACGAAGCCAGGACGAGGAGGAAATCGGGGGAGGGTAAGTCAAGAATCTCTGAGATCCAGCGGTTCTGGAAAATGTCTCGGGTGCCACGGCCTTCTCAGAGCGTTCCGGAACGCTCCGAGAGCGTTCCGGAACGCTCTGGACGGATCTATCCTCGTCGTAGCCCCGTCTGACCGCCCCCCCGAGTGGTCTCGGTGGCGGTGGTCCATGTTTCTGCTCGGAGAGCGGGGGAAGATTGCGCGGGGAGGGCGGGGGGGGCTCAAAGTGGGGAACTGGGGGACTCCAAGGAGCCACGAGGGTCACATGAAGATCACCCTCTTCCCAACCGATGGGAGGGGGGCTTTATCTCTGCTGCAGCCGGCCCCAGAGGAGGACGAGGAGGTCGACGAGGAGGCTGCGCATGCCCGCTGACGTGGGATGACGGGGGAGGGGGGGGGCGGGCCGGGCGGAGTGTGATGGGCTTGTCTTCCAACGCCACCAGCACGAGGAGGAGGGGGAGGGGGTCCTCCTCCTCCTCCTCCTCCTCCTTCTCCTCCTCCTCCTTCTCCTCGTCTTCCTCGTCTTTCTCCTCCTCCTCCTCCTCCACCTCCTCCTTCTCATCCTCCACCTGCTTTCCCCCTCCATCTTTCTGGTGGTGGTGGTGGTGGTGGAAAACAGGCCCATCAGAGAGTCGTGGCACAGAGTCTTTGGGCGTTTTTGGTCCCTCGTTGGGGGCTCCCGGAGCGTCCTCTTATGGCCACGGCTGGGCTCTCCCCCCCTCCGAGATTCTGGCCCGAAGGCACCCCGCGGCCCAGGAGAGGTCCTGCTGCACTGGATGTCGCTGTGGACGGGCGGGAACGCCGTTTCCTTTGGACGCCCGAGATGGGTACGGAAAGACTGGGAACAATGCCCAACAGCAGTGCCTGTCCATTCTGAACAGGACTCGCTGTCCACGCCGCCGCGGCCTGTGTCCATTCGAGACAGAAGGCCGCCTGACCAACAGCGGCCGCTGTTGGTTTGGGACATCATTTGCTGTTGGGCATTGTACCCATTTCGGGCGTCCAACTGTTCCAGGGCCAGATCCCAACACGCTCGGCCGGCGCGCATGATCCGTCAACAGTCATCCTCACGACCGCCAGTCGCAGGATTGCGAAAGGTTTCCTATTCGGCGTTTCGACATGGGGAGGCCTGGCTCCGGTCCTCTGCTTAGGGCGACTGCTTGCAGCAATGCGTCCTATGTGGGAGACTCCACCTGCTTGAAACAGGTGTAAACAACAGCCAAGATCTACTCCGTGGGGGGGGGAGGGGGAGGGGGCGAGGGCCCGCGCCAATCGGCAAAACAATGAATAAGAAAACGATCACTTTGCTCTCACCAACGATAGGGCTGCTTAGGTCTGCTCTTACCCTACTAGCAGTACCCCTTCCTCCTTCGCCCCAGAAATACAGATCGCGTTTGCTGCCCCCCAGCGAGCTTCAACTGCTGCGTTTCTTTCTGCGGGGGGAAGACTATACTCATTCCCTTCGATCCTCGAGGCTCGAGGTGCCTCACCTCCTCCTCCTCCTCGTCCTCCTCCTCCTCCTCTCCCTCTTTTCCCCCGCTTCCCATCCAGCTCTCTCTCATCTCCATGCTGTCCGTCATGCCTCTTCACTTTCCCCTTCCGCCGCCCTGTGCTCTCGTGTACCCCCTGTCGATATGTTTGTCTTCCCCATCCCCAGATTATGATTATGGGGCTCTTGTTAATAGTAGGACGCCTCCGCTTCACACTCACTCACTCACTCAATCCCGCCATGGCCCTACACAATCACAGTCAGACTCACTCATACTCAGACTCACATGCACTCAGACAACACACGCTTCAATATCCACTCATGCTCAGACTCACTCACACTCGGATGCACTCGCACTCCAACCACTCAGCCAACTCCACGCAGAGTCGGATGTGTCATGATCAGTCTCATACGCAGACCCCTCGCACTCTGATCATTCATCCACACTGAGACTCACTCATACAACGACTCACGACCACTCCGACTTACACACACACACTCTGCCACTCAAACTCTGACCCACTCATACTCGCTCCTCACTCTCAGACTCCCTCATGATCATCGCGATGTAGCAGCCATAGCATGTCAGCACCCTAACGGGGCGTTGAAAGGGCAAAGGCAAGGGGGCGTCCAAACGAGCGTTTGCCCGCAATCTAGACGCGGACGTGAAAGTGTACCACCCCTGGTAGCCAGCCCGTGGAGTGCCCAAGTACTACGCCAGTTACATCCCGTTCGGCGTGGGACTTCTGAAAAGAGAGGGGTCGGGGTGGGTAAGGGCAAACACGCGTTTCGCTTTAGACGTCCCCGCAAGTAAGGCCAGGCCGAGGATGATTAACACCCCCTGGTGGCTCCCTCTTGGGGTGCCCGGGTGCTACGCTTGCTGCGTCGCGGTGGTCACGGGACTCTGAAAAGCAAAGCGTCGGGAGAGGGCCGAACGAACGCTTCGTTCTAGACCTCCCCGCCATTTGGGCGCGAATGGAAAAGCGTAGCACCGGTGTGCCTGCTACATCGCGGAGACCATGGGGCTCTGAAGAAACAGGAAATCGGGGGGGGATGGGGGGTGGGGGAAACGGGCGTCTTGTTCGAGACCGTTACACGATCTGGGCGCGAACGGACAAGTGTAGCACCCACCATGGTGGCTCAACCTTGGGGTGTGCTAGTACGCCTGCAACATCGCATTCCCACTCGCCATCGCTCGGACGTCCATTCCCCGTGCATTGATCGCTTTCGCGCGTGTTTTTTCGCTCGATGATCCAGGATGCTCCTCGATGGTCCCCGCCAACAAAAAATGCATACGTCCGAACGATACCGAGAAAAGTGAGTGGGGGGTGCAATGGCCCTGTTGGCGTTTGAAATCCCCGCAATGTGCGCGCGAGCAGGTGTGACCCCCCTTGACGGCGGCTCCCTCTTGGAGTGCACGCATGCTGTCAGGGTGTGAGTGATTACGAGTACGCGAAGGCATGTGTGAGTGATCGAAGTTCGAGGGGTCTGTGCGAGGGGGAGTTTGAGTACAACTTGACTGCGTATGAGGGGGATTCGTATGTGAACGGCACGCGTGCGAGCGAGTCTGAGTCTGAGTGTGTCTGTGTATGCGTAGACCTGAGCGTACGTGGTCTGAGTGCTAGGCAGTCTGAGCACGAGAGAGTCGGAGTGTGAATGGGTCTGAATACGAGCGAAATTAATGTGAACGAATTTGGGCACTAGTGGATCCGAGTATGAGTGTTCCGAACCTTGGCAACTGCTATGAATGAGTCTGCGTATGAGCGAATCTGGGTACGAGTGAGTCTGAGCACGAAAGGTCTGAATACGAGCGGGTCTGAGCACGACTGCGTCCGAGCGCGAGTACGTTTTTTTGGTTTGGGGGGGTCATTGACCATTGCTTGTTTTTGTTTAGCCTCTATAATCGAAGATTCCGCGCACAAGGAAAAGGATTCCCCATATGTTTCCATATTTTGGTTTTTTTTTTCCCCCCCCACTTCCCACATTTCCCCATATGTTCTGGGAGTCGACGATGAAATGTTGTCTGTGTGTTTCTTTCACTCCTGAATGATATCAATGATTGATCGTCACGGAGGAGGCGTCTGAGCGCGGGTACGGGTGCGAGCGATTCTGCGTGCGAATGAGCGGGGGAAGAGGTGGGTGGAGTGCGAGGCTGTGGCGTGACACCGGCAGCACGAGCCCCCTGGGGTATGCCAAAGGGTACCGATGCCGCTACTCCCGGACCGCTCCTCCCCAAACCTCTCCCAGGGTGCACTCTGACCAAAACTTCGAGGCGAATCCGGCGGTGGCGACGAGGGCCTGCCAGGAGGCCCAAAAGAGCGAAACCGAGGGAAGGGTATAGCAGTGTGGGTACCCTGTCCTCCTCTGAATACCTAGCATGGCAAGGAGCCTGCGCACATGGGGTCGCCGTGTTGAGCAACGCTTCTGCGCGAGATGCTTCCTCTGTGTTCCGAGGACGAAGCCAGGGCGATGACAAAATCGGGCGAGGACAACTCGAGAATCTCTGAGATCCGGCGGCTCTGGAGGATGAACCGGGCGTCGCGGCCTCCTCAGAGCGTTCGGGAACGCTCTGAGAGCGTTCCGGAACGCATTGGAACGGATCTATCCTCGTGCCAGCCCCGTCCGACCCCCCCCCCGTCCCAACCCCCAGCTCCTCAGGGAGGCAGGAGCACGCGGGCACGGGGGCACCGTTCAAGCGACCCCACTCCGCACTGGAATGGCCGTGACCCCACTGACGAATCTGCCCCCCCTTGGAGGGGGATGTCTGCTGTCTCCTTCTGGGCTCCGCCGAGCCTGGTGGCAGGCTGGTGGGGCCGAGGTGCCATGGCCCAGTGGGGAACAGGGATCGGTTACACGATGCTGATGCTGAGACGTTGGCGGGGGCGGGGGGGCTGGCGGGCGGGAGGAAGGGGGCAGCGCGCCAGTGCTGGCGCAGGAGTGCAGCGGCGTCCACCCCGCCTCGTCCGCGTGGTCGACGTCCGCACCCTCCGCTGCCCCGCGTTACACACCACGCCACTCTTCCCTCCTCCTCCTCCTCCTCCTCCTCCACCTCCTCCTCCTCCTCCTCCTCCTCCTCCTCCTCCTCCTCCTCCTCCTCCCGCCACCTCCTCCCGGTATCTCCTTCCCCCGCTCCTCCCCCCTTCCGAGGGGGAGGGGAGGCATCTGGAGGAGAAGGGAGGAGGAGATCACACATTAGGGATAGGAGGCCACAAGAGAAGGAGGTGAAGGAGGAAGGGAGGAGGAGGAGGAGAAGGAGGAGGAGGAGGAGGAGGACGACGACGCCGTGCCGCCGGGGCCGCCAGGGCGCGTGCGCCGCAGGCACCCGGGCTGGGTGAGCGTGCAGTCAGGCGCGCCAGGCGGAGGCACCACTTACTGAACGAAACGAAGCGAAACGAGGAGGAGGAGGAGGAGGAGGAGGAGGAGGACGCCGTGACGCCGGGGCCGCCAGGGCGCGTGCGCCGCAGGCACCTGGGACGGGTGAGCGTGCAGTCAGGCGCGCCAGGCGGAGGCACCACTTACTGAACGAAAAGAAGCGAAACGAGGGGGAGGAGGAGGAGGGATTTAGGAGGAAAGTACCTCTTCACTCTGCTCCCCCCTGACCCGACAGCCTCCAATGGCCATCAGGAAGCATGCAAAGTCAACCGGACGCTCTCCAAACTGGTATCCTTTTACCCTTCATCCTGCCACTCCTTACCCCCCCATACCTCCGACATGCTGGCTCACGACACGGGCCCCCGCTTGGCTCTCGACCCCATCCGCAGGACCGGGTCTTCTTCGCGGAGAGTTCAGGTTTTGCACTGTCCCCGGGCACGAGAAGGAGCACTTGGACTATCAGATGCGCTGTTTCTCCTCGGTCCCTGCAGGGCTGGGCCGGAGGCGGGCAACTATATACGCTTATGTTACAGATGTTGCTCCCATCGTACTTAATAACTTAAGAACCACATCCCAGAAATAATTTCGAGCACCCGGAAAAGTGTCGAAAGAGTGTCGAAATAACTAGTGTCGAAACAGTGTCGGACGAGTGTCTCCCAGGGCCCGACACGTGAAAACCCTCAAATGTTTAGGTACTTTTCTGGCGCTCGAAATTCTTTCTGGTGAACAAGGCTGTAGGTTGGAACAGCACAAATATACGCCAGGGAACGACACTTAATCCAATAACGGCGGCGCCTCCCCGAAGCCCCATCCCCGCGGGCCTTGGAGATCAGGAACGCCGCCACCTCGGCCGGCCCCCCCAGCTGGCTCCCCCTCTCGGCTCGTCGCCATCCTTCCTCCTCGCCTTCGCCGTCCTTATCTGCAGTCGTTCCCTTTCCTCCCGCCTTCCCCCTCCTCTCCCGTGTCCTCGACCTCCTCCGCTTCCGCCTTCTCCATCTCATCCACCTGCTCCTCCCCCCACATCGCCCCCCCCCCCCCTCCTCATCAGATCGCTGTCGAAATCCTCCTCCTCCAACTCTCTTCTCCTCTCCTCCTCCTCCTCCTCCTCCTCCTCCTCCTCCTCCTCCTCCCCCTCCTTTTCCTCCTCCTCCTCCTCCTCCTCCTCCTCCTCCTCCTCCTCCTCTCCCTCCTCGGGCTTCACCCCCTCCTCCCCCTCCTTCGCCCCCACATTCATTCCTCCTCCTCCTTTGCCTTCCTCTCCTCCTCCTACCTCCTGTCGTACCTCCTACCTCCTCCATCTGCTGTTCCTGCTCCTCTTCACTCCTGGAGTCCCCAAGCTTCCTAGCATCCTTTGAAGCCACCTTTGGGCCCCATTCCTCCTGTCTCCCTCCTCCCCTTTCGAAGCCAGTGGCAAACCGTGAACAAACTCGGGCGCGGATGCCACAGCGCGCCGCGGGCGTCCCCAAATGACCGCGCCCTAAGAGAGACATCTGGAACGACTGGCTGGTGTGTCCCACGGGGCATGCGAGCGAATTGTTCCAGAGCGAGTGGAGCAACACACGAGCGAATCTGGAGCGGACACACGAGCGACACTCAATCCCGTGGGCACGCACGAGCGATAGACAAGCGAATCCCGCGGAGGAGCACGACAATCAGGCAGCGCTGCAAGGCTACCTGATCCTCCTGCCCATCCGCGGCATGGGCCACGCTGCTCTCTCGGGAGAAGGGAGGAGGAGGAGGAGGAGGAGGAGGAGGAGGAGGAGGAAGAGGAGGAGGAGGAGGAGAAGGGAGGAGGAGGAGGAGGAGGAGGAGGAGGAGGAGGAGGAGGAGGAGAGCGAAGGAGGGGGAGAAAGGGGGGCTTCTGCGCGGCTCCTTCTGCTGGCGGCTGCCGGGGACTCCCAGGGGGGGGGCCCGCGTCGCCACGGCCGGCTTCACGTGCTGGGCTCCCAGACCCCCGAGGCCATGCTTTTGTCATGCCTTGGACCACGAAAGGCCCTCCTCCTCCTCCTCCTCTCCTCCTCCTCCTCCTCCTCCTCCTCCTCCTCCTCCTCCTCCTCCTCCCCCTCCCAGGCTCTTCTCTCTGCCTCTGCCACACTCCGCATATCCCTGCTTCGGCAAACACCTCGCACGTTCCGTGGCCCCGCAGGGAGCTCCACCCACGGTCTCAGCGGGCCTGGCCGCATGGGGGGCAACCGCTCACTTCGGGAACGACCCTCACACCCATGCTCCCCGGGACGTGTTTCTCGCACGGGCCCGTTCGGCACCGCCCGATCCCCGGGCTTCGCCCGCTTCTGGCCGCGCGAGGCCCCGCCTGCTACCGCCCCTTCTCTGTCCATGAAAGCTGTGCTCGGGCCGCGGAGCTTTTCGCGCAAGAGGCTCGCTATCGCCCTGCAGATCAAAAAAGTGTCTAGTCTCGCACGGAACCGTTTCTCGGCGGCCCTGAAGCCAGTGAGGGCACCCCGAGGCCGGAGGTGGCGAGACGCGGGCCGCCGCGCTCTTCTCGTGCCCCAAGGGGGCCTGGGCTCCTGGCCGGAGTGCGTTCGCACCTGCCTGCAGGCCAAGCTCTTGCTGATGCTGCGCCACCCCAGCGAGGAGCCCCTCTCGGCCCGCGGCGCACCTCCCCCCATCCCCCCCCTGCGGGCAAGACGCACATCCACGTCCACTGCACCTTGGAGCTTCGGGCTCCCATCCCCAGACATCCGAGGCGCGGTGGATCTAGAGAGAAACACCCAGGGCCCCCGGAGGCCAGCATGCTACACACATACCCACTGCGCCTGCGCCCGTTGGCGCCCCTTCCCAGAACACCCAGGACGCAGAGGATCTGGACGCGCGTGGCCATCCCTTGGGAGGGCCACCTTTCCTTCCGCGGGCCTGCCGCGGGCCTGCCGCCGGCGGAGGGCAACCTGTACTTCCGCGGGCCTCCGCCACCCCTCCGCCGCCTGCCGCCTGCCGGACCCCGTGCCACCCCCCCTCCCGCCCTCGACGGCGGGGCCCTCCCTGGAGCGCCTCGAACTCTTGCCCGGCCCCCCCCCCTCGCCATCGCTCGGACGTCCATTCCCTGTGTTTCTTTCAGTTTCGCGCGTGGCTCTTTCGCCCAATGATCAAAGGTGCTCCTCGATGGTCCTCGCCGAATGAAACATGCACACGTCCGAGCGATGCCAAGCTCAAACTCTTGCCCGCCCCCCCCCCTCGCGCCTCCCTGTGGCCCGCGGAGCAGGCGCGGTGCAGCGCCGTGCGGCAGTCCTCCCGGGCAGCACCGCGCGGTGCCGGGCCAGCCGAGGGGCATCGGGCCGTGGGGGCGGCGAGGTCCGGAGACGCGCTGCCCAGACATCGACCGTCCTGACAACACAGGAGACAGAGGTTCTGCGTTGGTTTCGGCCTCTCGGGGGTTCTACCGGACCTCGGGGCCGTCAAAAGCAATCCTGAATGAAAAACTGTCTAGGGGAATGGGTCAAGACCTGCAGAGGTCGACGTTCTAAAATTATCCAGGCGAAGGACCCAACCATATGCAGCTGTGAATACCGCGTTGTGGTTACGGCTTTCGGTGAAGCTCATCATGTTGCCACGAAGCCGCCCGTGATGGGTGTCCCAGAATGAGTGGGGGAGACCCATACGACCACGGCCACTGGGGTCTTCGGTGCTCCTCCATATGGAGAAACGAAGCGCTGTGCTGGATGGGGGAGACGCATGCGGCCTCGGCCACTGGGGCCATCGGTGGAGACCCCTATGGGGCCACAAGACGCTATACTCGGTGGGGGGACGCTTGCGAACGTCGCCGCTAGGGCCTTCGGTGAAACTCCCTATGAGCCACAAGACGCTGTACCGGGCGGGGGGGGAACACATGCGAACTTTGCCACTGGGGCCTCCGGTGGAGCTCCCTGCGGGGCCACGAAGTGTGTGAGGGATGTGCCGCATGGTTGACACGCGGAGGACAGAGGCAGGGATGGGAGGAGGGAGGAGGCGGAGGAGAAAGGAGCGAGCAACGCGGGGGGCTGCCTCATCAAAACGAAGACCCAATACCACAGGACGGTTGGTACAACAAAAATCGTGGCGTCGGGGGTCTGGGGGTCGGCGAGATCCAGGCACACAGCACCAGCACACGATCGGGGTTGAGAGGCCCGAACGGCCCTACAGCAGGGGCCAGACCAGAACAGAAACCTTCCACGAGACACCCGGACCCGAGACCCCAGGACGTCCGCCGATGCCCGGCGCGGGAACGTCACGCTGCCCGTGGCTGAAGCCATCCAGAGCCCAAGACGCCCAGGGGCGCCCTGGGAAGGCCCGCCGGGCGTCGCTCGGCATTGGGCTCCCCCGCGGTGCGCGCGCCCCGTGCGCGCGGCCTGGCCGCAGGGGGTCTGCTGGGCGGGGGCGGCGCCTGGGGCGGCAGGGCCTGGCCATCGCTCGGACGTCCATTCCCGGTGTGTTTTTTTCTGTTTCGTGCGTGGCTTTGTCGCCAAGTGGTCCAGGGTGCTCCTCGATGGCCCTCGCCGCAGGAAAAAGGCACACGTCCGAGCGATGCCGAGGGACACGCCGGGGGCGACACGCCGGGGGCGGCACATCGCGCGGGGGGCGGCACGCTGGGGCCAGGAGCAGGGGGGCGACGGCGTCGGGGGCGGGCCAGTGGGGGCGGCTGCAGGGCTGCGCGTTACCCCGACACCGACTTCTCCCGTCGACACTCTGCGAAGGAGTGCGTCGCACGCCTGGCGGATCTACGGGGCACTCTGCGCATGGTTCGCAGACTCGACGGAACATCAATTTCGGGGTACATTGATTCTGTGATCGATGTCCTGCTCAAACACTTGGCCTTCGCCTGCGCCGCCACCCTGCCATTCTTATCCGCAAGTGCGGGAGTGCTACTCACCTACATCTTGCTATGAGACGTCTACGTAAAGGAACGTTTTGTCGTCGAGCTAATGAGAGGTGCCCCGTGGCCTCCTTGGGCCGCCCAGGGGATAGGAAGCTTCTGCGGGCACCTGCTGGCAGGCAAACTTCGTGCTTGAGGCGCCTTCGGTTCGGCGGCGACTCTGGGGACGGGGAAGTGCGAAGGAGAAGGCCTTCTCAGAAGGCTCGGAAGCCCCCCGGCCTTCTGAGAAGCCTTCCAGGCCTCCCCCGAAGACACACATCAACTTCTCGGTCAGATGGCGCGCAGGCCTCTGAGAAGCCCCGCCACCGCCTTGGAAGGCCATCTCCCTCTCGCCTCCCCCCCCCGCTCGCCGCCGAACGGTGTGCCACTGCCCCCTGGAAGAGGAGGAGGAGGAGGAGGAGGAGGAGGAGGAGGAGGAGGAGACGGAGGAGGAGGAGGAGGAGGAGGGAGGAGGAGGAGGAGGGAGGAGGCAGAGGAGGGCGGGGGGGGGAGGAGGCGGGGTGGAGGAGGAGGAGGAGGAGGAGGAGGAGGAGGAGGAGGATCCGGGAATGCTCCGTGCGCCCTCCTGGCCCGGCCCTGGAGCTTCGTGTGCACCGCCTCCGAGCCCAGACGGGGCCTGGCTGGTGGCGGTGGACGTGTGCAGGTATGGGGGCCACATGTGCACCCTACCCCTACCCTCCAGGATTTTTTGAGGGGAGGGTGGGGTTCACTTCGCTCGGGAGCTCCCGAACGAAGTGAACCCACCCTCCACTTCGGAAATCGTGGGGGGTAGGGGTAGGGTTCACATGTAGCCCCCTAGCAGGCCCCGTCGCCCAAGGGAGGGTGGCGGCGACGAACGACGACGACGAGCGAAAACCTGCGTACGAGGACGGCGGCGAGGGCGACGGACACGACGACGGAAACGGGGACAACGACCGCGACGTATTTGTGAGCACGGACTCCTACATGTGCTTGTGTTCTCGCATGGGCCAGAACCTTGTACGGGTCAATGTCCTGGGCGCTTGCAGGGCGACGAACCGCAACGTGGAGCGCCGCCAAGATTAGGTAAGCACATTCGGAACGAAACCCGACGTGCGCCGACCCAGAGTCTCGGGCGCCGCGAGCACAAGACAGCACAGACACTGTCCCAGGATCGGTGTGTGCAGTCGTTTGCCTGTTTGGGTATCCCGCGGCGGTCATCTCTGACAGCCCCGCAGGCGCGCCCATGATCTTTCGAAGGCAACTGCTGCTTGACATCTCCCGTCCCTGCCAACCTCCCGCTCAAGTTCGACCCTGCTCCCTCTCCTGGCCAGACCCCCCCTTCCCCCAAGGTTGAGGTGCAACAATACCGGGGGATAGGCACAGTGGGGGGAACACCGACCTCGAACGGGCGATACATCGCCTACAGATCGGCGATAGGCCCCCAATCGTGGATCCGCACGTTCCTGGGCAGGTTGGGGCTATCGGGCCCATGCCGGCGACCAGTGTTCGAGTTGCCAGCGGCACCGATGCTGCGCCCCTGCCCCACCGCTCTCGCGTCTGCCACGACCGCCGCTCCGCCCTCTGGTGTCCCCCCCTTCTGCGGCTTGATCCCTCGTGCGGTCTGACGCCACGAACTCTTGAACTGTTTTCCTTTGTGGACCCGGACACCCTCGATTCGTCAGCCCCCGCCTCCGTGATCTCGTCGCTGCCTGGGCTGACGCCTCGAGGCAGGGGCTCAATGGAAACCCGAGCCGAGGCCGCGAGCCGCTTCGAATCGGAGCAGAGGACCTCTCGGTTCGAATCGACGCATGGCTTCGGACCCGACGCCCCCGACGCTCCCCGAGCGAGGGAGCGCTGCGCGCGCACTGCGGGGCCTCGACCTGCCACCCGTCGCGCGCGGCAGACGCGGGCGACCCACCGAATGGCGCTGCGCGCGCGGCGAGCCGCCTCGCGACGGGGCAGCCGCGCGAAAGATGACGCGGAGGCTGCGCGCAGAGCTGGCGCTGAGCCTGTCGCTGCGAGGACCACGGCGGCACGCTGTGCCCTGCAGGCGGATAGCGCGTCGCTCCGCTGCGCGGAGCGGGAAGCTCGGACAAAACTCGGGACACGGACGCCCGCGGACACGTATGTGAGTAGCGGCGTGTCGCGCCGAAACGTGGGCCAAACTGGCGGAGCGACGCGCTAGCCAAAAGCTTCCGACCGTAGGACGGACAGCACTACGAGAACGCACGCAACCCGAAGATGCCGACGCCTGCCCCCTTAGAACCTGCCCCTGCCCCTCCGTGCATAGTCAGAAAGGTTGCGCGGCGTCCAGGGCACTTAACTCTTCGATGGCGTCGCCCCGTTCAAGGGTCTCTCCCGGCACCACGATGTCCGCCTTGAGCACTTGTTGCCCCCGACGTGGAAGGCGTGGTCGCGGGCACTGAATGGGCGGCTCTCATGCGCATACACCATGAAGCCCTCTGGCCCCGCGCGGTCCAAACCGGGGATGTCCAGTGGCAGTGCAGCCGCGGCGTCGATGTCCACCTGGCAGGCGAGGACACAGCGCCACCGCTGCGCTCTGATCGCAGAGGCCGAGCATGCTCGCCTCAGTGCTGGCCGCGCGGCAGGCCCTGACCATCGGCCCGCGAAGGGCACCCGACGTGGCCGTCGACGCTTCCAGGCGACGGGACTCCTGCAGACGCTGGGCCCTGCTGCCTATGGCATGCCGTCCCGCCAAAGAAGGAGGCGAACGGCTCGCCGTGCCGCAGGGCGCCCGCGAGGCGCGGGCGCCCGAAGGTGCGCCACGATGGCCTCCCCGCATCCTGGGACAGGACTTCTGGAGTGCCAGCGACAAGCGTCCGCGACAAGCTGGTGGGCGTCATCGATCAGCCGCAGCGCGGCATCCTCTGCGCCCTTGAAAGCCGGAGCCCACTCGGCCGCGTCCAGCGTGGAGGCGGGGGGCCAGCTCCCTGATGACCTGAACCCAAGAACGCACCCTCCCCACACCCATCCCCCTCCCAGGGGCATGCGCAACGCCCCGGGGAGAAGGGCCCAGCAACACCGGCACCGGCAACGCCCAACGCTGCACGCAGCGCGCGCGCGGCGGCGCGCCCAGAGGGAGTCGCCGAGCGCAGCGCCCGCTGTCGCCCACCTTCGCTGGCGACAACTTCTGCAGGGCTGGGCTCTCCAATGGAGAAGGGCCCAGTAGCGCCCGAAGCGGCAGATCTTGGCCCAAGCCCCACGCTGCGCGCAGCCATGCGTCTGCGTGCTCGCTGGACTGCCAGATGCGAACGGGTGAAGCGCGACGAGCGGTCGTCTTCTCCGCACATCCGCGCCGCGCTCTGGCGCGCGACCGCATTGATCGCAATGCCCGCCAGCCGCGCAAGATGGGGCAACCGAGCCATTGCCCCGCGAGTTCGCGGGGCGAGCCAGGGGGGTGCAGGGCGCAGGTTCGTATCTCAAGACCAGACGTATACGTGTTTCGTTCCTGACGTCATCTGGCAGGGCTGGCGGGGCTCGCGGGCTGGACCCCACCTCAGGCCACGCAGAAACGAGCTCTGTAGACATGCCCGCCTCTCGACGCAGCCGCCTCGCCGCAGCGCCCCGTCGACGCAACGGCGCGAACCGACGGACTCGAATGGCGCGCGGGCGCTGGCGGGCCGGCGCACGCGGCGAACACCGGCTCGCGCGAGAGCCCCCTATGAGCCCCCCGCCCGCCTAACTCTACATCGGCGCAAGGATGCCCAAGCCAGCCGCACATTGCCCAGACACGCTGGCGGGCCGCCGCCTCCGCCTGCCCGCTGCGCGCGGCCGCGTCAGCTGCCGGCCACGCCCGTCGCCAGCTGCACGCCGCAGCGAGCAGCGTGCCCTCCGCGGGCCGCGCCGCAAGGGCGGGGCACAGCGCCAGCTGGCCCACCGCCGGCGCTGGCCGCCGTGGCGCCCTGCCCGCCTGGGGCGGCATACAGCCGCCGTGCGGCCGCCGCTGCCGCCATCGCTGGCGTCGTCGGCGAGGTCCGTCCAGCTTCGCTCGCGCGCGCTGGGAGGCCAGGCGCCGCCCGTCGCGGGCTCGGGCACGTGGCACTCAGTCTCGATGGACTGGTTGCCCTGACCCAGCTCCTAGCGCTCAGGGGTCCGCTTGCGTGGCCGGCCAGAGAAGCGCGCGCTGGGCACGCTTGACGTGCCCATCGCGGCCAGCGCCTGTCGACCCGTCGCAGGCGCACCCGCTGCCGCGCGAGGGCTCGCACGGCGCTGCAAGGCCGCGCAGCAGGCCGGACGAGCCCTCCGCCTGAGTCTGCCGCGAATAGGCGGCCTACACAAAACACATCCATGCGATCCGAAGAATAGCCAACATTGGGGGAGCGAACGCGCTGCTTATCAATGACACGCCGCTGTGGCGACGCGATCACCGTGTCACTGGTAAAGAAGCACCACGCCTTTGGCCAAGGACGAGGGCGTGGCACGCTGACGGGCTCCCAGCGGCGACGTGCGAGTAATTTGCATCTCCCCTCTCGAAACATGAGCATGCCAAAGTCGGCGGCAGCCTTCGGATGACGACGCGAAACGAAGCACCCGCCACAGGGAAGGGCGTGAGAGCTCTGGGGGCCCACGTGGTGAAACGAGTGACACTCGAAGTGCGCTCTGACGTCCACAAGCTCAACGGGTCTACGCTAAACTCCCTTCAAGGGAAGTCATTTTCACCACCCTCTCCGACTCTGTAGCTCCGAAATCAGAGCACCGCCCAGACATGTCGCTCGTGCATGGGGTGACAGCGCCGAACACCACCCCATGAGCGAAATCACATGCTTTGAGCGCTGTCGTCGCCGTCCACCAGGGACAGAGAATTCGATAAAAGCTTGTGACACGCTGGAGAACGTCAGCGAATGCGTTGATACGGATTGAACATGGTATTACAAATATCACACACACACTGTTCGCATATTATGTTGAGACGAATGGGGCGACGACTATAATGGCTACGACGAAAATCTGACGACGACGTTTGAGACCACTACCAAAAAACAATACAAACAACGGACAGCGACGAACTCCGGACATGGGAAAAGAGACAAGCGACGGCTACCACGAACGACAAACAATGGACGACGACGACGACGACGACGACGAGGGCGTCGGAAAACGCAAAACGACCGATGATGCCGAAGATGACGACGACGTGGACGACAAAGCCGACGGACACCGGACAACTACGATGGACAACGAACCTGCGACGACGGCGACGACGAGCTACGAACGACAGATGCGAGGGCGAGGACGACCGGACCCGCCACCCGGCACATGGGGCATTCGATCGCTGCGCACGACCCCCACCAGGGATGGGTAAAGGGAGGTGGGAGGAGAGAGGAGGGAGGCGAGACTCTGTTCACCGAGATGCGCGCACGCACGAGCATGACTGCTGCTTCTGCCGACCCAGGGCTGCGTCCGACGCCTTGGCCTCGAGCAAGGCCGTCCAGGTTTGACCTTGTCCGCAGAACCTTCCAGCAGGTTCGAGCAACATTCCTGATGGTGCCTCCCGTGCCTCATCCTCCACTTCCTCTGCCTCGTCCCCCTCCACCTTGGACGCCCGAAATGGGTGCGGCCCACATGGGTACGATGCACAACGAGAGATGTTCTCCAAAACCGACACCGGCCGCTGTTGGGCAGGCGGCCTCCTGCCTCGGATGGACAACGCCCGCGGAGGCACCCACAGCGAGCCCTGCTCCAAGATGCGGCTGAAAGAAACAAGCTTGCACCACCTGGGCGGCACGACAACTGCTGATACGACCCCCCCGCCCCCGACCTTACCATTGACAGCGGACGCGCACACTGAAATGGAATGTTTAATTTTTTGTTCGAGCGGCCCTGGGAGATGTCACAACTTTCAATATTAAATTCGGGGGCACGGGGGAGCAGCAGCACCATCCAATTCGCAGCTAAAGCCGAAGTGGTGCAAACATTTTTCTTTCAACAGTGGATCGGAACTGATGTCGGTCTTCGTCCCCACCACCCACTTCGATCGTACCGATCCGCCTTCTCCGTGCTGATCATCCAGGCCTGGCCCCCACTCCCAGGACGGCCTCGTCCTTCACCTTGAGTTTCTTCGGCAGCTCCGCCTCGGCGGCGCAGGCGGGGGAGGAGAAGGACCGAGCCTCAAGAAAAACCGCGAGTCAGAACACCCCCCTTTGCGCACAAGGCGGGGCTAAGACACCCCACGAGCGAAAGGGCTGCTGCCAAGGCTGACGGGAAACGCGTCCTCCGAGTGTTCTCGTATGTTGAGAAGAGTGAACTGTTTGCAACTTGTTTCCATCATTCACCGATGCTTTGAGCACAGCGCTGGCAAGAACATGATCGAGCGTCAAGGATGGAGACACAGGGAGGACACTGGAGGAGAAGGGAGGAGGAGGGGGTGGGGCAGCATGGAGCAGAGTGGAGGAAACAGCGAAGATGCTGCAGGAGGAGGAGGAGGAAGAGGAGAAGGAGGAGGAGGAGGAGCAAGCAAGAACGCAAACATACGGGAATCCACCGATGGCCTGCCCTGACTAAACCGCTAAGGTATCGCCCCATGCTCTCGTCTAGCGCAGCTGGATTCAGAGACGGGGTAGAACCACCCCCACGCGGAGGACACAACACGCAACTCTGTGGGGCCCTGCCTGCGCTCCCCTTCGGGGCACAGGCCCGCGAGCCCCCCCCCTTCTGAGGCACGCAGCCCTACGGGAGGCGCCCATCCAAGCGCGACGGCCTCGCCCGCCATCACGCCGTCCGCGCTCTCGACGTCTGCATGGCGCGCCACGGCCGCAGCCATGTAAAACGACCAGCGGAGGAGCAGGCAAAGCATCGTCACCGTAGCTACTTACCAGCACGGCCCCCGAACGAGCCCTTGCCGCTGTCTCTGCACTGATGCTGCCACGCGCCTCCAGCTCCGCCAGTCGTTGAAAGCTGCTGAACAACTGTCCACGCCGCTTGTCCGTGCCTCCTACACGGCTCGCCAGGGCGGGGTGGACTACTTCGCACGGTTCACTATCTTCGCGATCTCGCGCTGGACTGCCGTCGCCCCCTCGCACTCGAGCACCTTCGTGATGTGCGGACTGCAGAGGGGGGCCAGCTTCGCGTTCTCGTTGAAAACGGTGATGATCTCACACTGTTGCCCCTGGAACCCCTCCTTGCACAGCGTCTCCAGCCTGAAGTCGAGCACTGCTTCCGCGATGCTCTCCATGCTGCTCGAGACTATGTGGGTCTCCCACTCCTGCTTGGCCTCGAGCGCGTTGGTCTCCTCGCCACCTCGGCCCCCCGCCGCCGCGCGCTCCGCCGCGTGCTGGGGCGCCGCCAGGAACGCGCGGATGCGCGGGGGCCCGCGTCTCTTGAACTGCTCCTGCGCCGCGCTGGCCGTCCCCATCGCCTTGCTGCCCCCCTCGCACTTCTTTCCATCCGCCTGCGCGGCTGCCGGAAGCCCCCGCGAGAGTGGCATCGCGAAGGTCGCGCGCGCCGCCGCCGCCAGGTCTGCCGCCGTGCGGGCCTGCGCCCGATCGCCGTCAGCAGCTTCATCAAGTCGCCCATCTCGCATTTCCTTCCCTCGTTGGACGCCGTGCCCTCGACCGCCCCCGCGGTGTCGCCGGCGCCCTGGCTCGGGGGGCTGGGCCGCGATGGCATCTCCAGCGGCGTCGGTTCCAAAGGCCCGCCTGCGGTAATCGGTCGGTGCCGGCCTCGACGTCGCGGGTAGATGGCCGAGGGGGCGGCTGCAGCGGGCGGGGAGATCCCCCGCGGCGCGACTGCAAATCGGGCACTCCAGGGACCTGGGCTCTCGCAGGATCACGTTGCTAGTCGGCGCGGTTCCGGTGGTTCCCCCTTCGCATCGCCCCCTCCGAATCGCCGCCTCCAGATGACGCGCGGCAGTGATGCGAGTCTTGAACACCTGTCGACGCCCAATGCAAATGTTCATCGGAGTCAGCACTTGCGCAAGGTTGTGGAGGTGGCATCGCCGGGCCATGCGTTTGCGGGAGGGGGGGGGGGGGGGGGGGCTTGGGTAGAAAAGCGAGCCCCGCATAATTCTCCCTCATCCGTCCGCGCCCCACATCGACATGGTCCATCTGGAGAACAATGTTGCAACGATTGGAGCCATCCAGTGCCGCTGGCGGTCCACCCGAAAGCACGTTGCATCGATTGGTGCCCTTCTGCGCCTCTGGCGGCGCGTGCCCGCGATCAGTCGGTGGCGGGGTCTGCGCTGCATGCGAAGCCGCCCGGAACCGCCCGAACTCCAACGCCGTTCATTCAGAAGACCGCTCCTGACCCGCAAAGATTGCAAAGTCCCCCAATATCATGCAAGCGGCACGAATCCACGATCGGGGCCGCAGTCCACAAGTCCGCCTCAATCTGGCGACGCCAAAGCGACGCCGAGCGCGACGGCCTCCCCCGCGCAAGTTGCGGCTCAACTGACGCGCCCTCTCCCCGCGGCGCCCCCGAAGAGAGCGAGCAAGGGTTGCGCGTGCCTCGTCGGTTCCCGTGCCCGAGACTGGCGCCACTTTAGCCTCGCTGTGCGAAGGTCGACCCGACTGCTTGGTAGTCGCTAGTGGCGTAGGACCTGAGAAAATGGCCATGCTCACCTTGCGCCTTGCCAGCGCCTCGACGCACGCGCCCCCTAACGTCGCCGCCCTGCAAAGAACCGCGATGCAAGCGCCCCGCTGATCATAATCCGACGCCGTCGAACAGAAAAGTTCAAGCCCGCTCGGGGGAGCGTTGCCCGCGAGGCCCGGAAACACCCGCCGACCACGCCGCGCAATTCCCAGACCCGCCGACCACGCCGCGCAATTGCCAGACCCGCCGACCACGCCCCTCCCGAGCGAAAGAAAACCTGCCGAGCCGCCTCGCGCCGCCGTGGGACCTCATGGCGCCCAGTCGGCAGCGCGTTGATGCAGGGGCCCAGGTGGCGCGCGCACTCTCGCGCCCAACCCCCTGCATGGCGCGCTTCCCCGAGCTGTTCTCTCTCGCGGGATCGCCCGCGCAGGCCTAGACTGACCAGCGAAGTAGAAAAGTAGTTCCTGGACCTGTTTATTAGCATTTTGACCGCGGCCGGACCTCCCAAGATAGTCATCTAGCGCCTCGTCCACCCAATCTAGTTAATGCAGTTAATACGAGATAGTGCCCACGAGATCCACCACCGCAATTTTGTTCGGAACGTCCTCATATTTGAACCATATCAGGTCTACTGATAGTTGTGGCCAGCTCGGCATTAAAACCCCGGCTGATCGGTCGTTCGCAAGAACGTGGCGCCCCCGCGCCGCAGTGGCCCGCCCGAGAATTGCCAAGAAGCCCCGCGCCGTGAAAGGGCCCCCCCCCTTCACCCCACCACATCTCGGGCGCGCGCAGAACGGACCTTCGCGCGATTTCGACGCAAGTATCGCACCCTTGTAGCGCTGCCTATACAATTCGGCATCGTAGGGGGGAGCACACAGCGATATTGTCGCATCCAGCTCCGTCCACAAAGAGATCGGAAAGGCAGTGTTGAAGTCTTCTGCTCTGGCGGCGTGCAATGGGTGCGACACATCTGTCGAAATCTCCAAATCGTAACTTGCGCAATGAAAATGGCCTCCTACCTCCCCCATCCGCGAACAAAGCCGTGATCCTGGGCCGTAGGCAGTGCTCGAAGCTTACTCGCAAAGAACGCTTTGCCCACGGCGGGGAGGACGCGGGTCACCCTCTTGCCCCGAGGCCATCGCACCAATGATTTGTGCAGTCCGGCCCCCCCGTAATTGATCCCAACGCAGCGGGATTTCGCGGTGCTCGCGAATTTTGTACAGACCCATTCTAACAGAAATCAACAAACTGGCGTCCTCGGCATCGGTCCCGTGTCGCCCACTCCTCGTCGCAGCGTCGCAGTCGCACCCTGTAGTTCGGCCGCAGTAGTTGCTGCCGCACTTCAAGGGGGGCCGTGCCAGCGGGGACGGCTCCTCGTTTCGTGCTCGTTGCACGTATCGTCGCATCGCGCGAAGGTCCTCCTTCGCCACCTCCTTCGTCTCCTCCGGCTCCGTAATCCCATGGGCCCTTCCCATCTCTTCTCGGCTGCTCCTCCACTCACCCCGCGCACACCCGTGTACCTGCATCCCTCCTTCAAGGCCTGAGAGCGACCGCGCCCCGAGCCTCTGGGCTCGGCTTGGGAGCATGCCTCTGACCGGGCGTGCGTCCCTCTTCTTGGCTCCGTATCTGCAACTGGCCGCAAGCCTGGATAACCGCATCCCCCCAGAGACATACCCGCAACCCCATCGCTCTCGCGCTTCCTGCAGTAAGGTAGCACGTTGTCCCCGTTTCTGTGATCGCCGCAAAAGCACCAGCTCGTGGGGTAGCTGCTTGAGTTTGGCACCCAGGAAGGCCATCTCCTCATTCGAAGCCCCCATTTTACTCCCTCGAAAACTGTCCCGACGGGCCAACAGCGAAGGCCTACGTGCTGACGCAGCGGGGGGGCACCACCCCAGTTGTCCGAGGTCCGACCGAAACAAACCTGCCTCGCCTTCGCAATGGTCCCCTCATGGTGCTCAAATATTTCATCTGCCGAGGCCTGATCTCGCATCGGCTGCACATGGGTTGAGCCTTCCAATTCCTGACTGACTTGTTCCGGAAATGCCTCGCGGTTGGTTCACCCCCGTACAGCCTGCATGATGACATCCTGATTCCACCGTTCACCCCTGCTTGTCTGCAACTTCCCATGGTGAGCCCCATGCTTGTCATAACGCAGCACACGTACAATGGGCAGACGATCCCTGGGAGGGCAGCCTCCCAGGGCTTGCAAACGTGCACCCAGTCGTACATGCGGACGGCACACACACTAATATGACTGCAAACCCCTGCGGCACAAACACGGAATCGATCCGTGAACCCCCTGTCATCCCGAAAAAATGGGTTCAGGTCCCGTGCCTCTGAATGTATTCGCTGCAAGCATGAGTTGTGTCTCCATCAATTGGTGGATCCGCGTCTCAACACCCAGTGGTAAGATCTCTCGGTTGGGAATTCCTACAACAAATGTGTCCCGTGTAACCCATGCAGTACCGTCGTGCCACGACCCAATACCATCGTTTAAATCGCTATACACCACCAACATACAACGTGCGGGTAGCTCCGAGAGACCATCGGGCAACCGTGTCGTGAGAATGTCCACCGTCGCAAAGTAGTGGGCCCTGTGGGCCCTCTTCTGGGGTTGGGGCGGGTAGTACACCACAATAGCACAACACATCCACATTGCGATATTTAATTCGTACCCCGAGCGCCCGCCCTGGAGCCGTAGGCGGGGAAGGCCAAGTCTGTACGATACAATTCTGCTCTACAGTACGCCCCAACCCCATCGCACACCCTCAAGAGCTGTTTGCATGCTGGGCCGTCGACGTCGGCGCTTCCGAGACCCAGCTCCCCGCACTCCTGGTCGTCATCACAGGGTTCCCCGACTCTGTGCGCTGTTGTGCATCCCCCAGCAAAACCACATCAAAATTCCTCGCCTCCAGCATCATATCCTCCATTATGTTCCGTGCTGCATCGAGGCGGAGGAGAAACAGGAGGAGGAGGAGGAGGAGGAGGAGGAGGAGGAGGAGGGAGGGCGAAGGGCGGAGGCAACCGCCCAAGATGTGAGAGGGATGGATCTGGAGGCAGAGTGGGCGGGGAGAGGGCTGGACGGCGGCCACTGCGGGGCTTGGGATGGATGCTGCGGCGATCAGCCACCGGGCGGGCAGCCAGGCGAGCCCACTTCGGCGCGACCTCGATCGGCCTCCGCGCCCGCCCCCTTCCCTCGGAAGCAACTCCTTGCCGCCGCTCGGGCGTCCATTCCCTGTGCGTTCTTCGGTTCTGTGCGTGGTTTCCTCGTGCTCGATGGTCCAGGATGCTATTCGATGGTCCTCGTCCTCGCCGAAAAACAAAAATCACGCGTCCGAGCGATGCCAAGACTCGGGGGAGGAGGAGGGGCCCTGCCCCCCCCTGCCTCCCCCTGGGCCAGAATCCTGAGGAGACTCGCCATCGCTCGGACGTCCATTCCCTGTGTTTTTTTGTCGGTTTCGTGCGTGGTTTCGCCAGATGATCAAGGATGCTCCTCGATGGCCCTCGCCGAGGGAAACATGCACGCGTCCGAGCGATGCCACGGCTCGGGGGAGGAGGAGGGGCCCTGCCCCCTCTGCCTCTCCCCTGGGCCAGGATCCTGACGAGCCTGCCTGGAACCGAATCGAACCTTCGGTGACGTCCGTTCCGCCAGCCTTGATGGATAGTTCTCCCGAGGAGCAGCGGGTTTCTGTCACCCCGAGAAAGCGGAGGAGGAAGAAGAGGAGGGAGAGGAGGAGGAGGAGGAGAAGGAGGAGGAGGAGGAGGAGGAGGAGGAGGAGAGAGAGGAGGAGGAGGAGGAGGAGGGGGAGGAAGAGGAGGAGGAGGAAGACGAGGAGGAAGACGAGGAGGAGGAGGAGGAGGAGGAGGAGAAAGAGAAGGAGGAGAAGCAGGAGAAGGAGGAGGGGTAACGTCGGAATGAGCTCCTCCAGCAGCGACCCTACCCCGAGCCCCTGGGCCAGGTCGGTGGACCCCGCACAGGCCAGAGACGCGTCCGCATCCCTGCGCGATGGTCCCGGGGCCCGAGACCCGGGCGCCAACGGCCCCGTGCGAGAAGACTGCACCGCCCGCAGCTCCACCCAGACATCTGGCGTCCTCTTCCTCCTCTTCCTCCTCCTCCTCCTCCTCCTCCTCCGCCTCCTCCTCCTCCTCCTCCTCCCCCTCCTCCTCCTCCTCCTCCGCCTCCTCCTCCTCCGCCTCCTCCTCCTCGTCCTCGCCCTCCTCGTGGGCGTCCCGACGTGCCGCGCCCTCCTTGCCGCCTGGCGGTGCGAGAAGCGCGTTCACGCCGCACGGCCCCCCCCCCCTGGGCGTCTGCGCCCCGCCCCTCGCAGCCCGCCACGGCAGGGGCTCGGAGAGAGAGGTTTGCGGGGGGCTCGGGCTGGCCTGGCGGGGCCATCATGACGATGCCGAGACCCAATCTGAACATGGACGGGAGCTCCCGCTTGGTGGTCCCCAAACGTGGTGGTGAGAACACCCGGTGGTGAGTTTTGGGCGATTTGGGTAATGGTTTTCGAGCGCTGGCTGGCCCAGGAAATGCAAAACCTCGTGGCGATCGCGTGTCCCCAAACCCGGTGGTGACCCAGAATTATTTTTTGGGGGAATCGGGGTCACCACCGGGTGTCTCACCACCTGGTTTGAAGACCACCAACCCGCTGCAAACGTCCCACGAACACTGGACCGTCAGAGTCCGGGACGCGCTCGTCAAAGTGCGTCGGCAAAGCCGGGCTCTGGCGCACTCCAGCCTTACGTTTCCCCCATTGTTTTGTCAGAGACGCTCGCCCCCGACCTCTCGACCACTTCCCCAGAACCGGCTCTTCATCCCGACGTCTCTTGACAGTCTCGAGGCCCAGGCCCCGGGGGACCAAAAACGATGGAAAGCCTCCGTCTCTGGATCTCTCCGAGACGCCAGGATTTCTCGGGCAGGGGGCCGATGTCGGTCGAATCGGACGGATCGCTCGATCGGCTCGGATCGATCGGCTACACTAAAGGCCTCCCAGATGGGGTCCGACTAGACGGGGTCGAAGGATCGCGCCGCATCGCAAATACATCGCCGATGTATCAGCGATGCATCGGCGACGCTGGCGATGCATCGGCGACGTCGGCGTGGGGTAACACGGGCTCCACGTCGAGCCGCATCGTCGATGCATCGGCGATGCTGCGCGATCCTCCGACCCCATCTGCTCGGACCCCGTCTAGGAGGCCTAGATACACGCAAGAGTGACGCTTGGTAAGAGTGATCCTAGGTATCGATGTGAATCGATCGATGTCGATGTCTAGGACAAGTCTTTGTCGATGTCGATATTTTTGAGACGCCAGCCGATGTGGATCACTTCTGGGCAAGGGGCCGATGTCGATCGAATCGGTCGGATGGCTCGATCGGCTCGGAGCCCCTCGTCCACACGCAAGAGTGACCCCGGGTAAGAGTGACCCTTCGGTGCGCGGCTGTTTTGGGGGGCCGCAGGGGGGAGGGGGGGGGGGGGGCAAAAAAGCAGGAGCGCATAGACGCCACTGCCGCCTCGCGCTTTCGGCGATCCGAGGTCCCCAGTGGACCTGCACCAAAGCTCGCCAGAGAGGCTACCCTTACCTCCAGGCCGAATCGACCAGCTCGGGTCGACCGGAGCCGGGTCGGCTCGGAGAGGCCGCAGAGCCGTCGTGGGGCGGAGGCCGCCTCGGGCATCGCCTGGAGGGCCTCCAGGTCCCCCGCCTCCGCGTGCAGCCTCGGATTGGCGGGAAACCGCACCGACGACGACGGGCAGCGCACAAACCACAGACCTCCAACGTGCGTATTGAAAGAACCAAGACAAAGGTTTTTCGCCGTCATCGTTGTCGTCGTCGTCGCCGTCAACGTCGTCGTCGTCGTAGTCGTCGTCGTCGTCAATGGTTTCGATCCTCGCCGTCTCCGTCGCAATCTCGAACCTCAAGCGCATTGGACAATTTAATTCGGATGTTTTTCTCCGTTTTCCTCGCCGGTCCCCGGGGCTATCAAGAACCGACTCCAGATGAAAAGCCGGCCCTGGGGAAGCCGGACATGTTGTCCTGAAGCCCCGTAGTGTATCCAGGGGAAACATTTTGGTCTGGGGAGAGTTGGGTCTAACATGCGGGCAATCTTCATGTCAATATCCAGTGCGTCTTGGACTTTCTTGGAAGGGACGCTGCAAGGCCCAGGCGCACTGGATATGGATAAGCATCGAGCCTCGAGGGGCCACATCTTCAACCCTATCCAGTACGCCTCGGGCTTCTTTGGAAGGGAGCCCGAAACTCCAAGCTGCACAAGATCTGGACACAAGTCTGAATGAACGGCAACGATCGGCGGGCACAGGCGTAGGGGGGAAGCATCGCCCTGGAATCGGCGATACATCGCCGATAGATCGGCGAGAGGCCCCCTGGGGCTGTCAGGCCCCTGTCGGCGATCCATGGGCGATTGGGGGTCGATGCATCCCCCATACTGCCTATCCCCCCATATCGTTGCCCTTGGGAGGTGGGGGCAGCGGGCCGACGGGCAACCTTGACGGCGCGAGGCCAGCCAGCTGCAGCACGCGTGAGGCTGCTGATAGGGGGAGGGAAGCGCGCCCCTGGTCGGGGGAGGGGGAGGAGGAGGAGGGGGAGGAGGAGGAGGAGGGGGGGAGAGGAGGAGGAGGAGGAGGAGGAGGAGGAGGAGGAGGAGGAGGAGGCGATTGGAGGACGTGCCCCCACCGCAGGCGGTCGGGCCAACGGCGCCCGCCCACCGGACGCCCGCGGGTGGCTCCCCAGGAAGCGCGGCGGCCGCCCCGTGCTCCGCCGTGGGGCCGCCAGCGGGCCGGCCTCTCGGAGAGCGCCCCGTGGGGGGGCGGCGGCGGCGGCCACGCCGCGGCCCGAGGCCGAGGGCCGGGCCTCGAGCGGGGGCCTTCGAGGAGGGGGAGGCCCTCCATCCCTCCTCCCTCCTCCCTCCCTCCTCCTCCTCCCTCCTCCCTCTTCCCTCCTCCCTCCTCCCTCCTCCTCCTCCTTCTCTTCCTCCTCCTCCTCCTCCTCCTGGGGGGGGGGGGGGGGCGCCCTCGACGGGGTCGCGAGGCCCCCGGAGGGGGAGGCAGGGGGCCCCGCGCCCGCCAGGCGGGGCCCACCGGCCGCCATCCGGGGAGAGAGAGAGAGAGGGAAAGAGAGAGAGAGAGAGAGAGACGCCGAGCAGCATGCTCGCCACCAGTGGCCGACGCCCGGGTGGGGTGGGGGCCTCGCTGGGGGTGCGCTGTCGAGGGCGCAGCACGTGGGCTGTGCACTCTTTGTTCGGGTAGGCTCGACCTGGGAACGGTTTTCGCGCCACCCCGTCGGCTCAGGGTTTTCACCTGTGCGGCTGGCGGACCGTGTGGTTTGGCGGTCCGATCTGGCGCAGCGGCAGACGGATGTGGGAAGGGGCGGCAGGGAGGGCGGATGGGGAGGGGTGATGGGGAGGGGAGGGAGAGAGGACGTATGTATGAGGAGGGGAGGAGGGGGAGGAGGAGGGAGGGGAGGGAGGAGTGATGGGGAGGGAGGGGAGGAGTGAGGGGGAGGGAGGGGAGGAGGGGAGAACAGAGGGAGGAGTGAGGAGGACGTATGTATGAGGAGGGGAGGAGTGATGGGGAGGGAGGGGAGGAGGGAGAACAGAGGGAGAGGGAGGAGGGATGCGGAAGGAGAGAGGGAGGGAACCATCTCCGAAACATATCCGACACATGTATGGGGAGGCGAGCATATCTACATAACAGTTACCAACCATCCACGAAACATCTCCGCGGGGGGAGGGCGAACACATCTGCAGAACATCTAAGAAACATCAACGAAACATCTCCCCAGGGGCCAACATATCGACATAACATCTAAGCAACATCTCCGGGGGCCGAAAACAGCCACAAACATCCCAACCACATCTCCGAAAACTCTCCGACGCGCCTCCGCAGAGTAGAGAACGATGCGGTCTCGTGCGTGAAGCGGATGAACGAACCACGCTTTGTGCAACCCCGCCTGGTCCCGAGGGAACGCCACGCCTGCCACGCCTTGCAAGCGTGAAGCGTATAGGGGGAACGTGTGGGAACCACCTCCTTTGTGTCCCTTTTCTGGTGTCAA
The DNA here is from genome assembly GCA_963575745.1 of Prorocentrum cordatum. Lineage (NCBI taxonomy): Eukaryota > Dinophyceae > Prorocentrales > Prorocentraceae > Prorocentrum > Prorocentrum cordatum. The sequence goes on from CAUYUJ010001980.1 coordinate 513,972, forward strand.
GCTGCGAGCGTGAAGCGGATGTGGGAACCACCCTCTGCGCACCACCTCTGTTGTCGAGTAAACGCTACGCCAGCAGGCCCTGCTGGCGTGACAAAGACTCGGGGACCACCTTCTGCACATACCCTTCTGGTCGCGAGGAACTGCCACCCCTGCCACGCCCTGCGGGCATGAAGCGGACGAGGGTGCCGAGGGAATGCCATGCTAACCACGCCTTGCGAGCGTAAAGCGTAGGGGGAATCCCTTCAATGGTGTCGAAGAAATGCCACGCCTGCCACGCCCTGCGAGCGTGCAGCGGATGGAGGAACCGCGCTCGGTGCACAGCTGCGCACCCCCTTTTCTGGTGTCGAGGGAATGCTACGCCTGCCACGCCCTGCGAAAATATAGCGGACACGGGAACCGCCCCCTGCGCACTCCTTCTGGTGTCGAGGGAATGCCACGACTGCCACGCCGTGGCAGAATGAAGCGGACACGGGAACCGCCCCCTGCGCACTCCTTCTGGTGCCGAGGAAATGCCACGCCTGCCACGCCCTGGGAGCGTGAAGCGGATAGGGGAACCACCCTCTCTGCACCCCACTTTGTGGGCGAAGAAAAACCATGCCTGCCACGCCGTGCAGGCATAAAAACGGATAGGGGGCAACCACCCTCTGCGCATCCGCTTCTGGTGTCGAGGAAGTGCCACGCCAACCACGCCTTGCGAGCATGGAGCGGATGGGTGATCCCTTCAATGGTGTCCAAGAAACGCTACGACTGCCACGCCCTGCAAGCGTGAGGTGGATGGGAAACCACCCTCTGCGCGCCCCCTCTGGTGTCGAAGAAATGCCACGCCTGCCACGCACTGCGAGCGTGAAGCGGATGAGGGCACCACCCTCTGCACACCCCCTTTTTTCTGGTGTCAAGGACATGCTGCGCCAGCCGCGCCCCGAGAGCGTGAAGCAGAGAAGTGGGGCCCTCCCCTGCGCACCCCCTGTGCTGTCGAAACCAAGCTGCGCCTGCCACGCCCTGCGAGCGCGTAGAGGAGGAGGAGGAGGAGGAGGAGGAGGAGGAGGAGGAGGAGGAAGAGGAGGAGGAGGAGGAGCAGAGAAGGCGGGCCCTCCGTTGCGCACCCCATCCGGTGTCATGCCATGCATGCCACGCCTGCGAGCGTGGCATGGACAGGGGAGCCGCCCCCTTGCGCACCCCCTGTGGCGCCCAGGAAAAATGGCACGCCTGCCACGCCCTGCCAAGCTCCCGCGAGGCTTCTGAATGTTTCCTCAGATGCGGGACAGGAAAATGACCACAGCCACTGTTTCTTGTTTGCGCCGCCTTCCAGCCGGCCGAAAAAGAAGCAGTGGTTGTGGTCATTTCCCTGGTGCCAAGCTCAACGAAAATGACCACAACCACTGCTTTGTTTCTGCGGGCTGGAAGGCGGCAACAAAAGAAAAGCAGTGGCTGTGGTCGTTTTCACGCCCCGTATCAGAGGCTCCTCCGAGGCCCCCGTGTGCGCCCGTGGGAAGGATGGGAGGAGGAACGCGGGCGCGACGCGGGTGGGCAAGAGAACCAGAAGCCCCGGCGCCGACGCGCTTGTTCACGACGCATCCAAATTATGGGGCGTCGTCGGCACGCCTGGGGCTTATCACGCGGGAAACAACGCACCCTCAATATTTATCGCAATGTGGCTCGTGGCACGACCACCTGGGCCGCGACGACAATCCCAGAGATCCGATTAACCAATGTTTGTTCAATATGCAGTCCGCGAGAGGAGGAGGAAGAGGAGGAGGAGGAGGAGGAGGAATCCTTTCCCTGGGGGCACGCGACATTTACTGAGGATGCCCGCGCTTCGGGGCTCGGGGCGGGGGCCTCTTCAGAGAGGACGCGCTTCTCGCGCCCAGAGGGGCTGCGGCCACGGAGGGCTATAGGCGCGAGGCGGTGCTTGACGTGGTCATCCGAAGGTAAGCCAGGACAAAAGACAAAAGCGCACATGCCTGAAGGGGCCCCAGGACACACAAGCAAATACACAAATAAAAAGATTCCCCATATTTTCCCATATTGTTTGGGGGTTTTCGTCTTCCCCCCACTTCCCATATTTTCCCATATTTCCCGGGGAATCGACGATTCACTGTATCTGTGTGTGTTTTTTTCCCTCCTGAATACCGTTGCGCCCTGCTTGTCGTTTGACGGCCCCTGGGCCCAGCGAGGGCCGCGGGAGGCCGAAACTTGCGGGAAGCATCCGGATGGAGTTGTTCAGCACGCCGGAGGTGGCTGGGACTGCGACGGAGGCGGCGATCGTCGAGACAATCGGCGACGACAACAACGAAGACAGACAGACAGACAGACAGACAGACAGACAGACAGACAGACAGACAGACAGACAGACAGACAGACGGACGACGACGCCGCCGACGACGGCGGCGTGGGGCCCAAGGGGGGGGCGAGACCCGCGGAGGCGCGCGGCCGGGCGGGCCGGTGGCGAGCTGGCTGGGCGCCCGGCAGGATGGGCTCCAGGGCCGCGCCGAGGCTCGGCAGGGGGGGGGGGCCTCCTCCTGCTCGCCCGGCCTCCTCCTGCTCCCCACTCCTCCTCCCCTCCCTCTCCAGCGCCCCTTCTCCCTCCCTCGTCCCCGCTGCTCCCTTGCACCTCCTCCTCCTCCTCCTCCTCCTCCTCCTCCTCCTCCTCCTCCTCACGGTCCTCCTCCTCACGGTCCTCCTCCTATACGCCTGCCTCTTCCTCTTCCTCCTCCGCCCCAACTTCACCCTAGTAGCTACACAGCCCCATCCTCCCTCCCTCGCATCATCATCACCACAACCACAACCAGAACCACAACCATCACCACAACCACAACCACCACCATCATCATCATCATCGTCATCAGCATCAGCATCAGCATCAGCATCAGCATCATCATCATCATCATCATCATCATCATCATCATCATCATCATCATCAGCATCATCATCATTGTCATCATCATCATCATTACTATCACCAACACCATCCTCATCATCATCACCATCATCATCATCATCATCATTATCAGCGTCATCATGATCATTACAATCATCAACATCATCATCACATTCATCATCATCGTCACCACCATCATCACCATTAGCATAATCCACATCACCAGCATCATCATAATAACCATAATCATTGTCACCATCATCATCCTCATCCTCATCATCCTCATCATTATCATCATCCTCATCATCCTTATCATCCTCATCCTCATCCTCATCCTCATCCTCATCCTCATCCTCATCCTCATCCTCATCCTCATCCTCATCCTCATCATCATCATCATCATCACCATCACCATCACCGTCACCGTGCCCGTCACAGCCAACATCGCCACCATCATTCTCATCACCAGCAGCATCGCTTGCGTTCATCATCCCCAAACTGGAGAAAGGGACATACAACCAACAACACATTACAAACAGCACCAACAGAGCAGAGAGCGCACGCATCAACATGAACTTTGGGATTGTCTGCGCAGATTTTTCGATGGGCGCTTGCCCCCCATGCTTGGCGCGCGAAGGGTACGGAGCCGACCCAGGAAATCCGAGCAGAACTCCGAATGACTCTGATTATGTAGTTGTGTGCTCTATAAAACAGCAGCAACAACGCCATCGTAGAGGCCTTCTAGATGGGGTCCGGGTAGACGGGGCCAGAGGATAACGCCGCATCGCCGATGCATCGCCGATGCGTCGACGCACTGCCGATGCATCGGCAACGTCGGCGGTGCATCGGCGCCGTCGGCGCCACATCGCGCCACACCGCCGATGCGTCGGCGATGCGACGCAGTCCTCCGACCCCACCTGGGAGGTCTACAGTAGGAGCTCAACCACAAGAAACCGTCCAGACGAAACCCAACCCTGAGACCCCAGGACATCCATAGATTTCTGGTGTGGGAACGTCACGCTCTCCACCGCAAAACCGTCGAAACTCGAGAAAGCCAGGGCACCCTGGAGGCAGGCAAGGTGTTTCTTCGCATGGGCTTCCACTGTAGACACATGGGGAAACCAAAAGGCACCGATACCGCTACTCCCTCGACCTCTCCCGGGGTGCCTTCTGACCAGAACTTCAAGGCGAACCCAGCGGTGGTGACGAGGGCCGCCCAGGAGGCCCAAAAAGGGGAAAACGAGCAAGGGGTAAAGGTATGGGTGCCTCTTCCTCCTCTGAATCGGGGGGCCACAAAGGTGGGGTTGGGGCGAAGGTGGGGTTGGACAGAACATCGCTCCGAACGGCCCCTGGAAGAAACGCGTGAAACAGGAGCATCCAGCTGGGCCCGCTCCCCAGCCCCACCCTGGGAGAACCCTCCCTCCACGAAGCCCCGACTGAACTTAAGTCGGGCCTGTCCCCCTACAGGAGGATCTTCGACGAAAAATTAAAAAACATCCCACAAATAATCCAAACATGCTCCAAAAATAGTCTGGGGACTATTTTCTGAATGTTTTTTTTGACCTTTTGGGGGTATCTTCAGGGTGTTGGTTACTTATGTTTCGTCGACAAATCCCCCTTGTAGGGGGGCACGCCCGACGTAAGACTGAGCATCAGCAGCACGCAGAAGCTCGCCCTGGCTCGGACGTCCATTTCCCGTGCATTTGTCGGTTTCGTGCGTGCTTTTTTTGCTCGATGGTGCAGGATCGTCCTCGATGGTCCTCGCCGAGAAAAAATGCACACGTCCGAGCGATGCCAAGACACAGAGTTAAAACAGGGCTAGGATCGGGATAAATCGCTCCAGAGTGTTCCGGAGCGCTCTCAGAGCGTTCCGGAACGCTTCTGGAGCGGCCGCGGCGCCCAATACATCCTCCAAACCCGCCGATTCTCAGAGATTTCGAGTTATCCCGATCCGATTTTGCCCCGATCATCGCGTCGTTTGGATGGCCCTCGCCGAGAAAAAATGCACACGTCCGAGCGATGCCGGGGAGGCGCGCCCTCGCGCGCCGGGGGCGGGCGCACTTCGGCAGCAGCGGCGGCGCAGCCATGGCGGCGCGCGCGCGCGCCACGGAGTGGCGCGCCAGCCGCCCAGGCGCCGGGCGCCCAGGGCCCCCTGCGGAGCCGAGGCCCAGCACGGCGAGGGAGGGAGGGGGAGGGAGGGGGGAGAAGGAGCCGCGGGAGGGAAAAGAGAAGGGGGGAGGGCGAGGGAGAGGGAGAGGGAGAGGAGGGAGAGAGAAGGGAGGGAGAGGGGAGGGAGGGGCGGGAGGGAGGGAGGGGGGAAGGAGGGGGAGAGGGATGCCTCGAGGGAGAGGGGGGAGGGAGAGGAGGGAGGGAGCGAGGAGGGAGGGGGAGAGGAGGGAAAGGGAGAAGAGGGAGGGAGAGGAGGGAGGGATCCTCAGGAAGTGTGTTAGCGCCAGCGTGTGGTTGTCCACTAGAAAATCTTTCCATACGAGGCAGGCGACACAACGAGGGGGCGACACAGGCTGCGTGCCGCCGGTGACGACTGATCGAGGTAAACACACACACACACCCACACAAATTGGAAGACTGCGGGAAGAGCAAACGACCACAACCACATCGAGGACACGCCCTGGGACCCTGGGGGTTGCCTTGCGCATGCCAAACATTGCCGGGATACAAAACCAACGTTGTTCTGGTTGTGGTCGGTGTGGCGTCACGGAAAGGCCAGATCGATCACAACCACAACCAGTGCTCAAGTTGAGGTTGGTGGGTTTTCCCCCGACGGACCCTCCCGAAGAAATCCGCTTACTTGTGGTTGTGATTCGTTGTTGTGCCCGGACCTGCGGGTCCTTGACCTTCGGATGCAACTCCTGGGCGATTATCGTCGGAACGATTCAGGGCTATGACATACGATGGAGGGGCCACTGCGTTGCATCAACCTAATTAGGTTTCAAGTCGGATTGAGCAGGACTAAACAGCATTTGGCGCGATTGTGCCTGATTGAACAAATTTTTGATCACAGATCTACCAACGCCGATGCTGAATTGAACCTCCGGGGAGTTGCATCATGAATGGAAGGATCCCGACCCACTCGCGTCGTGATTCAAACTCGACGGGATGTTTATGGTTAGTGTTTGACTCTCAGGGCTTTCGCTGGGCCCCAGGGCCGTCAGAAAACGACTCGGGAAGGAAAACCAGTCCTGGGGAAGGGGTCCAGACTTCTGGGGGTCCAGGTTGTGAAAGTAATCCCGACGTCGGGAGTCTGGGAAGGCAGGTAGGAGGGAGGGAGGAGGCGGAGAAGCGAGAGAAGGGAGGGGCCAAACTAGGTTTGCTCGCGCCACCTCTGACATCCTCCTCCTCGCTCGCATGCCTTACCATTGCTCTAAGATGTTCTCAATCCGCGGACGCGGGTCATAGCGGACCTGGAACTCCTGGAAAGACCCCTTCGTGCGATGCGCAATCGGAGAATGGGAGCTGCGCGCAAATGAGATCCGGAAGGAGGAAGAGGAGGAGGTGGCGGATAAGCAGGAGGATGAGCAGGAGGAACAGGAGGAGGATGAGTAAGGCGGAGGACGAGGACAAACAACAGCAGCAGGAGCTGGAGTGGAAGGAGCGGGAGGAGCAAGAGGACCAGGGGAAGGCGGAGCAGGTGAAATGAGGGGGACGACAACAATGGAAAATGACCCTGGACAAACAGCGCTGCCCGCGCTGGGGCGAGAGCGCCATTCTGAACGTCGCGAGCAAAGCGCCGATCCGAAAACGAGGCCCACGCTGCAGCGGGAACACCATCTTGAAACTCTAAAAACCAATCGGATCGTGCAACAAAAAAGAGTAAGACAAATCAATGTTTGAAATCCTGCTGGCAAACAATCATCAGTACGCGGAGGGGGCTGGGCATCTTCCAGACAGAGTCGAGGGAGAGAGGAGTAGAATTCAATCACTGTTCCCTCTTACGACACCCCCCTCCCCCAGGCGACCGATAGCCAACCAGGACCCATGCCTGCCCCTTACCATCACCCCTGTCAAACAACTCAAACACAAGTGCACGTCGCGACACATGTGGGATTATGCGCTGGGGGGGCGCGAGCAGTTTGGATTGTTTCTTTTTTGACCAGGACGGCGAGGGTGCCCACAGATAGCCTGCCGTGCGCAGTTCGAACCCCTTCCCCAGAGTTGGGAACTAATTGGTTTTGATCTTATTGTGCGCCCTCCTTGACGGACGGGGGTTCTCCACTGATTCTATTGTGCGCCCTCCTTGACGGACGGGGGTCCCACCGACCGTGGAGCAACTATCTCTCCGCGGCGCCCGCCGCACAACAACGCGACAACGGCGCATACTACGATTATGGCTACGACTATAACGACAACTTCGATTGCGGCTACGATGACGACTGCCAACGCGACTACGTCTACGACTACAATCACGACACGACTACCATCACGATCGCAAGCGCGAGTACAACCACGACTGCAATCACGATAACAACCACAACCACTGCTTCTGGGTCAATCCTCATGAGCAGATGCTCTCACATCCTGTCGCGCGTAGGGTAATTAAAGGACATATCAGCTGGGCAGCCGCGACGACGACGACTACGATTGCGGCTACGATTGCGACTACAACCGCGGCTACGATTACGACTGCAATCGCGACTACGATTACTACTATAATCACGACTACAACCGCAATTACAAGCACGACTACAATCACTACAAAAACGACAACCACTGATTCCGATTGCAATCCGCATGCGAAGATGTTCACAAATCCTCTCGCGACCAGGTTGGCCCACAATGCATTAGCTCCTGGGAAAGAAAACCCAAACACTATTCAGCCCACTGAACAATAGAGGGCGAATAATTCCAACCGTGACCACGACCACGATTACGATTGCAATTACGACTACAACCACTACTACGATTACGACGACAGTCAAGACTACAATCACGACTACAATCACAACAAAAAACGCAACCACTGATTCGATTGCAACTCTCATGATATAATATGCTCACACATATTTTCGCGTGTAGGTTAACCCGTAATTGATTACTCCCTGGGGGACAGAAGCCGCCAACATTATCCAGCCCGCCCAGAAATAGAGGGACTAATAATCTCCGCCGCGACGACGACGACGAGGAACAGGAGGAGGAAGAGGGGCGAGTTCATTCCCCGCCGAGAGAAGCAGGAGTCAAAAGTGAAGACCTCCTGAGGTTATTGCCTGCTGCTCGCAAGCGCACCAGAAAATATGATGGCCATGCCGGCGCGACTGCGCACTGCTTTTCGACACGGGTGGTCGGGGCCGACATACTGCCCGATGTGTGCTGTCACGTGCGCGGACGCACCTGGCTCAGTCTGCGCGTGCCCCGAGCGTGGCGCACCTGGTACGGCTGAAGCATGCGGCACACATGGCGCACGCGGTCCACATGGCGCACCTGGCGCACCAGGCGTGCCTGGCTCGCAGGGGCACCAGGGGTGCCTTGCGCACCTGGCGCGCCAGGCACGCGTGGCGCACGTCGCCCTCGGGCACGTGGGGTCTGTTTTGGTTCCCAGCAGATGCCCATCCAGAGACAGTGGCTGTACATTCTACGGCCTGGGTGCTACGTACTTAGGAGTTGAGAGGGCGGGTGGTGGGAGTGAGCGAGCTGGCTTGCGGGCGGCGAGGAGTGTCTTGATCACAGCTCCCTACAGGAAAAAAACACCCCTTCCCCGAGGCGGTCGGCCGCCCGCCCGGACCAATGAGAACACCCCCCCACCATCTCTTGCCAACGAGAATACAAGATACACTTGCCTCCAAAATCTGCGTGCGTCCCACGACCACTTTGTATGGTTTTTGACAGGGACAGCAGGGGTGCCGCATATTGCTCGCTGCGCGCAGGCCAACCATCCCTGTCAACAAACAGTACCAAATATACTGTGGCTTCAAATCTGGAACACGCGCAGGGCCCTGTTTCCTCTGAGCTCTCATCTCTGATTCACGACTCCCCCAGGTGGCACCAGCTGTCCATCGGTGCCGGAACTTTGTGCTCCCTGCAGGGGCCGCCCTTTTCACAGAGTTCTCGGATCCTGCTCTCCTTGGGTCCAGGGCCCCAGGCACCTGGGGTCCCTGTTGGTTCCCCGTAGCTGGCGCACCTGGCGCGGCTGGAGCACGTGGCACCGTTGACGCACGTGGAGCACGTGCCGCACCTGGCACGCTTGGGCATCCAGGGTGCCTGGTGCACCTGGAACCCGTGGCCCGTGGCGCGCATGGCATGCGTGGCGTTCCTGAGCGATCTGCAGACAATCGGGTGTTACTGATGTGACAGGAGGGCGGGTGGGAGTGAGCTAGACGGCGTGCTATCTAGGAGGGCAGCTAGATCACTGTTCCTTGTTGATCCACACCCCCTCCCCCACCCGGCTGGCGGCCAACCCGGACCCATGCCGACTCCATGAGGGCTCGCCCCCCACCATCCCTGTCCAACAACTGTACGAACCGCACTCTGACTCAACATTTGGAGCGTGGGCGGCCAAAACGATGCGCCCCCCCCACCACCACTATCAAAAAGCCATGCAAAGTACACTTTGGGGCAAAGTCTTGACTCATGTTCGTGAGGCCCGCGAGCACTGTGTATTGCTTTTGGCAGGGGCGGCGGGGGTGTCAGCATATCCCCTGCTGCACGCAGGGCTACCATCCCTGACAACAAAAAATACAACATGCACCTCGCGGCAAAATCTGGATCGTGCGCTGCCATCCCGCGATCACTGTCAAGTGGTTTTTGACAGGGACGGCGGGGGTGGCGGCGCTTGGCCTGCTGTGCGCAGGCCCACCAGACACAATGATGGGCTTTGGTTTTCGACAAGGATGACGGGGGCCGACATGTTTCCCGATGTGTGCTGTCACTTGCGCAGGCGCACCTGACGCACCCTGCATGTGCCCTGAACGTGGCGCACCTGGCGCGGCTGGAGTGTGCGGCGCACCTGGCGCGCTCGGAGAACGTGGCGCATCTGGCCAGGCACGCTCGGGCCCCAGGGGTGCCTGGCGCGCGTGGCGCCCCTGGCACGCGTGGCGCACCTCGCCCAAGCGTCGAGCACCTGGGGTCGTCTTTGGTTCCCACCCAGGAGCTGTCCATCCAAAGACGACCGCTGAACATGCTCAGGCTCGGGTGATGCGTATTTGTTGGGAGGGCGGGTGGGAGTGAACTAGACGGTTTGTGGGCGGGTGGGTAGCTTGACCCCTCTCCCTACCCACCCAGGGTCCGGAAGGGAGAGCCCGCGAGGTGTCGGATGTTTTCTTGCCCCAGCGAAAAGGCAACAATCATCGATGTTTCCCCACATGTTTCGTTGGGTTCTGGTTTTCTTCCCACCCGCGTCGCGCCCGCGTCTTCCTCACACTTCCCGCCTACCTTTTCCTCTCCTCACCACACAGCACATTTACACACAGCACGTACACAGCACAGCACACCACTGGTCAGCACAGCTCAGCTCAGCACAGCAAAGCTCAGCTCAGCACAGCTCAGCACTGCACAGCATAGCACCGCAGCACAACACAGCACAGCTCAGCTCAGCACAACACAGCACGACGGTCGTCCTGGGCACAGCAGGCGTGGGGTTCTGTCGACACCATAAGGGGGTGCGCAAGGGGTGGTCCCTGAGCGCGGCCGCTATCCGTGACGGTCGTCCAGGGCACGGCAGGAGTGGCGTTTTCTTGAAACCACAAGGGGTGCGAACGGGGTGGTCCCTGAGCGCGGCCACTATCAGTGACGGTCGTCCAGGGCACGGCAAGCGTGGCGATTTCTCGACACCACAAGGGGTGCGCACGGGGTGGTCCCTGAGCGCGGCCGCTATCCGTGACGGTGGTCCAGGGCACGGCAGGCGTGGCGTTTTCTCGACACCGCCGGGGGTGCGCACGCATTGGTCCCTGAGCGCGGCCGCTACCCGTAACAGTCGTCCAGGGCACAGCAAGCGTGGCGTTTTCTCGACACTACGGGGGGTGCGCACGGGGTGGTCCCTGAGCGCGGACGCTATCCGTGACGGTCGTCCAGGGCACGGCAAGCGTGGCGTTTACTCGACACCACAAGGGGTGCGCACGGGGTGCCTGAGCGCGGCCGCTATCCGTGACGGTCGTCCTTGCCCTAGCAAGCGTGGCGTTTTCTCGACACCACAAGGGGTGCGCACGGGGTGGCCGCTATCCGTGACAGTCGTCCAGGGCACAGCAGGTGTGGCGTTTTCTCGCCACCACAAAGGGTGTGCACGGGGTGGTCCCTGAGCGCGGCCGCTATCCGTAACGGGCGTCCAGGGCACGGCAGGCGTGGCGTTTTCTCGACACCACAAAGGGTGCGCACGGGGTGGTCCCTGAGCGCGGCCGCTATCCGTGACGGTCGTCCAGGGCACAGCAGGCGTGGAGTTTTCTCGACACCACAAAGGGTGCGCACGGGGTGGCCGCTATCCGTGACAGTCGTCCAGGGCACAGCAGGTGTGGCGTTTTCTCGCCGCCATAAAGGGTGTGCACGGGGTGGTCCCTGAGCGCGGCCGCTATCCGTAACGGGCGTCCAGGGCACGCAGGCGTGGACACCACAGGGGGTGCGCACGGGGTGGTCCCTGAGCGCGGCCGCTATCCGTGACGGTCGTCCAGGGCACAGCAGGCGTGGCGTTTTCTCGACACCACAAGGGGTGCGCACGGGGTGGTCCCTGAGCGCGGCCGCTATCCGTGACGGTCGTCCAGGGCACAGCAGGCGTGGCGTTTTCTCGACACCACAGGGGTGCGCACGGGGTGGTCCCTGAGCGCGGCCGCTATCCGTGACGGTCGTCCAGGGCACAGCAGGCGTGGAGTTTTCTCGACACCACAAAGGGTGCGCACGGGGTGGCCGCTATCCGTGACAGTCGTCCAGGGCACAGCAGGTGTGGCGTTTTCTCGCCACCATAAAGGGTGTGCACGGGGTGGTCCCTGAGCGCGGCCGCTATCCGTAACGGGCGTCCAGGGCACGGCAGGCGTGGCGTTTTCTCGACACCACAAAGGGTGCGCACGGGGTGGTCCCTGAGCGCGGCCGCTATCCGTGACGGTCGACCGGGGCACAGCAGGCGTGGAGTTTTCTCGACACCATAAGGGGTGCGCACGGGGTGGTCCCTGAGCGCGGCCGCTATCCGTGACGGTCGTCCAGGGCCCGGCAGGCGTGGCGTTTTCTCGACACCGCGGGGGGTGCGCACGCGGTGGTCCCTGAGCGCGGCCGCTATCCGTGACGGTAGTCCTTGCTATATCGGCGGGGCAACGGCCACCAACATCATTCTCACATGCTTCACTTCAGCTATCATCACTCTAGCCATAATGTAAATATGTGGGTGTCATCGGTACCGTAATGGTTTGGGGCCCAATTTGGCCTCCCGACACTCATTGAGCCCACTCCCTTCTTTAATCGATAGCCTCCCAGATGGCTCCAAGGCGACCCCCAAGGTCCCCAAGAAGAGAGCCCCAAGAGGGCGCCAGAGGCCCCGAGAGGCCCCCAAGAGGCCCCGACGAGGCTCCAAAGAGACCCCAAAGACGCCCCAAGAGGCTTCCCTGGGGTACCAAAGACGGTCCTGGAGCCCCCCGGGGCCGCCAAGAGGCCCCCAAGATGCCCAAAGGGGACCCCAAGAAGCTCTCAAGAAACATCCGAAGAGACTCCGAGAGGCACCCGAGGGGCCTCTGGCCTTGCTGCTCGCCCTCCTCCTCCTCCTCCTCCTCCTCCTCCTCCTCCTCCTCCTCCTCCTCCGTCTTCCCCTCATCCGCCTAGTCCTCATCCTCCCTCCTCCCCGCCCTATCCCTCCTCCTCCTCCTCCTCCTCCTCCTCCTCCTCCTCCTCCGATTCCTCCTCCATCCCCGCACCCCTCTTGATGTATGACGTCTTACACAACCCTTTATTCCACAGCATGCTTCCCCACATCCGTGATCAGGGCGACTCGTCTGGGCATCATCTCTGGATGGGCTGGCGGGGGTACGCAAAGCGCCTAGAATTTTGGAGGCGGAAGGGGGATCGGACGGAGGAGCAAGAGGTGAGAACGAGGAGAGGAGAGGAGGGAGAAAGGAAAGGAGGGGGAGGGGGGATGCACAGAAGGACGCAATATGAGCAGTGGGGAGGAGGCGGAAGAGGGGTGAGGCGGATGAGAACAAGGACGAAGCGGAAGACGGGGAGGACGGCGCGGGGAGAACGACGACGAGGAGCCGCCAGAGGAGGACGGGGCCGTGACGAGATGAGAAACATGTGCAACGCAGGAGGACAAACACTACCCTATACGTACCCAACCCCTTCTCTATGCGAGGCGAATTTGTATTGACGCTACGTGCAAACGAACACATCGCAAGACATGTAGGATCAGGGCTGCCCTCATCTCCGCCTTGCCTCCAAGGAGCACACGAAAGTGTGGACAATTGCTGAATTCGTAGCCTCCCAAGGAGCCCCGAGGTCTCGGCTGGGTCCGCGTGGCCCCCGATTCCGCTGGACCTCTCAGGAGCCCACGGAAGTGGCGACACATGTGCAGCTCGCAGCTCCCCAAGGAGCTGCGAAGTCTCGGCTGGGTGCGCTTGGCCCCTGACTACGCTGGACCTCACAGGAGCCAACGAAAGTGGCGAGAGAAGTGCAGCTCGTAGCTATCCGGGGATCAGCGAAGTCTCAAATGGGTGCGCGTGGCCCCCGTCCCGGGAGCCCACGCAAGAGGCGACACATGCGGAATTCGCAACCATTGACGGAGCTGCGAAGTCCCGTCTGGGTGCGCGTACTCTGCTACTCTGCCCTGCCTCCCAGGAGCACACCAAAGTGGAGACAACTGCGCAGTGCGCACCCCCCCAGGGAACTGCGAGGTCCCGTCTGGGTCCGCATACTCTGCTACTCCGCCGTGCCTCCCAGGAGCCCGCGAAAATGGCGACAGGTGCGCAGTTCGTGGCTATCCAGGGAGCAGTGAGGTCTCGAGCTCGAGTGGCTGCGGGTACTCCGCGACCCATTCGTGCCTCCCAGGAGCCCACACAAGTGGCGACGGTTGCATAGTTCGCAGCCACCCAGGGGGCGGCGAGGTCCCAAGTAGGTCCGCGTGGCCCCCGACCCCACTGGATCTCCCAGGAACCCACGCAAGTGGCGAACACTGCGCAGGTTGCAGCCAGCCGCGGAGCTGCGAGGTCTCGGCCGGGTGCGCGTGCGCCGCTACTCCGCCGTGCCTCCAAGGAGCACCCGAAAGTGGCGACGTGTGCGCATGTCGCAGCCCCCCCCCCCCCCAAGGAGCTGCGAGGTCCCGTCTGGGTGCGCGTACTCCGCTACTCAGCCGTGCCCACAGGAGCCCACGGAAATGGCGACTGTTGCGCAGTTCGCAACCATCCAAGAAGCTGCGAGGTCTCGGCCGGATGCGCATACTCCGCTACTCCGCCGTACCCCCAATGAACACACCGAAGCGGCGACGGTTGCGCAATCCGCAACCCCTCAAGGAGCTGCGAGGTCCCGTCCGGGTCCGGGTTTGCGTACTCTGCCACACCGCCGTGCCCCCCAGGAGCCCACGAAAATGGCGGAATATGCGCAGTTCGCGGCTCCCCAAAGAACTGCGAGGTCCGGTCTGGGTGCGCGTACTCTGCTACTCCGCCGTGCCCCCAAGGAGCACACGAAAATTGCAACAATCGCGCAACCCGCAACCACCAAGGGAAATGCGAGGTCCCGTCTGTGTGCGCGTACTCCGCTACTCCGCGGTGCCTTCCAGGAGCCACGCCAAAGTGGTGACAGTTGCACAGTTCGCAGGCACCCACGTAGCATCGCAGGAGGAGGCTGGAGGAGTGTGGAGGATGAGGATGAGGATGAGGATGAGGATGAGGATGATGATGATGATGATGATGATGATGATGATGATGATGATGATGATGATGCTGATGATGATGATGATGATGATGATGATGACGATGATGACGATGATGATGATGATGATGATGATGATGATGATGATGATGATGATGATGATGACGATGACGATGACGATGAGGAGGAGGAGGAGGAAGAGATGACGAGAGCCAAACAACAAACAGGAGAGATGGGAATGAGGCGAAGGAAACGGGGGCAGAGCCCCTTTCACCTCCATCCTCCGAATGCCACCAAGAACCTCCGAAAACCTCTCTCCGAAGACCAGACGAGAACGCCTCATGGGAGAGACGTGCAACGTCCAGATTCGGAGGGAAGATCGGGTTGCGCCCACGGACCCAAACGCAGCCTGGCGGCCTGGGCGCTCGCGCGGGGCAGCACGGAAGCGACAGCTCCAGCGCGGGAAGCGCGCGCGCCGCGGTGACCTTGACGCCGAGGAAATCGCTCACCGTTTCGAGCAGCTCCCCCAGCTCCTGGGGAGGAGGACTCTCCTCTGGTGCCCTTCCTCCTCCTCCTCCTCTTCTTCCTCCTCCTCCTCCTCCTCCTCCTCTTCCTCCTACTCCTCCTCCTCCTCCTCCTCCTCCGCCTCCTCCTCCTCATTTTCCTCCTCCTCCTCCTCCTCCTCCTCCTCCTCATCCTCCTCCTCCTCCTCTCGACCCCCCCCTGCTTCCATCAGCAGCTCCCCCGGCCCGGGGCGGAGGAGGGCCTTGCGGCATAGCCCATGCGGTATGAGCTGTGGCGGCTCGATTGAAGATCGCGCTAGAGGTTTCTCGCTCGTTTCGGGCTCTGGGGGCCATCTCCGAGTCTGGCGGGCTGTCAACCCCACGACTAGGGGCAAGAGACCAACCCTGGGGAAATGGTCGTGAGCTGCCGGGGGGGCCCGCGAATCGCAGCAACTGGGTCGCCGGGGGTCTGGGGAGCTTCTCCCCGACCCTGGTTCCCAACAACTCCTCCTGACAACTCCTCCTCCTCCTCCTCCTTCTCCTCCTCCTCCTCGTCCTCCCTCCCTCCCTCCCTCCCTCCCTCCCTCCCTCCTCTTCCTCCTGCCTGCCCTCTCCTCGCGCCTCCCCCCGCCCGTCCTTTCGCCCCTGGGCCGTGCTGCCGCCCTGGTAGGTCGACCCGCCTCACCCCACGGCGGCGGAGCGCCGTGCGCAAGTGCCGCCAAGAGCCGAGCCAGATCCGGGTGTGGCGCAGACCTTGCGTCGAGGCCTCGAGAGCCCGGAGAGCGGCACCCAGGTGCCCCCGGGAGCCCTCCAAGAGGCCCCTGAGCGGCATCCCAGGAGACCCTCAGATGCACCCCCGAGACGCCTGACCCACACATGCCCGGCACAGTGGCACGACTCTCGACGAATTCCATGTTGTGGGGCTCGGCGGAGTGGCGCTTCTTGGGTCTGATCTGAGTGCTGCGCAGGCCATGCCACGAGGCCTCAAGAGCCTGGAGCGGCAGTGGTCCTTGGGAACGACAAGGCCATTCGTCTCTCCAGTTCCTGCTCCGCTTTGTCTCCTGATCCGGCTCCGGTTCCAATCCTGGTCCTGCTTCCCGTTCCGGCGAGCACTGAATCTACCGTTTTTATAAAGTTAGCCTGGCGAAGGACCCAACCATATGCAGTTGTGAGGGGGTGAGCTGAGCCATGCGGAGAGCAAAGGCAGGGATGGGGGAGGAGGGAGGAAGAGGAGAGGAGGAGGAAGGAGGAAGGAGGTGGGACGCGGGGCGCTGTCTCTTCAAAACGAGGACCCAACACGACAGGATGGTTGGGAATCAAAGATCAGTACTTCTGAGCACAGAGAAGCCCTGCCGTCTCCAAAAGATCAGGATCGGCACCGCGGCCGCAGGCCCACACCGCGCGGGCGCCGCGCTCGGCGCCACGCTCGGCCGCTGACGCGCCCGGTGAGGCCCGCGCTGCAGCCCAGGGACCGGTGACCAGCACTCTGCTGAAGGCGCCGAGGGCGCCCCTTGCGTTCAGCGCGGAGGCGCCCAAGTGCCCGAGAGGGGAAGGGCGACGCGTCTGTTGAGCAGGGACCGACCGTCCCGGCATTCCTAAAGTCCTGCCACGACACGTTCTTAGAACCCAAACATGTTCTAAGAACAAAAACAATATTCTTAGAAAACAACCCGATGTGTTCAAACAAGACAATCTCAACCAGCAATGTTCTAAGCACGTTTCGTGGGAACCACATCAGATTCTTAGAGCATTGCTTGCTGGGGCTCTTGGCGAGTCAGGACGCTTCGCCACTGCTCGAGTCTGGGCGCCCCGATCCTGCTGACTTGGTGGCTCCTCGAACCGACAGGAGGAGGAGGAGGAGGAGGAGGAGGAGGAGGAGAAGGAGGAGGAGGAGGAGGAGGGGGAGGAGGAGGGGAGGAGAGGAGGATGAGGAGGAGGGAGGAGGAGGACGAGGAGGAGGAGGACTGCGTAGAGCACGGCACGCCCTGCGTCGCCCGCCTCGCCCTGCTGGGGCTCGCGGCGGCGGAGTGCTCGCCGCCTCTCGGCCGCGCAGGGCCCGGCGATGGCAAGGAGGTCAGATGGGCTCATCTTCCACCGCCGCTACCAGAGGTAGGACAGGAAGGAGGAGGAGGAGGAGGAGGAGGAGGAGAAGGAGGAGGACCTCCTCATGTTCCCTTCTCCCCCGTCCTACATTATGGTAGTGGTGGTGGAAAATCTGCTCGTCAGAGGGCGGCGGCGGATGCGCGATGTGCGGCATGCCACGGGGTACCGCTACGGGGCTCTCAAGCCCAGCCGAGAGCGGCACCGCCACGTGCCTTGGCAGAGGCCCAAGGAAGGAGGCAACAAGCCGCAGAACCGCGGAGCAGCATACGAGAAGGACCACCAACGAACAGACAATCTTCGGGCAAGTCGCGCATCCGAGGCCACGATCCCTCGTATAACATGCCACTTTCGCGCCCCGGAGGCCACGTCCCCTCGTAAAAGACACCGCGCTCGCGCCCCCGAAGCAACAATCCCTTGCAAAATGCACCGCGCTCGCGCCCACGAAGAAAGATCCCATGCAAAAGATACCGCATTCGCGCCCTAGAGACCATGATCCCCTGCAACATACATTACATTCGCGCCCCCGAGGCCACGATCCCTCGAAAAATACACTCAGTTGGCGCCTCCGGGGCCACGTTCCCGTGTAAAACGTGCAACGCTCGTGCTCCCGAAACCACGAATCCACCTCGCGAAGGCTGCCCAAACGCGCCACCACATCTCCAGACCAGAATATATATATATATATATATATATGTATATATATATACATATATACATGTATATATATATATATGTTTTGGAGTATGTACTCGGTGGTCGCCTGTGCCCCCCCCCGCAGTTTCCTTGAAAATTCGGCGGTGGACCCGCAGCCACGAACCCTCCAACACAGCGATGGACGCAAAGAAACAGAAGGCCGCTCCAACAGTGCGATTCGGAAGCCGGGCAAGGGCTGCTAAATCCGTGGCTGCTAAAATCGACCTCCAGGAAGTTGTCTACGTCCTTCAGGGAAGAAGCCCGTTGACTGTTTCGCGTGCCGCGCCTCATTCCGGGAAGTTGTTTTTTACTTCCGGGAGGGCCGTTTTAGCAGCCACGGTTTTAGCAGCCCTCGCCCAGCTTTCGAGCGATCGAATCCAAGTTGGCCACAAACGACCGCCAATAGTACCGAGAGGGCTTCGCATGCATAACACGAGGGGAGCGCTCGAACAAGGCAACATAGCGTTGAGCACGAACTCCGACAGACCAATATGGTATGATGATTATCCTCGGTCCTGGCATGATGCTCGCAGATGTCTTCAAGGCGGCTCGCAGACACCCCGACATAGCTCCACCGCATCTCATTATGATAGAGAGAGGGGACCGGCGGCAGAGGGCGAAGTAAGCCGTTACAGATAACTTTAGTAGTGGCAGCGAGAATAGGCGTAATCATACGCTTGGATATGGTAGTCGCAGTGGTAGATGGACTTGTCTGAGTATTCGTGCTCCGCCTTTTAATGTTCAGTCCTAGTGGTCGTGATCGCAAGTGGCATCGATGGCAGTAGTAGCACTCGGAGCAGCAACTGTCACAGTCGCAGCAGCAGTAGAAGAAGGTGGCATAAGAATTGACAACATAATAAGCAACAGAAGGTACCATAAGTAGTAGACGTAGAACAAGTTGTAGAGTCGCATACATATAGTATACTAACCAGAGTGGGTTGGTAAAGTAGTACAGGCAGCATGATAAGAGGCAACAAGCGGCACAGCACGAGACGCAGCGGGCAGCGTGCGACAGAGGAGCAGCAGCAGGAGGAGCCGCAGGAGGGGCAGCCAGAGGGCCCAGCAAGAGGAGCAGCAGGAGCAGCAAGACTGGCCTTCTGCTGTGGACCACTGCCAGCCAAAAGCTTCTGATGAGACTGCCGAGCAACTGAGAAAGCTGCAACTTCCGAGACGATGAAGGTATCGGCGGTGCTCCCGCAGCAGGAGCAGCGGGGCGGCGGAGCACCAGAGCAGGCACGCCAGAGCAGCGGACGGAGGCGGCAGCAGGGGGAGCACCGGAGGAATGACACGAGAGCAGTAGGTGGAGCGGGAGAAGGAGGGGGGAGGAGAAGGAGGGGGGAGGAGGAGGAGGGGGAGGAGGAGCATGAGCAGGTGGAACACTGGAGGAGCAAGGGCATCAGCAGCAGCAACAACGGCACACACTGCAAAAACTCGCGTGTTCTCCTCGGAGCCGTCAGCCGCTTCGGACCCTGAGGGGTGGCCAGTCACCAACTTCGATGCATGCCTTGTCGGTGAGTTGCACGATCCCTAAAACAACTGCACAGGCCAGCAGCAGATAGGAGGAGCAGAGGAGGAGCAGCCCTAGAAGCAGCAAGCGAAACAAAGGGGGAGCAGCAGGAGGAGCAGCAGGTCGAGGAACAGGAGAGCATGCAAGAGCAGCTACAGGAGGAAAAGGATAAGAGCATCAGGAGGAGCAGCAGGAGGGACAGCCGAAAGATAAGGAGGAGGAGGAGGAGGAGGAGGAGGAGGCGGAGGTGGAGGAGTGGAGGAGGAGGAGGAGGAGGGGGAGGAGGAGGAGGAGGAGGAGGAGGAGGAGGAGGAGGAGGAGGAGCAGGAGCAGCACGAGCAGGGAGGAACACCAGGAGAAGGGAGGAGGATCAGCAGAAGGAGCAGCAGGAGGAGCAGCCGCAGCAGGAGGAGGATCAGCAGGAGGAGCAGCAAACGGTGCGGCAGGAGCAGCTGCAGGGTGATCAGGACAAAGAGGATCAGGAGGAGCAACAGGAGGAGCAGCCGAAAGACCAGCAGGAAGAGCAGCCAGATGAGCAGCAGTAGCAGCAGGAAGAGCAGCAGTGACACAAGAAACAGCACCGCATTCCCAGCGTTCTTGGAACTCTTGGCCAACAGGATGCTTGCGACCGACACAGCACATCACAATATGCTGGTGAACACCAGAGCATGCCTGTCCGCATCATATCATGCCTGTGAACGAAACGCCATACCCCACAGGAAGCTGGCACCCCCCACGCGTCAAAATTCGGTACCGTTTGGCAGGGGAAGAGGGGGCGACCCCCCGTCAAGGACGTTACGGGCTCAGATCAGAGTGAGGGGGCCGAGCGGTCATTCATTGTCCCTGGGTGCGTGGCTGAAGTGGGGATCTGTGGTGTGGATTCTGCTCGTTGTTGCTGTTGCTGTTGTTGTTGTTGTTGTTATTGTTGAACATTATTAATTCTAAATAATAATTATTGTTGGGACCCCTGGTGCGCGCCCCCCCCGCCGCGCCTAGGCCGCAGCCACATTTTCATCATTTTCGTGAGGAAGTCTCAGGCAAAACGATGTGATCCAGATCCGGTTGTTTTGTTCCCCCCCGCTTTCCCTTGCAAAAAGCACTATAAACTGACATTTCTTGTTCTAACATAACCACATTTCAAGAATCCCTTGCAACAAATAAGGTAAAGTGGACATTCGCGCGCGCAAGACGAAATCCTTCCAAAACCTTAGTTGTCGTAGCGATTTTAACATAAAAACAACAAAAAACCAATGGTTTTTAAACAAAAAATTGTCAAACTTTCATCCCGCGCGCTCTTGCGGATTCGTAGGAAACCCAACACTTTTTAAACATTTCTGTCAAACGGGCTTTTGCGAGCAACTTTTTCGAACTTCTGCAACAACGGTTGCGCACCTGCCAGGGCCATCATCCCTGTCAAATAATACCATGCGGGACACATTCGTTTTTTCTTCGCGCGCGCACGCCGTCGTCGTCGGCCGCGGGGCCCTGAATAGTAGCCACGGTCGTCCGCATGCCACGAAGTGAAGTGTCCGAACGTCATAGGGCGGGAAGCTGGGTGTGGGTGGTGGCGAAGAGTCGTTTGGAAATTTGGTAGAGCTTGAACCGGCCCCCCCACAAAGTGGGGGTATTGCCCGCCTCCTATGAAAACCCTGGCACTGGTGAGAACGGTGTGTCCCCACGTGCTAGTAATTGTTGTTGTTGTTGTTGTTATTGTTGTTGTCGTCGTCATCGTCGTCGTCCCCGCCGCGACCCGTCCACGACCCACCCGCGACCCACCCTGCGACCCACCCCTCGACCCACCCCGCGACCCACCCCGCGACCGACCCCGCGACCCATCTGCGACCCACCCCGCGACCCACCCCGCGACCCACCCCGCGACCCACCCCGCGACCCACCCCGCGTCCCACCCGCGATCCACTCGCGACCCACCCGCGACCCACCCCGCGATCCACCCTGCGATCCACTCACCTTTAACGAAGAGATCGGCGCCTGCGCCTGGCTCACTGCATAATTTGTGAAAGTTAGGCGCCTGCGGCAAGCTTCTTTAGAGCCTCGACGACGTCCTCGCCGCCCCCTCCCTCTTATCCGCAACCGCGGGGGATGCTACGTACTAGAAACACCATTCCGAGAGTTGCCACCCAAGGAGCAGGGGCAAGGCGCTTGGGATCTGGAAAATGGTTTGCGTGTCGCGCCGAGCGGCCACTGTTCGCAGGGCGCGATCTCGCCAGGCGGTCCGCGCGAAACCGCGCACAGGTGCCTGGCTGGCGGGCCCAGAACGGCAAAGGAGGCAGTTGCTGGGATAGCGTCTCGAGGCTCGCACGACAAACTTGCTGGCACTGCTGTTCATTGAGCCAGTGAGCCTGCGCCCAAAGAAGAGTCGGCGAACCTGCCCCCGCGGCCGCCTGCGAGGCATGCGCCTATAGCGCTCCTCGCGCGCGACTGGCGTGAAATCGGAGCGGGGCGGTGGAGGTGCACGCAGTGCGTGCCCCAATGGCCTGGCAAGACCTCCCTCGAATCCGATGATCATCGGAGGCAATGCAAGAGCCGACCGGCCCCTTGGCTGGGCGGCGCTGCGTCAGCACGCAGAGCCTCACCGCACGTGCGGCGGCCATCTCGTGCTCCAAGGAGCGCACGTCAGTGAGACGGCTGTAGCTTCTTCTCTGCTGCAGGCGGCGCGTGCAATACAGTCAGGCGGTGCCGCAAGGCATCCAGGCCTGTCTGCCCGAGCGCGCCAGGTGGAATCCTGGCAAGATGTGGCGATCAGGGAGTTGTGCTCCCCCCGCGCGGATTTTCCATGACAGGCGTTCGGGGACATGCTAGCTATGTCGGGCAGAGGGACCACGCAAGATACCACCAAGGGACGAAAAAAGGCTAAGGTTAAGCAGAGTTTCTTTCCCCCATCTTCACTCATCCTTATTCCCCCTTTTCCCACCTCTTCCCTCGGGTCCTCTCATGCCTCATGCCTCCTGCCCCTCCCCCTCCCCCTCCTCCTCCTCCTCCTCCTCTTCTCCTCCTCCTCCTCCGCCTCCTCCTCCTCCTCCTCCTCCTCCTCCTCCACAGCTTCGCTCTGCGCCGACATCGAACTGCGCCCGCTGCATCCTCCTCCCCCTCCTCCTGCTCCTCCTCCTCCTCCTCCTCCTCCTCCTCCTCCTCCTCATCATCCTCACCCTTCACTCCTCCTCCTCATCCTCCTCCTTCTCCTCCTCATCCTCCTCCTCCTCCTCGTCTTCCACCTACTCCTCCCTCGTCGTCTCCCAGCTCCTCTCCCTTCTGTCACTCTCTCTCGCTCTTGATGTTTCCCACTCCTCCTTCGCCTCCTCCGCCTCCTTTTCCTCTTCCTCCTCCTCTCATTCTTCCTCCTCCTCCTCCTCCTCCTCCTCCTCCTCCTCCTCCTCTCACTCCTCTCCCCCCTTACCTCTCTCGCTGGAGGCCACTGTCCTCATAGCAGTGTCCTCCCCATCCACCTCGTCCTGCCCCTCCGCATCTATATCCTCGAGATCCTCCTCGATATCCTCCCCGATATCCTCTCCCCCCCCTCCTCGATATCCCCACTCCCCCTCCTCGATAGACCCCCCCTCCTCCCCCCCCCTCCTCGACATCCCCCCTCCCCACCCTCCTAGATATCCTCATTCTCCTCCGCAGCGGTGCGTGGCTCCAAGTTGCGAATGTGGAGTTCCGAGATCGGAAAGAGGCGGAGGATGTCCCTCTGCTTCTCCGCAGGCACTGCGCGAGGCGCGCGAGGCTGAAGGTCAGGGGGCGGGGAGGAACACGGGGGCGGAAGAGAAGGAGGAGGAGGAGGAAGAGGAGAAGGCCGAGAAGGAGGCGGAGGAGGCCGAGGAGGTCGAGGGAGGATGGGGAGCGAAGAGTGGAGGGAAGGATGAGGAGGACAGGAGAAAGAGGAGGAGGAGGAGGAGGAGGAGGAGGAAGAGGAGAAGAAGGGGACGGACGAGGAGGAGGAGGAGGAGGAGGAGAACGAGGAAGGGTACGCGCAGGAGGGGGAGGAGGCCCTGGACGCGGGGAGGGAGGAAAAGGGGAAGAGCAGGAGGAGGAGGAGGAGGAGGAGGAGGTCGACGACGATGCCGAGTGCTCACCCCCGTGCCTCTTCCTGGGTGCCGCGCGCGAGGGCGAGGGCCAGGGGGGGGGGAGGGGGGGAGGGGGGGAGCAGCGGGAGAGGGGCGCCCGTGGAGGGCGACCGAGACCTCCAGGGGGGCCGCGGGGCGGAGGACAGCGGGGGCCCGCGCGCCTGCGGCCCCCTTTGGGGGGGGCGCGCCGCCCTGGCCGCGAGGCGCGCCTGCCCTTCAGGGCGGCGGCCCCCCCTCGGAAGAGGGGCCGCGCGGGGGCGAGGAGAAGGCTCGCCCCCGCCTCGCACACGGGCGCTGCGCCTCTGGGGAAGGATGCTGCTGCTGCTGATGATGCTGATGAGGATGATGCTGATGATGCTGATGATGATGAAGATGAGAATGATGAGGATGATGATGATGGTGCTGATCGTGATGATACTGATGATGGTGGTGGCGATGGGGATGATGTCGTGGATGACCTCGATGATAGTGATGGCGACGACAACGACGACGATACTGATGGTGATGCTGATGATGATGCTGATGCTGGTGATCATGATGATGGTGAACATGATGGTGTTGTTGGTGCTGATGATGATGCTGATGGTGATGTCGATGATGATGACGGTGATGGTGAGGATGATGATGCTGACGATGGTGGTATTGCTGATGTTAGTGATGATGACGGTGGTGATGTTGGTGGTGGTGGCAATGACGGTGGTGATGGAACTCGACATCACCACCATCACCACCACCATCACCATCACCATCACCATCACCATCACCACCACCACCATCATCACATATCATCACCATCATCACCATAATCACCATCATAATCATCATAATCATCACCATCATCCCCGTCTCCGTCTCCGTTCACTGGCACGGCCACAGCATGACCGAGGGTACACTGCCGGCCGAAGCCAAGGAATGGGGGGCGGGGGAGGCAGAACTATGGTGGCAGGCGGACCGCTGTCCTGAAAGGGGCCCCCCCGGCAATGGGGCCGAGGGCGGCTCTAGGCGAGCACAGGGCTCGATCTGGCGCCACCGAGGGCAGGAAGACCCTGGCCCGAGCCAACGCGCAACCAAACACCACAAGAAACAACATCGAACAGTGACGCGCAAACACCAAACAGCCCAGAGGAGAGGGCCGCCCCAACGAGAGTCGATGACCAACGCTAGCACATCCGACCTTCCGGCACAGTCGGGCGCAACGATTGACGCCCGACTCCACCCTCTTTTACAACCCCCCCAAGCCCCGAGGCAAGCCCAAACGACCAGTAACCGCGACTGGTTCGTGCTGTCAGGGCCCGAAAGAAGCGTCAGAAGCGAACGCGGGTCAGACGGCGCTCGATGCGACCTGCCTGGGCCAGGGGCGCAATCGTTTACGAGGCAAGGTAAGACCCGAGGGTCCAACCGCACCTGCTGTCCCATCATCACCATCATCATCAGCAGCATCAACCCCAGCACCTCCACCTTATCTTGCTCATCGTTCTTTTCCATCCTCCTGCGGCCGCGGCTACGGGTGGGCCTGTGCGACGCACCACCTCCTCCACCCTCCCCCTCCGGGGAGTCGCGGGGGGACGGGGGCGAGGAGCGGGTAGGGGGGGGGATGGGAGGCGGAGAGGGGGCCTCAAGGTACGCAGTCAAGACGCTAAACTAAAGACCACCTTGGGCTCAAGAGGGGCTTTGGCTTTCGGGCCGTCCACTGGATCTGCTTCTGGTCGGGGAGCCTCCACAAGGCCAGGGCTCGCCGTGGCAAGAAGAGCCCCTGTGCTCGTTGTTCGGCGCTCCCGATGGTACAGTCGAAACCGACAGTGAGGATGAGTAACCTTCCAAAAGGTACCCTTGCATCCTTGCCTCCTTGGTCCATCGTTGACTACGTTCGCCGGCCAGCCCTGCTGAAAAACGCTTCGACATGGGCGCCCAAGGGGCGTGCATCCTTATCGGGCATCAACACTATCAATTTTGACTGTATCGCGATGGCTGCATGTGGGGAGGAGCCCCTCGCGTTCCCGCGCCAGCTCTTTGGCAAGAGAAGGGCGGCCATCGCTCTCTAAGCCTACACAGAGCCCCCTAAGGCGTCAACAATACCTGAAGCCTCCAGGAGAGGAGGAGGGGGAGACGGAGGAGGTCCGCAGAGGTGTCCAGAGGTCTCAGCAGGAAGACTCCAGGGAGGGCCAACGAAAACGTGCACGAGCCCCAATCCTCGAGAGGAGGTTGAGGATGATGCGTGGGCGGCGGGACAACTCATGGGATCTGCAGGCTCCTCGAAGCAGCTGGCGACCGCTGCGCGCGCGAAGAACTACTGTAGCCCCGTCGTTGGCAAACTAACGAAACCGGGTCCCCGCACCCCAGGGCAAGAACCCAGCAGTGGAGACTCCAATGTATGTAACAGGTCGGGAAGCTAATACCCGACCAGAACAGTCAGCACTGTAGGATGACTGAGGATCAGGAGGAGGAGGAGGAGGAGCAGGAGGAGGAGGACAACGAGGAGGAGGAGGAGGAGGAGGAGGACAACGAGGAGGAGGAGGTGGAGGAGGACAACGAGGAGGAGGAGGAGGAGGAGGAAGAGCGGAAGACCGATGGCGCCCCTCCCCGCGCGCTCCGAGGGGGAGGGAAGCTCATGCTCACTTTTGCTCCTCTGCGGCCACGCTTCTGGGATGGTGCGCTTCCGCGGAAGGCGGCTGCCGAGGCTGCGCGGCGTCCACCTCGTCCTCCTCCGCGAGCCACCTCGGGGAATGGGGGCAAAGCTAGACCACACGAGCCGAGCCCGGCAAGTCGTCGACTGCACCGCACAAGCTGCTTGCTGCACCGCGCATGCTGGCAACAGTCTATAGCACAGTCTCGCTCTGGGCTTGTCCGAGGCAAACGCCCTTCTCCCGCACGTGCGCGCGCGCCAACACGAGCGCTCTGGCGCAGCAGGCGCGCCCAGATCCCACGCCCGGCAGGCTCTGGGCCTGCGTGCGCTCGGACATCTGTGAGGCCTGCAGTCCTGCGACCCTGCCGCTTGCAGCAGAGGAGCGCGGGCGGGAGGAGGAGCGGGAGGCTCGAGGACGTACGTGCCCTGCTGTGCTGTGTCTGTCTCGGTTACCTTTGGGATGCGCTGTGGCGCCATCGGGGCACGTCCGGGTCCGCCTCGAAATCCTTGCCAGAGCGCACACGTTGAGGGATCGGGGGGGGCCACCCCCTCCCTCTTCCTCTTCATCGTCTCTCTATGCTCCCCTCGTCTCCTCATCGCACACTCCCTACCTTCCTGTATCCCCTTCCTGATACGCCTACGCATCCTCCTCCTCCTCCTCCTCCTCCTCCTCCTCCTCATCATCATCATCATCGTCGTCGTGGGCAGCAGCAGCATCATCATCATCGTTATTATCATCAGCAGCATCAGTACGATCATCATCAGCAGCATCATCATCACATACTCCTGATCTTCTTCATTCGGTGGCGACGATAGGGGCGAATAGCCCAGGGGCGAGCATTGCACGCATTCGCGCGGGAGCCTCGCCGAGTGCATGAAACACCAGCGCCCCTGAAGACATGTGCTGCTCTCCCCTGGGCCATTCGCCCCTTCTCGTCGCCTCCGATTCGTCATCCCTTCTACCCCTCCCATCTCTACATTCCCCGCTCCTCCTTCAACCCTGCCTGTCGACCGTCTTCCTCAAGCATAACACCTCCTCCTCTTCCTCCTCCTCTTCCTCCTTCTCCTCGTCCTCCTCGTCCTCCTCCTCCTCTGCTACATTCCCCGCATCATCCTCCTGCTCCTGCTCCTGCTACAGCTCCTCCTTCTCCTCCTCCTCCTCCCCCTCCCCCCTCCTCCTCCTCCTCCTCCCTTTCCTCCTCCTCCTCCTCCTCCTCCTCCTCCTCCTCCTCCTCCTCCTCCCCCTCCTCCTCCTGCTGCTCCTCCTCCTCCTCCTCCTCCTCCTCCACCCCTCTTCCTCAAGCTCACGGCTCTGGCCGGTCGACCCCCCAGGAGGCGTGCCGGTAGGGCGGGGGGCCGGGCGGCTCGTCCGAGGCCTCCTCACCCCATCCGTAGTCCTGAAGCCTCTTGGCATGCCCAGCAGCCTCACGGACGGAGCGGGGTCGTCTTCGACATGCTGCTCTCGCCTCAGCGCCGCGCACGTTCGCCCTCCAGGTGCGCAGCAGCTTCACAGGTGTGTGGGGGGGGTGACTTGCAAGGCGTGGCTCTCGCCGTAGCGCCGCGCGCATTCGCCGTACACGTTTGCAACGGCTTCACGGATGGAGGGGGGATTGTCAAGATGCGGCGATCGCCTTGGCCCGGCGAGTATGTTCAGACTGGCAGCAGCTTTACGGATGGATGCAGCTCCTTTTCAGCATGTGGTGATCGCCTCAGCGCTGAGCAAGTTCGGCTGGACTGCCCACAACAGCTATACAGATGGAAAGGGAACAATTTCAAGATGCGGCTCTCGGCTTAGCGCCGCGCACATTCGTCGTAGCCATGTCCAGCAGGTTCACGGGTGGAGGGCGGCTACAGTTCAAAATGTAGCTCTCGCCTCAGCACCGCTCACCTTCGTCTTAAAAAATTGCGGCTGTTTCGCGGATGGACGGGGCGGGATGGGGGAGGCGTTTCCCGATGTGGCTATCTCGTCACAGCGCCGCGCACATTCGTCTCAAAAGCTATGCAATGTTGTCACGGATGATGGAGGGGGGCCGTTTTCAACCTGGTGCTCACGCCTTACAGCCATAGCATTCGTTTTGTAAAATTCGCACCAGCTTCACGGATGAAGGGGGTTCGGTTTCAAAATAGGGTCTCCCAGGCCAGCGCCATGCACATCTGTTTTTCTAAACAGCGGCTTGCCAGACGGAGTCTTCGACTGAGACGTCGCAAGGTTCAAGGGCCCGAACCTTCCATTCACGTGGCGGTGCAAAGATCTGCGACTGATCTTTGTTCAATCTGAGTCTGCCGCCTGAGTTTCCCCCGAAACTGATGACCACATGTTTGAACCGGTGCAACGTGACGGTTGCAAGGGTGGGTGACGGGCGGCCCTTCTTCGAACATGTGATATCGCTGGACACCTCGAGGGTCTGCATAGCTATGTTCGTTGCCCGGTTTCGTGGCTACCCGCCAGAAGATGCTAGCAGCTCCGTCTCAAAGTGGGGCTCTCGCCAAAATGGCAGGCCCATCTGTGCCAATATTTCATAAGTGGCGCTTTGTATAATGAAAATAAAACCTTGTAGGCCTGCGAGGGGACTTGGGGAAGGAAAGTGTATTGCAACATCGCGTTTGCATCTTTGGTTCCCGGCGGAGCCGGGTGAAATTCCGTGCCCGCCGGTGACTGACTGATTGACTGACGCATTGACTGACTCGGGCGCGCAACCGCAACTGGGCGACGCAATTCGATCCGTCCGCGGGCGCGCAACCGCAACCGCAACTGGGCGCCACATTTCCACCCGCCCGCAGGCGCGCAACCGCAATCGCAACTGGGCGACACATTTCAACCCGCCCACGGGCGCGCAACCGCAACTGGGCGACACATTTCAAACCGCCCGCGGGCGCGCAACCACAACCGCAACTGGGCGGCACATTTCGACCGGCCCGCGTGCGCGCAACCGCAACCGCACCTGGACGACACATTTCAACCCGCCCGCGGGCGCGCAAGCGCAACTGGACGACACATTTCAACCCGCCCGCGGGCGTGCAACAGCAACCGCAACTAGGCGACACATTTCGACCCGCCCGCGGGCGCGCAACCGCGACCGCAACTGGGCGACACATTTCGACCCGCCCGCGGGCGCGCAACCGCAACCGCACCTGGGCGACACATTTCAAGCCGCCCGCGGGCGCGCAACCGCAATCGCAACTACGCGACACATTTCAAACCGCCCGCGGGCGCGCAACCGTAACAGCACCCGGGCGACACATTTCAAACCGCCCGCGGGCGCGCAACCCCAACTGGGCGACACATTTCAAACCGCCCGACGGCGCGCATTCGGAACCGCAACTGGGCGACACTTTTGGACCCGCCGCGGGGGCGCAACCGCAACCGCAACTGGGCGACACATTTCAACCCGCCCGCGGGCGCGCAAGCGCAACCGCACCCGGGCGACACATTTCAACCCGCCCGCGGGCGCGCAACCGCAACTGGCGACACATTTCGACCCCCCGCGGGCGCGCAACCGCACCAGGGCGACACATTTCAACCCGCCCGCGGGCGCGCAACCGCAACCGCAACTACGCGACACATTTCGACCCGCCCGCGGGCGCGCAACCGCAACCGCAACTGGGCGACGCATTTCAACCCGCCCGCGGGCGCGCAACCGCAACCGCACCCGGGCGACACATTTCAAGCCGCCCGCGGGCGTGCAAGCGCAATTGGGCGACGCATTTCAAGCCGTCCGCGGGCGCGCAACTGCAACCGCAACTGGGCGACACATTTCAAACCGCCCGCGGGCGCGCAACCGCGACCGCATCTGGGCGACTCATTTCAAGCCGCCGGCGGGCGCGCAACCGCAGCTCGGCGACGCATTTCAACCCGCCCGCAGGCGCTCAACCGCAACCGCAACTGGGCGACACATGCAGGTGCTTGTTGTGGAGGACGGAGGAGGATCGAGGAGGTGGTGGAAGTCAAAGATGTTATGTGTTTGAAGGTGGATGTCCTCCTCGCGGCCTCCGGGCGCGACCCGCGGTTCTCCGCCGGGACATTGCGGCGGGGAGTCGCCACCCCACGCTGCTGCCTCTGATTTTAGTCTGGTCCCACCACCCTCGCTCTGATTTCGCTACGCCCATCCTCCTGCTGCCCCCCTTCCTTTGTATCATCTCGCCTGCTTTCAAAAACCGTCCTTTCAACGTCCGTGCAGAAAGGGCGAAGACTATCGGCAGGGTGGGGAGCGAAGTGTGGTGACGGAGGATTGGGAGCGAGGTGGGAGACGGCGGCGATAACGAGGATGAGGACGAATGTGGGCAACAAGGTGAGAGCGGTGAGGGTGAGGACAGGAACGCGGATCAATCAAGCAACTATCGTGGGATGCTGGACCTGAGGGCGCCGATGGCTAAACCGGCATCGTGGGATGCCCTGGCATCGGTCTGCCGAACCTGAGGGCGCCGATGGCTAAAAACGAAGAGGACGAGAAAAAGGGGGCGCAAATTCGGCGATCGAGGACCGAGGTGTTCGGATAGGAGGAGCCTCTCTGGGCCTCCTGGGGCGCCCTCGCGGCCGCGGATGGATCCACTCCGAAACTCTCGCTGGGGCGCGCCTCTCGAGACGTCCGAGGTCCGACTGTTGAGGAAGGATGCGAAGGAGGAGAAGGAGAAGAAAGAGGAGGAGAGGGATGTACAACTCGCGCGACCCACTGCGGGCGCGCGCGGCTCCTACTTTGCTCCACGCTTGGCCACCCCGAGCGGGTAAGTGCGAACAAATGCGCCCTAAGCATCACCCGACGCATGAAGCCTCCACCGGATAAACCGTTGGTATGCTGTACGACAGCCAACACCAGTGGACAATAAATGCGCGCCGTTGCTCTGGGGCTGAACACTAGTGGGATCCTAAACCTGGATAGCAGCGCGCTGAAGCGCAAACGCGTGTCCGCGCGCGGACGGCAGCGCGAAAGGTGACTGGGCGCGCGGAAACCCAAGAAAAAAACACATCGAAACAGCCGGCTCGGCACAACCCCAAGAAGCCGTGCCTGGGAGCTCCCCGGGCGTTGCCCGCGAGCCCACGAAGCCGCGTTTTCGAGCTGCGCGCGAACCTAGATAGCGGTGCCTAGGAGCTACGCGCGAGCCTTGGAAGCGCTGCTTATAGTGGTGCACGCGCGCTTCGGAAACGGCCCCCAAGAGCTGCTTAGGCGCTGTCCGCGAGCCCCGGAAACGCCGCCTTGGAGTTTCACCCGCGAGCGAGCTCAAGAAGCGCTGCGCAGGAACTGCGCAAACGTTTGCGACCAATCGGGAATGAGTTGGAAGGTGATTGCGGCATGCGCGGCGACCTCCAGCAAGAATCTGCGATGCTCCCTGACTCGCAGCCGTGGCAGCACAACTGTCTAGCCCAGCCTGAGGGCTTCTTCCCCGCAGCCCTTCAGGTCCTTCGAGAATCTATGTTGGCATAGCGAGCGTTCACGTTTTGAGCAGGCGTTCGCCATTTGCACGACCGACGCAACACGCATCACTAACTAGAACAAGCGCACCAGCGATGCATAAACCAATTAGCAGAGAAACAAAAACCATCTGGGAAACTGTTTCAAAAGTGGCAATTCCCATCGGTGGAGTATGCACGAAGAAACAAAAAGGAAAGCGGGGCAAACCGGACCGCTGGGGACGTCCCCGCGACAGCCCTGACGCTCGGCGTCCTGAGGCAGATTCCTGCGCAGCCCCTCTTGGCGCCAGGCCAAGCCTGCCACGCCCTGCGACCCTGGCGTGAATATAGACTGCGCTCATGGACCACTTCCTGCGCACCCCCACTGGGTTGCGAAACCGCTACATACACCTGACACGCCCTGCGAGTTCAAGTGGATCGAGGCCGTGCCCAGGGAGCACTCCATGCACGCCCTCAATCGCGCCGAGGAAGTGCTGGAGCCAGCCTTGCCTGGCAGCAGGGCAATGCTGGAAACGCTGGGAAGGAAAAAACATGTTGTGTCACTTGCATTATGGGCCTCAACCTGAAATGTGGGCAAGCGTGCTCGAAGTGCGTCCCTGGTGTAGCGCGCGCCGCACAGGTGACAACTGGTCGAGAAAAAACTGCGCGCTTGACTTTCATTCTGGGCCTCAGCATTAGTTGGCGCACTCGTGCTCCACACGCTTTCCCTGTGCAGCGCGCGCCGCGCAGGTGACCCACCAACGGGTGGGTCACCCGAACAGTGGTTGAGAGCTGGCATTCTGGGGCGACCCATGATTCGGTACATTCGTGCTCCACACGCTTCCCCTGTGCAGCGCAAGCCGCACAAAAGACCCACCAGCGGGTGGGTCACCAGAAAAACGGGTCGGAAAAAAACGAGCAACTGTTTCACCAACGTTCTGGGTCTGAAAATGAATGTATGCATTCGTCCTCCAAACGCTTGCCCTGTGTAGCGCTCGCCGCGCGAGTGACCCACCAGCGGGTGGGTCACTAGACAACAGGCGGAGAAAAGCATGTTCTTACACTTGCAGACCGGGCCTCAACATGACTAGGTGCTTTTGCGCTCCACGCGCTTCCGTCGTGTATCGCGAATCTCACAGATGACCCACTGGCGAGTCGGTCACCCGACAACTAGTTGAGAACCGCTGATCGTTTCACTTGCATCTTGGGCCTCAACATGAGTTGGTGCATTCGTGCTCCATACGCTTTCCGTATGTGACGCACACCGCACAGATGACCCACCTGCGCGTGGGTCACCCGAATACTGGTGGAAAAACTCAAACTGGATCTGTTGCGTTCTGGACCTCAACCTTAGCTGATGCATTCGTAGTTCAGACGCTGCCCCGGTGTAGGGCACACCGCACACGTGAGCCGCCAGCGAGTGGGTCACCAGCTTATTGCTTAGAACAACCAGAACCGTTTCACCTGCATTTGGGCTTTCAAAATGACTTGCCGCGATCAAGCTCCATGCGCTTCCTTCTTGCAGCGCACAGCACAAGTGACCCACATGCGGGTGGGTCACCAGAAAACTGGTTGCGACAAACTACCCGTTTCACTTGCATCCTGCTGGGCCTCAGCATTAGTTGGCGCATTCGTTATCCACACGCTTTCCCAGTGCAGCGCGCGCCGCACAGGTGACCCACCAGCGGGTGGGTTACCCGAACACTGGTTGAGAAAAACACACTGTTTCACTGGCGGTCTGGGCCTCCACATGAGTTGGCGCATTGTTACTCCACGCGCTTCCTTCGTGTAGCGCGCACCACACAGACGACCCGAAAACTGGTCGAGAAAAACATGAGCTGGCGCAGTCGTGCTCCACACGCTTTCCGTGTAGCGCGCACCGCACAGGTGACCCCCCAGCGGGTGGGTCACCCGAAAAATGGCTGAGAAACACTGAGTGCTTCATTTGCTTTCGGCCCTGGCCCGTTGCACATGGAACACATACGCGAGGACGCGGAAGCCAAGCGCCTGACGCGTGATCCGGCATCGAATGCCACGCGGGTGCGAGGAGCTCGCGGCGGCGCCAGGCCCATCTGGCACCGAAGACTCCCGAGCGCGCAAAACGGACGCCAAAACGCGCACGCTCGCGCACGCGCGCACGCAAATACTTCGCCCCAATAAAGCGTACACTCCTTACTCGTCGACCGAAGCCGCCTCTGTCTCGAGGCCAGCGCAAAATCGAGACGCGCTTGCCAGCACACGCGAGTGCATATGTACGCACGTGTGTACTTCTTACACATGTATATAACAAATATCTGTGTATTCTACATAGATATAGCAGCGTTCCTTGTCCAGACCATGAGGAACAATTGAACACTCTGCGAATTAATGACACTCGGGATCGGGGGAGTCATCACTTTTAACAGGTTCTGGACATTCTATGTAGAGAGGATGAGGATGAGTAGCTGGAGGAGTACGCTGAGAAGGCAAAGCCAAATAGGACGAATATGACCAGGGGGAGGGTACCGACGTGCCGGTGAGAAGCACGCCAGAACATAGTAGTGCAACGAGGGCCTGCAAACCTCCTGTTCCCCAGCCGCTCCTCCTTGCCTCGTCGACATCAGATCCCCCCCCGCTCGTCCTTCCTTTGCTCGAGTCTGGAAGAAGAGCAAACTGCTTAAGCATCAACCATCGGGGCCCCGCGCGGATTCCTTGGACCCGCGCGAGACCCCCCTTCCTGGCGCGCGGAAAGGGCCAAGCGCGGCGCAAGAGGCGCCACCAGGGGGGTGCCCAGTGCAGATTCCGAGACCTCCGCGCAGAATCCGAACAAGTTGCCGTCTGCTCGGGGAGACGTGCGGATCGGCTTCGGGGAACGCAGGGTGGCCTGACGGGGCCGTCAGGGAAGTGAGGAGACCCAATCTGAAATCTGACGCGAGCGCCAGCTGCAAAGGTCCCACGAAAGCTGGGCCGCCAAGGCCCAAGACGGGCTCTCCCAGAATCGTCGTCAAGCGGCGACTCCGAAGGGTGTGGTTTGCACAGGCTGCGGTTTGCAACGCGCGCCCTGGCATGCGGGCGAAGACTTCGACAGATTTCTCCGCCGCGCCCCGACGGGGCCCTACGAGGGCAGCGTGGTGCTCCCCCAAGCTCGGCTACACGTAAGAGTGACCCTGGGTAAGAGTGACCTTGCGCGGCTCTGGGGGGGCCGCGGGGAGGCCAAATCCAGGCGCGCTGGCCGCTGCTGCCGCTTCGCGTTCGGCCATCTGGGGGCCCAGCTGTGCCCGCACCAAAGGTCACTCCGGCGAAAGGCCACTCCAACGTTTACGTCGGGCACTGTCCCCCTACAGGGGGATTTTCGACGAAGAATAAAAAATACCCCAAACATAGTCCAAACATAATCCAAGAATAGTCTGGGGACCATTTTTCTAATATTTGTTTACCTTTTTGGCGCATGTTTGAAGAATTTATTGTTTTATTTTTCGTCGACAATCCCCCTGTAGGGGGGCACGCCCGACATAACCCCACGACGCAGATCGCAGGCCACACCCCGGCACAACCGCACCCTCTGCTGCCGCCGAGGCGGGCCCACGTGCCGGCGGACTCCGAGTCTTGCGCGTTCCCCTGGTGCGTGCCGCCTGCTCAGGGCGAGAAGATCATGATGAGCTTTGCCCGACGAGGAAGAGGGGAAGGAGGCACCCCTCCGCCCTCTTCCTCCTCCTCCTTCTCCTCTTCCTCCTCCTCCTCCTCCTTCTAGTCCCTCCGCCCTCCTCCTCCTTCACCTCTCATCCACGTCCTCCTCCTCCTCCTCCTCCTCCTCCTCCTCCTCCCCCCCCTCCTCCTCCACCTCCTCCTCCTTCTCCTCTTCCTCCTCCTCCTCCTCCTCCTTTTCCTCCTCGACGCTTTTGCCAGCCCTGTATTGAAACTTGCACAGGAAAGCAGATCCCTGGTGTACACGGGATCCTGGCGTATACATGTTCGATGCTTCCCCTGGAAGCGGAGAGAGAAGCATACACAACAGCACCCCGACGCCCTCCCTGACCCTGAGGAAATCCAGGGATTGAAGAACAGCCCGCCACTGGTAATGTATATGCCCCAGTTTCCAAAGAGACACGCTCCAGGATTACCAGGGCATCCAGCGGCGCAGCCGGTGCGGGACGTCAGGAACCATGGGGACCCCCGGGAAACCTTGGGAGTCCTGGAGCATCGTGATGCCTCTCGCTCCTCTGATTGCTCCTCCAGGAGGAGGGGGGGAGGGGGGGGGGGGGGGAGAGGGCCCGCGCCGCGCGTCAAAACAGGGAATGGGGAACACGATCACCGATTGCTCCTCCTCGACCCCCCCCCCAAACCGGGCCAGCCTCGAGACGCCCTCCACCTCGGAGGCGAAGGCCGGGCTGAGCCAGCGCCAGGTCATCGACACCCGCCGCGCGGAGAGGCGGGGCACCTCGCGGGCGGCGCCCGCGGGCGGAGGAGGGGCGGGAACGACAACGGCGTGGTGGAGCTCGATGCGCGATCGCACTGCGGGCAGGTCCTCGCGCACGCGGCGTGCCGCTCGGGGCGCGAGGAGGTGGGGGAGGGGAAGGACGAGGGGGAGGGGAAGGACGAGGAGAAGGGGGAACGGGAGATAGGAAGGGGGAGGGAGGGAGGGAGAGGCAAGCTAGGTGCGCTCGCGCAGTCTTTGACATTCTATCCCTCCCTCCTGTCCCTGCCCGTTACGCTGATTGTTTTTCTATCCGCGGACGCGTGTCGTAGCCGACCTGAACTCCAAAAAGACCCCATCGTGTTATGCGCAATCGGAACAAGAAGCTGAGGAGGAGGAGGAGGAGGAGGAGGAGGAGGGAGGGAGGAGGGAGGAGGGAGGAGGAGGAGGAGGAGGGAGGAGGGAGGAGGGGAGGAGGGAGGAGGGAGGAGGGAGGAGGGAGGAGAGGAGGAGGAGGAGAGAGGGAGGAGGAGGAGGAGGAGAGGAGGAGGAGGAGGAGGAGGAGGGAGGAGGAGGAGGAGGAGGAGGAGGAGGAGGAGGAGGAGGGAGGAGGTGGTAGTGGTGGTGGTGGTTGGGTGGGGGGAGATTTAGGTGCTCGTTCTGGGGACCTTCCTGGAGCCACTCGCTCCACTGACGAGTCGATGCTGCGTCGAACGTCAGTCGGCTTGAGTCGTGCTTGAATCGACCTCGAGTCGAGCTGGAGTCGAACGTTGTTCGAACTGCAGGAACTGTAGTCGAACACATCCGTTTGGTGGGCCCTAAGAAGGTCCCCCAAGCGAACATACAAGGAGAGGGGGTTGGGAGGCAGCTTCTTGGAGGTCTTCGCAAAAACGGGCAAGCCAGTAAGCCCGATGAAGGGGCCATTGGCCCCTTCATCGGGCGGGGGTATCGCAGATGTTGCTCGTCCTCGGCCACGGGTATGCCAGCGCCCATGCTGATCGTATCCTGACGCGACGGGGGTGGAGCAGGGGCATGGATTTAGGTCGGGCGTGTCCCCCTACAGGCGGCTTTTGGACGAAAACTCAAAAGTAGTCAAACACTACTCCAAAATGGCCAAAGATGGTAGAAACAGAAATCGTCCCCCGACAACTTCCTGAAACTATGTTTGCATACTCCTCCTGTGGAGGGACAAGCCCGACTTACACGTCGGTCGGAAGAAGTAGGTCAAAGCATGAAGTGGGAAGGCGGATAAAGTGGACTGGGTCCAGGCCCTCCCAGATAACAAGAGAACACAGCAGAATCATGCCGAGTCTTGGAGTAGGAAGGCGCTTTTGAAGTGGATTGGGATCTGGGCATCCAACAACACCTACTTCCAACGACCGGTGTGTGAGCATGGATGCAGGTAGCCCGGCTGCTCCGAAATGACCAAAGATGATAGAAACAGAAATCCTCCCCCGACAACTTCTAAAACTATGTTTGCATACTCCTCCTGTGGAGGGACGAGCCCGACTTGAGCATGGATGCGGGCAGCACGGCTGCCCTCTCTGGCCGAGGCGAGCGCACCCCGAGACCTGCTCAGACACGCCGCCCGTCTGGGGGGCTGCGCGCCCCATGGCCCCCCTCCCGGCAGCTGCCGGGAGCCCGGGGGCAGGCCGACCGGCCATCGCTTTCGGTTTCGTGCGCGGTTTCGTGCGCGGTTTTTTGTTTTTGTTCGGTTTCGGGCATTCCCTGTGTTTTTGTTGGTTTCGGGCGTGGTTTTTCCGCCAAATGGTCAAGGCTGCTCCTCGAGGGCCCTCGCCGAGGGAAAAATGCACAGGTCCGAGCGATGCCAGGCCGACGCCTGCTGCAGGGAGGACGGGGGGGGAGAACGGGAGGAGATGGGAGGGAGTGGGGAGGGGGGCGGGAGGGCGGAGAGCGCGCAGGAGGGGGGGGGGTGAAAGGCAGGGGGCGGGAAAGAAGGGCGGAGGAGGGTGGGAGGGGAGGACGGGCAAGGGGGTGGGAAGGACGATGACGATGACCTGTTCAGACGGCATGCTCGTGCGGCAACCTGCCCGGGGAGCGTACCCCGTAATCTCCCAGCGGCAGGTCAATTGGCCATAGCACCAGGTGCGCAACACCACCCCGAGGTCCGACGCCGCGGTAAGAAACGGCATCGCATCACCAGTTGCTGGAGCCCCGGACCCCCTCCCCCTGCGGCATTCCCCGAGCCGCATCGATCCGTGGGGGCACCGCGACACGAAGCCATGCGCGAGCCCGCCCGGCCCGAACCGACGTGCGACGCCAGGACCTCGGGGATCTGGACGCCCGAAAGGGATACCGAAAAAATGGGTACGATGCCCAACAACAAGTGCTGTCCAAAACCGACAGCGGCCGCTGTTGGGCAGGTGGCTCTTCGTCGTCCATGAACAACGTCCGCGGCGGTTCGGACAGCGAGTCCTGTTCAAAATGAACGGAACTGCAGTGGAGCATCCTGGCCCTGCTTTCCGTACACCCATGAGTCGGGCCCGTCCCTCTACAGGAGGAATGTTCAAAAATAGTTTTTTTGAGATAATCTGGGGACTATTTTTGGAATAGTTTTTGACCATTGCGGCATATTCTTGAGCACTTCTCAGCTTTCGGCGCCAATCCCCCCGCAGGGGGGCACGCCCGACTTACGTGTAACCCCCTTCGACCGCCCCGACGGGGCGGCGAGCCGCAGGCCAACAGCGCGGCGGGACACCCCCGGGGCGGCTCCGCCCTCCCGGGCGCCCCGCGCCGGCCGCGGCGGGCGCAGGCCCCGAGCTCACGCGGAGGCCCGCGCCCTCGCCCTCTTCCCGGGCGCG
This sequence comes from Prorocentrum cordatum, assembly GCA_963575745.1. Classification (NCBI taxonomy): domain Eukaryota; class Dinophyceae; order Prorocentrales; family Prorocentraceae; genus Prorocentrum; species Prorocentrum cordatum. The sequence goes on from CAUYUJ010001980.1 coordinate 552,746, forward strand.
GCCGCGGCTGGCCGCAGGCGGCACCTGTCTCGGGCGAGCGGCCACTGGCAACCACAGGGTGGGGAACGTACAGTTCGGGGCTCCGGAGCCCAGACCCCCTCGCGCTGTGAGGAGATCAGGATCCGGGAGGTCATTCGCCGTTTTTGGCCTCCGGGGGCCCTCACCGGGCCTCGGGACCGTCGAAAAGCGACTCAGGATGGAAAACCGGTTCGAGGGAAAGGGTCCAGACCTCTGCGGGTCGACATCGCGAAAAATCACGACGTCGGGTGTCTGGGAGGGATGATAAGCTTTTCCGGGCAGGTTTCAGCATAGAGGACGAGGAGGAGGAGGAGGAGGAGGAGGAGGAGGAGGAGCGCACGTACCCTCTGAGATGCGTCCATGGAAGGTCACACTCGATGAGAATTAACACTCAGCTGTCTTCCAGACCTGAGAGAGGATGAGGCACGAGGGACAGCAATGGCAGGAGCAGCACGGCGCGGCGGCTGCCTGGTGGAAGCTCTCGCTGGCGAATTGGTGTCGATACGCGTCAGGGCTGCATGCCTGGCGCGAAACGACGTGGTGTAGGATCCTTGGAGGTGCGTGTTCGAAGCGAGCTCGCACCTTAATTTATGATAGATATGAAACGCAAGGACAGAGAGATGATTACACCAACAGATATCGATGGGATCATACTCACAAGCTACATTATAGGCGGATGGAGGTCCTAGCCCGAGACGGATCAGCGGGTCCTGGGGGATCACCGCGCGTGGGAGGGCACACAAGTGAGAAAGACGAGGGCACCGAAGGTAGTGGCCGACCGAGTCAGGGGCGCATACTTCGATCCCTAAGACCTCCTCACTACAACCGAAACGGCACCCCTTGGGCGTCAAGATTCCTACACGCGAAGAAGTGATCCACGCTCCCGCGAGGGTCTTGACATGGGGCCAGACAAACGAGGGGGGGCGGGAGGACAGCACAGCTTTAAGAGCCGACCAACGATTGGCAAGCTCCGGAGCATCAGGCAGCTGCTGATCAAACATCCACTTCGGCAAGCGACGAGAGAGAAGTTTAGGAATGGAGTCGGGGAACAGATCAGCGAAAAGAGACCGAAGGAGACGTGTCTGTCTGCTGGGGCCAGCTCTTTTCCGCCGACACTCTCCGTCGTCCGCGGCAGGAGCGATCGGCAGCTCCGCGGCGGCCTCAACGGCACGACGGAAAATCGACCGAGGGATTCGCGACATCGTGACGAGGGACCGTTTCGCCCTCGCCCGAAACGCCGTCGGAAATTCGTGCAGCGGCTCCTCAAGAGCCATACAAAAAGGGCAATCGAGACACGACGTTTCCAAAACCACGGCGACCACTCATGGCGCACAAGGTCTACCATCGTTCCGAAATCCTCCGCCGCCGTCCTCAGCCGCTCACCGACGACCCTCCATCCTCCGAGCGTGGTGTGGCACGCGCGCCACGCGTTGGCTATGCATGAAAGCTCTGCTGGCAAGGGCGCGGCCGACGGCGTCCACCGACCTAGCCCCAGGAGCTCCTCGATGCGAAACGAATTTGGGGGAATGCGAAGCAGCTTGTGCAGCGCCAAGCTTTCCTTGGGGAGGAGGTGGGGGTCAGGAGGAAAAAACTGGGCAACATACGAGAGGCACGGAAGGACAACCATAAGGTAGAGACGGCAGGAGGCCTCAGAGGGGGCCCGAGACAATGCAATCTCTCGGCACCGAGACCACCATTTCTGGCCAGGAGCTTTCCACTGGGACCGAAGGTCGGCCGCAGGGCCGAGCCAAACCCCGAGGTACTTCGCAGCGCCCGCGATTTTAAAATTTTCCCACCCTGGGGCTACCGCAGCGAGAGCCTCCCTCGCACGGCAAATCGTCGGCTCATCACACGGGGCCCAAAGAGGCACGAAACAACACTTGCTAGGCTGAAGCTGAAGTGAAGCTACTTGCTCGGTTTGCTCGAACGTGCGGTGCATATGCTTAGCACTCTGGATGGTCATCGCGACCGCGCCAACATCGTCGGCGCACCCCCCGAGGGCCCCCACTTGCTCCGAAGGAAACGCCATGGCCAGACAACGCACCCAGGGATCGAAGACGAGCGCCCAGAGACTCCCCCACAGTGGACACCCTTGGGGGGCGCCTGACGTGATAGAAAAACAAAAAGAGGCTCTACATTTTCACCCACGCGGGCGTGTCCGAGGGTGCCGCGTGCCAACCCGTCGAGCATGTTGTAACAGGAGGAGGGGGGGCGAAACCGCTCAAGCGTGCGACGGAGGAAAAGTTGAGACATGCTCGGGAAGGCAGCACGCACATCGAAACTAAAGAACCCTGGGAGCCACTCGGCCGCCGCTGGAAGGCGCCCCGCCCGCCGACACTCGGCATCGAGCGCAACAATGTGATCGCCGAACTTCCTTCCAGCAACGAACCCCTTCTGGGCTCCATGGGTATCTCTAGCTACGACACCAGCTAGATACAGGTTGACCGCAGCGGCCACACCTTTACTGTCCGATTTTTTAAAGGCCAGGGGCCTCGTGCACTCAGGAGACCTCGCGCAGTCCACGAGGTCCGAGGGCTCGTCGCCCTTGGGCAGGAACGCCAGCAAACAATCGTTGAAGTGCTCAGGCGGCCGCCGCCCGCTAGCCATCTCCTCCAAGACCCTGTGCAGCACCATGGTAAGCTGCGGATGGCCACGCCACGCACGAGCTGGAAGTCGATCAGGTCCAGGAGCTGAGTCCTTCGCCCGCTTGAAGACGAAGCGGGGGTTGTCGATTGTGGGCATATGCAGCGTCGCGTCGTCGAGCTCGGGCATGCGACGGCCCAGGAAGGGGGCCGATCAAGTCCTCACGAACAGGGGAGGCCGTGAAGGCGGGCTCCCAGTGCCTCTTCAGCGCCTCGACCATGGCACTGGCATCACGCACCACCTCGACCTCCTCAAGGGCCCGCGCCCCCTGCGCCGCCACTTCGTGGCCATTTTCTTCCCGCCCCATGCTGGGCTTCTGGCCCTGCCTCACGCCAGCCAGGATCAGCATCCGCTTGGTGTTGTTCCACAGAAGCGCCCGCTGCACCATCACCGTCGCGCTCCGCTTGGCAATGCGGCCTGCTCCCTGACGTTCCAGCGCAGCAGCTTCGCGATCCAACATGGCAGCTCGCTTCCTTCACCCGGGTGTGGAACGAGTCGGGCTGCCTCAGCTTCGCCTCGTGCCCATCGATGTAGAGCTCCCTCTCGCCGACGATCGCGCGGTTGATCAACTTCTTGGCAAGCCGCGCGCCCTGGCGCCGCACCGCGCGAGCCGCGGCACCAAAAGCCAACAAGGTCGCCCTTTTCGGGATATCGCCTTCTCCTGTGACCTCCTTGGCCAGGAGTTCGTTACGCGCAGTCTCCGCCGCCACCGTCATAAGCTCCTTGATCACCTCCCACTGGCGGTACGGGTCCATCATCTCGTAGTTGCAACCATCGATGCACCTCTCGAGGGCAGCACGGTACTCGTCGCTCTTGAAGATGAAGAACGGGATGCGCTGGTGGGCCGGAGCAGGCGACCGTCGAGTAGCCATCCGAAGTTTGATGATAGCATGGTCGCTCAGCTGCTTGGCATTCAAAGTGAAAGCGTCCTGGATCACCTCCACGTCCACCTCGGTCTCAATGGCGAAGGCCGGCTCGATGGAAACAAAGAACCGATCAATAGTCCTCAAAGTATTGTTATCAGCAGTGTAATGGGTCGGGATTGGAGAACAGACCTCAAGCATCGCCGCATCGTTGAAGAGCTCACGCCAGAACGGCTCCGAACGGTTGGCTCGGCCTGCCTCTGATCTCCTCGCTTGTTTCGGTTGTGGATACAGAATGGACTCCGTCGGCACATCGGTCATGTTGAAGTCACCGCCGACAATGAACGTGTGCTTCATCGGGTCGCGCTTCGACCAGGCGATGCATTCCTTCCAGACCCGCTTGATCTTGGCACGACCCGCCTCCGAGATATCGTAATTGTGAATATTCATGATGCGGAACTCGCCCTTTGTCACAGGGTTCTCGATGCTGGTCACGATGGCCCTGCCATCCTCCAAAGTGCGATGACGGAGGCGAGGGAGTCCCGCAGCACCAGCAGCCGCCACAGTGCGCGCGTCATACCATGGAATCAGGATCGCCACTCCGCCTGCACTGGGACGGTCCGTCCCCGAAAAATGCATCTTGCAGTTCACGTTAAACTGGTTCAGGTAGTTGGTCAATGTGATTTCGAAGCCATGGACCTCTTGAGTGATAACGACGTTACGCTTGCGAAGAAGGTCAGCCACTAGTGCAATTTTGCGGCGACGCCGAGCAGGATCCCGACGTAGCAGAAGGCCGTGGGCATTCCAGCAGACAGTGCCGACGTGAAGCGAAGATGCCTGGAGCTCCCACGGCGCGAAGCGCTGGCTAGGAACACGTCCAATTTGATGTGTCAACCTCCTTCCGAAGATTTTTGAATTCAGTACCAACTGCTTGCCAATCGATGCCGGGCCGCTCTGCCGCCTGCGTGTCCCACGCCAACTTCGTAGCCTCATCGGGGCCTTGAACCTGTACCGAGACAATCGCTGTCTGGCCGACGTAGACCAGTCCTTTGGGTCTCCGAGCCCAGCACTCCGTAGAACGCGTGCTGGCCACCGTTGAAGACGCCGCAGCTGTCCGGACCAATCCCAGAAGCTTTTTGGTCTGAACCTCCTTCCGTATGTCCTTCGCATTCTTGTCAGGGTTGACGTACAGGGAGACGCGAGCTCCACTGACAGCGAGCACCTCGAATTGGCGCCAGCCTTGGTTGTTGGGCAACTTGAGGGATGTCTGCAAGGCATTGGCTCGGGCAACTCCAGCGGCTCCTCCAACACACTGCAAGATGAACTTCTTCTGCGGGGTGTCGCCCACCAATCGCAGCTGGTCCCTGGAGACGTTGGCCGCCTGCATCCACTCAGCAAGTGCATTGAAGATGTCATTCGGGGCAGCCGCCACGTCGCTGGAAAGAGTGAAGACCGAAAGATCGATGGTGCGGTTCCACTCCATGAGCTTGGCAACGTCGATGGGCGCTGCCACCTGCTGCTCGGCGATGGCCAGGGTGTCCTGGAGCTGCTTGACCGACGCCTTGAGGGCCTCCTGCTCTTGGCTAAGCTCCTCATTCTTGGCTTGAACCACCCGAAGCTGAGCCTGCTGCCTGTCGAGGCGCTCCGAGTGGGGCTGGAGCTGCGTCGCCACCATCGTGCCCAACTCCTCACGAACAGACTGCATCGTGTCCTGGAAGGTGGTCTCCATGTACTTGGCCATGTGGCCTCTGAACTGCTCCATGTGTTTGTTGATGATGTTGTCGGCAGCACCTCCATCTGGGCCACCGCTGGGAGCGCTGGCTCCCGTCGCGACGCCGTTGGGAGGAAGTCCTGCGGCTGCTCGATATTGTTTCCAAGGGTCCTGTTCCTGAAGATCGTCTCGCTCTCCTGCAAGATGAGCCCTGCGTTCGCCACTCCGACTCTTGGCGTCAGCGTCCTCGTCACTGCCGCCAGGACCAGCGCGGCCGCGGAGCACCATGGCAGTAGAGAAAAAAGATGCGTGGTGCGAAAGTGTCCGCTGGCACCCGACGTGCCAGAAATCCTTAAGAAACGTCGCCCGCTCTCGGCGCAGTCCCCCGCTACTGCTGCAACGGGACGGAGGGGCCTTGAGCCAAAATGGCTTGAGCCGAAATGGCTACGGAGGAGGAGGGGGAGGAGGAGGAGGAGTGTTTCGGGGCGTACGGATGTACGGAGTGTCCCATGGTATGACGGTGCCGTACTGGCTCTTGCAGGGGCTCCCTGGAGAGTAGGACTTCTGAGAAAGGCGATAGTCTCGGGATGATAACGTGCTCGCTCACCGCAGGGCCTTGCTGGAGGGGTGGGATGAATATAAAGTCCAGAGAAATACGATGGTATAACGATGACGTGCTCGCTCAGGCGGGGCATCCCTTCAGGTGTGGGAGGAGGGGTGGGAGGAGTAGGACGATCATCATGATACAACAATAATATATATATATATATATATATATATATATATATGTACGATTGAAGCTTTCCCCGATGATGATGACATTCGGCCCCGCCGCTCCGAACCACCGACCATAACTGTCTTGGCCAGAGATGATCAACACTCAGGTGTTAAAGGATACTGTATTTTTTAGGGGCACGGGACTCCCCCTCATCCGCGCCGCCGCGGGGTCCTCCAGGGGCGCGACCCCGTGGATACTCCCCTGAGACCCTGGCGTCGCAGAGCTTCCAAGCCTGGCGTCTTCGCTGGAGCTCGGCTCGGTTCCGGGCCGCGGGACCCGCACAGATCGAGCTGGCTCGAAAAATGCCGCAGGCAATAAGGCCCATGGGGAGATGAAAAGGTACCGATGCCGCTACTCCCTGGACCTCCCTGACCAGGATCTCGAGGCGCGAATCCAGCGGTGGCGACGAGGGCCTCCCAGGAGGCCCCAACCGGCGAAAACGGGGCGGTGGGAGTGGCATCGGCGCCTCTTCCTCCTCCAGGTCCAGAGCTCCGGTAGTGCTCCTTCACGGTGCTGCAGCGTGTCGCTGCGAGGCGGGAATTTATACATGACCACAGCCTGGAGGGTCAGTTCTCGGAGCCTCGGCAGGCGGTGGATATGGACATATTGGGGCCCCCGGGGGCCCCTATATATATATATATATATATTATATATCTATATATATATATATGTATATATATATATATTATATATATATATATATCCACCGCCCGCCAGGGCACCAGGACGTCGGTTCCCCAGCGGCAGAGACGGACAAGTCCCCGCCTCGCAGTCGCGACGTCGGATCTCGGGGCTTCTCGCAGAAAAGGGCCTGCGCGAGGAAAGGGCGCCCGCGTCCGTCGGGCGCCGCAGCCTAGGACTAAGTCGGGCGTGACCCCCCACAGAGAGATTTTCGACGACAAATTAAAAATACCAAACAAAACATCCCAAACGGTCCATATGTATATATATATATATATACAAGTGGCACGTGTGTGCCCAGGCTGCTCATACAACAAGCTGAAGGGGCGTTTGAAGCAGGAGTGACATGCAACAGCGAAGTCGCACTCGAGCGCAAGTGGGGTTGCCACACCTTGCGATGTGTGTACCAGGGCCCCCCAGGAAGCCTCAGGAGGCCCGACTTGGATACCAGAAGAGGCTCCAGGAGGCCCCAGGATTGTGAGTGTTGTGTGTGTGATGTGTGCTTTGTGTGGTGCGTGCTTTTTGTGTGTTGTCGGTGTTGTGTGTGTATGTTATGTTTGTCTAGCGTGTGATGTGTTGGGCGTGATTTGTGTCTCTGTGTGTGCATGTAGTTCTGAAGCCCCAGGAGGCCCCAGGAGGCCCCAGGCGGCCTCAGCAGGCCCAGGAGAACTCCAGGAGGCTCCGAGGCGGGGTCTGGGGTACCAGAAGGTCCAGAAAGCCCCAGGAGGCCCCAGGAGGTTCCAGGAGGCCCCCAGGAGGCTCCGAGGAGGGGTCTGGGGTTCGATTTTGGGAGGATGTCTCAGGCGAAACCGCCATTCTCTGAGAATCGGGGTCAAACTTATTGAAATTACCATGTGTGTTTGAAGGTTGTATGTTAAAATGTTGAAATTCCCATGTGTTTTTGGACCTCTCCTTCACGATCTGCGTGAGGGGTGCCACCGATTTTCAGAATTTCGAGGATGTCCCGGGCGAAACGGCCAGAAAAATCAAAGACGGACGCACGCACGGACGCATTAATCCCCTCTGAGCTCTACTCCCTCGGAGAGGTGCGTATGAGAATATATGTATATATACTCAACAAAATAATCACCCGACTAGTTTTGACTAGTCTTTGATATTCCCCCTGTCGAGGGACAGGCCCGACGTAAGCCTACAGGAGGCCAGCCCGCGAGAGGCCGCGGAGGCGCGTGTGCTTCCCGCCCCCGCGAGCCTGGGCGGCGCGTCGCCCTCGGGCGAGGGCGCCGCGCGCGACGCCGTGTCCGCCGCCGTGGACGGGCGCTGCTCCGCGCCGAAGCACTCGCCGAAGAGGGACGCCTTGTCCTGGGGATGGGCAGACCCCCCTTTATAAAGGGGCCCCAGGACACACAAGTAAATACACACAAATAAAATGTTTCCCCATATTTTCCCATATTTTTAGGGTTTTCGTCTTCCCCCCCACTTCCCATATGTTCCCATATCTTCCTGGGAATCGACGATTAATTGTGCCTGTGTGTTTTTTCCCCTCCTGATTGTCCTGGGGATGGGCAGACCCCCCATTTAGTAAAGCGTGGTTCAGTGAAAAAGACCTCGGGCCCAAACCTGGCGGGCGCAGGCCTGGAAAATAGCGGCCGCGGCGCCCCCTCGAGAACCGAAAAACGGACAAGTCACCAATCGACGTGTCAGGGTAGGAGGTCTGCCCACCCCCGACTTGTCCCGAGGGCGCACGGGGGAGCCGAGCGCGCGAGGGGGGCGCCCCGCCGGGGTGCAGATGAGGGGCAACGGTAGCCTGGGGGGACCGCCGATTCGAGCAGGGGATCGATGACAGGACCGAGTCGCCCTCCGAAAATGGATTTTCTCGTCGAGACCAGGAGAAAAGATGCGTATAATCGTAAGTAGATCTACAGAGCAGTGTGGGTTTGTTTCGTCGATTCGACGGGGAATCTATTTTGGGGTAAATCGATTCTGTAGTCGATCTCCTACTCGAACATAGGGGGGGGAACATCGACCTCGAATCGGCGATGCGTCGCCGACAAGTCGGCAATGTAATGTATGCCCCCGGCAGTGGATCCGCACGTTCCTGGGCAGGTTGTGGCTCTCGGGCCCCTATCGGCGATCAATGGGCGACTGCTCTGCTGCATCCCGAGGCCTCCAGTGACGAATTGAAAAACACACACACACCTATGCCAATAGGGGGGACGGAGGGGGCTATATACGTATTGTCGGATGGGGGTCTCCGCTCGAACGGAAGCCTCCCACGCGGTCCGACAACCCGCACCCATATCCATAGCCAGTCCTTCTCCCTCCGATCTCCCGATGGGTATGGGTGTGTGTTGTTCGTTCGTCATCCAAAGAGCTCCAAACCCAAATCTCCGACGATGGGACTGTTTTTCAATATGGGCGCCTTTCGTTAACTCTGGCCTCCGGGGGCGTTCCCCGGCCCCGGGACCATCAGAGATAGATCTGGGGCGAAGAACTGGTGAAGACCTCTGCAGAGGACCGCGGATGGCACACACAAAAACCACATCGTACTGGCAGACCCCCGGAAACGCCCCCGGGAGGGGAGAAGGCGACCGGCTCGGAGCCGGCGCCCGTGGTGTTCTGAGCTCTGGTGCCGTCGCGCGCTGAGCGGTGCTGCAGCCTCCCGTGAGCACAGCCCCCCCCCAGAGCATCATCCAGACAGGTCAGGTTTGCACCCTCATGCCTTGCTGGACTCTGGGCGCATTTCGGCACTGCCACTGCCGCCGCCACCCCGTCAGAGCCACCGACTCGGGTGACGGCGAAAGTGACGGTGGCGGTGGCCGACGCGCCCAAGAGCCAAGAAGCTCTAAGCGCCGTGGCTCCGAAAGCCGGGAAGATGGACCGACGGACGGATAGCCAGGCGGTGTGCAATGCTAGTCCGAAGGGGGAAGGGATGATGCCGACAAAGACGAAGACGAAGACGATGGCAACGGCGACGCAGACGGCGACGGCGACGGCGACGGCGACGACGACGACGACGACGACGAGGACGAGGACGAGGACGGCGGCGGCGGCCGGCGGCGGCGGTGGCGGCGGCGGCGGCTTCGGCGGCGGCGGCGGCGTCGACGGCGGCGACGACGACGACGACAGGGGCGGCCGCCACCAGCTGCGGCGACGGCAGGGGCGACGGAGAGATAGGGCCCTGCATGTCCTGCGACCTCCCGCTGCTGCGGCCGCCGCGGTAGCCCGCCGGGGACCGGCTGCGCCCGGGGCTGCTCTGGCCACCTGCGGGTGGGAACCTCCGAGGTTCTCGAGCATCCTCCGATCTGACTCCTATACACCGTCTCCCCGGGCCCAGCTTCTCGCCGCGGACCCATTTCTGATGGCCCGGGGGGGCCGCAAGCGGCCCACGAGGGACGAGATCGAGGAAAAAACATAGGGCTTGAATTGTGCGGCAACTCATGGGAGCCTCCCATCATATGCCATCTTGATGCCTCTTGCGAATCGACGCTGGTCGACGCCAATCGACACTAAATCGACGCTAGGCTAATCGACGCTAAATCGGCGCTACCTCATCGATTACCAGACGCAAATCGACGCCAGTGCACTCCACAGACGGAATCATACGAGGGTGCATTGCGGGCGTGGCCGCAAGAAACCATGAGAGAAACCCAGCCCTGAAAGTCCGCAGTCGGGTTGCGGCGGGGGGGAAACCGAAGGCACCTTGAGCGAAGCAGCTCCTCAACGCCCGCGGGAAGTCACTGCGCAGCGAGGCGCAGCAAAGAAGCCCAAGAAGCACCCCGACGAAAAGCAGGGGGCTTCACTTGCTGCGCGCCCCCACTGGGAGGCTCCCCTGACGCTCTGCAGGATCATGCCGTCGGATACATCTGGGCCGAGGGCCTGGATTCGGGGGCGGCCAAGGGGAGGAGGAGGGGGAGGGTGGGGGGAGGAGGAGGAGGAGGAGGAGGAGGAGGAGGAGGAAGAGGAGGAGGAGGAGGAGGAGGAGGAGGACGAGGAGGAGGAGGAGGTCAACCGCACCGAACTGGCACCAGGGCTCGGACGGGCTGCGCCCCGAGCGCTTCTCTTGCGGAGTCCCCCCCCCCCGCGCCCCTCGCCACCGGCGCCGCCGTGCGGCTCTGGCGACGCCGCCGCGGGGTCGCCGGCCTCTCCGGGGCAGCCAGGGCAGACAGACGGGGCGCTGACCTACGGAACCCCCAATAAGGAACGAGGCCCCACTTTTCCACAAGTTAAACTTCGATCTCCCATCGAAAACCAAAGCAAAACCCAAAGCAAACTGTGAAGCAATCAAGGAACACCGAGCCCCTCCCAAACGAAAAGGGTTCCTTCTTCAGCGCCCCGACAGTATATGGAGAAGGGCCCGCACCACCACCGCCACCTGGAGGATGGCGGCAGAGGGTGGTCGGGGGTGGTGGTGGTGGTGTGGATCGTTTCGAGAGCTCTCGCGGAGCATCATGCACAATGCACACCTGAATCTCGCACATCAGCTCATCCTGAGTCCCGCCAGATGGTGGTGGTGGTGGTGGTGGTGGTGGTGCGCTTCCTGCTCCCAACGGGGCCCCGCACGAGGGAGCCCAAACAAAGACGTACGCGCCCAACCACGTACCTGAATACGGCCCCCAGTCCGCGAGACCAGCCTCGTGGCACGAACGTTCGCGCAATGCGCACCTTCGAAACCAGCGCGCGGATTCACGTACGTGTACATCCTGCTTTCGCTCCAGACACACGGGCGGCGGTGTGCGAACGAACACTGAGAAAAACAGAACACACACACAACATCAGCGTAAGCGTGCGGAGCTCCCCACGGATCTCTTGGATCGGCACCGGACCCCCCGGGCAGCGCCGTCGGCGGAGCTCCAGCAGCTGATGTTTTTGTGAAGGCTCCGTCCTCGGCGACAGGTGCCGGTGCTGCTGCAGACACATGCGACCAGGCATCTCGCTGTCAGAAATCCGGGGGCACGCGTGTCGTCGAGCTTTGACGAAGGGGCCCCAGGACACACAAATAAACACACACAAATAAAAATATTCCCCATATTTTCTTATACTTTCTGGGTTTTTTGTCTTCCCCCCCACTTCCCATGTTTTCCCATATGTTCTGGGGAATCGACGATGAACTGTGTCTGTGTGTTTTTTCCCCTCCTGAGTGTCGTCGAGCTTTGAGCTTGCCGTGGTGCCCGCCTCTGTGGGCCCCCGCGGGGCAACCGGGGGGCACGAGAGGATTTCGTGGGCCGCCTGCCGGCAGGTCGGCCTCCATTATCTGGCGTGCTTGCCGTGCCACTGCTCCCTGGGCCTCTCTCTGCAAGGGTGCGTGCCGGCCAGGCTTTCGCGGCAAATCCAGCCATCAGCGAGCGAAGAACGGTATAAAATAATCTTTTTCGCCGTCGGCGACACCTGCCCCAGGGCGGCTGGAAAGTTTATACCCTTCCGGTGGCACCGTAGGGGTATAAACTTTCCAGCCGCCCTGGGACAGGTGTCCCCGACGGCGAAAAAGTTTATTTTATACCGTTCTTCGCTCGCTGAGTGCCACTGCTCCCTGGACCTCTCTGCAAGGGTGCGTGCTGGCCAGGCTTTCGCGGCAAATCCAGCCATGGCGACGAAGGAGCGGCAGCGGGATCGGTACAGTGGAGGCCAGTCCACAAGAAACCTTGACAAGAAACCCAGCCCTGAGACCCCAGGACGTCCATTGTTTTTTGATGGTTTTTTGGTGTGGGAGCGTCACGCTTTCCATGGCAAAACCATCGGAGCCCAAGAAACCCAGGGCACCCTGGAGGCAAGCAGAGTGCTCCTTGACATGGGTCTCTACTGTACCATCTCCTCCCCTGGGGCGAGCAGTGCTCAAATTTGGCCCCCAGGACCCTCGAGGCTCAAGGTCCGTATGTCTTGGACATGCCTCCGAACCAGGAGAGGGGAGAGGGAGAGAGAGCGAGAGAGAGAGAAGGAGAGAGAGAGAGAGAGAAAACCAGGGCAGAGGAGCAGACCAAGTCCCCCGAAGCGCTGCCGCTCTCGCTGTCCCCGCGGCCTCGGCTTCGGCCCCGCCGCGCAGGCGTGCCCCTCGCAGGGGCGTGGCGGTGGCGAAGACGCGGCGGCGCTCCTCCTCCGCCCTGTCGGCCTCGGCGGCGCCGGGGATGAGATGCCGGCGCAGGTTGCCGAAGCTAGGCAGGATGCTCGTGACCACATTCTTCACCCGCGGGTGCGCGCTGGCCGCGGGGTCCGCAGCCTTGCCGTCGGTGTCGACACCGTCGAGGCTCTCCCCGAGCAGCTCGGCCGCAAAGCGCACCATCTCGGGCTCGGACTCGAGGCCCCCGAAGAGCACCTGCAATGCCCTCTTCAGCTCGTCGTCGTCTGAGGGCACCTCGTCCGTCACGCGGCCGAGGAGCCGGCGTGCGGCGAGGATGATCTCCGACGGGGGCAGCTCTGCACTTGCCATCTGCTGCAGCTGGCGGCCCAGGAACACCCAGGCGGCGGGCAAGCGCGGGCCCTCCTCCGCAGGGCGCAGGGCGTCGGCGGCGCGGGCCCACCGCCACAAGTGGTCCTCCAGCGGCGCGCGGGTGGCGGCCGCGCTGGCGGCCTCGGCCTCCCCTGCAGCGCGGGCCGCTGGCCTCAGCACCGCGAGGCACTGCGTGGCACTGAGCGCCTCCAGCAGGCGCTGGTGCACCTGCAGCGCGCAGTCCACGTCCGCCGGCAGCGCCGCGCCCCTCGCCTTCTTCTTCGGGGGCTGCCCGGGGCCCCCGCAGGCGTCGGCGGCAGCCTCCACTGCCTCCAGCGCGGCCGCGGACTGCTCCGAGGTCAGCTCCCTCGCCAGCCGCAGCACCACCGCCCCCACGGGGGCAGCTGGCGGCCCGGCAGCCGCGTCCTGCAGGGCCTCCGTGCTGCCGGGCTCCCCGGCGTCGTCTGGCGCGGAGCTGCGAAGGTCCACGTGAAGCGACGCTCGGACCACGAGGCCGAGGAAGCGCGGCCACGTCTCCGCGGCGGGGCCGAGCAGCTGGGGGTCCCTGCCCCCCGCCGCCCCTGCGCGCAGCCCTGCGACGCCAGCCGCCCAGGCAGCGCCCAGGGCTCTCGACAGCTGCTCGGTGGCCTCCGCCAGCGGAGCCGCCATCGCGGGCATCGCCGCGGCGCGGAGCTCCGGGTCCCGCAGCAGAGCCTCCACGGCGGCGGCCGCCCCGCCCGCGTCCTGCTCCACCTGCTTGCGCTGCTTCAGCCGTTTGGCGGCTGCAAGCAGGCGCTCCCACGCAGGCTGCACCGAGCTCACCAGAAGCCCCCAGCGCGCCGCCGCCCGCATGAGTGCCAGCAGCCGGGACGGCGCGGCCTCGCCCAACTCGCCGCCCCCGCGGCAGGCCAGCTCCAGCTCGCTGGTCACGAAGCGCGCGGTCTTCGGCAGGCGGGCCGGGTCGAGCGGCGAGAGCGCAAAAAGCAGGTCCTCGCGCAGCCGCGCCGCTTCGCCGCAGTCGCTGTCGTCCTGGGCCCCCTGCAGCAGGTGCAAAAAGCTCTTCTCCTTGATGTGCTCGTACACGAACTTCTCCAGCTCCTTCGGGATCCTGCTTCCGTCGGCCGTCTCCCGGGCCTGCGCGCCCTCCAGCAAAACGCCCACGGCCCGGAGCGTTGTGGCGAACATCTTCGGCGGCGCGCCCCCGTCAGCCCAACTGGCGCCGCCGCGCGCGGCCCCCGCCGCCTCGCGGAGGCCACACTGGAAGAGGGCCGCACCGAGCTTGACCCTCTCGTGCACGGGCGTCACGTCCCGGACGTGCGTGAGCAGCGCCAGCAAAGCCAGCGGCCAGTGCTGCATCAGGTAGCGGCAGCGGGTGACCTGTTGGACGATGTCCTGCTGGAACAGGGAGGGCGCCATGAGCCTCGCCAGCAGCCGCGACACGACCTCGGGCGACTCTGGCCCCAGGCCCGCCTTGTTGCAGCTCTGCATCCCACGCTGCAGCCTCTCGGCCACACCGTCGGCGTGCGCGTGCGCGAGCCGGGTCAGCAGCGCCTCGTTGCCCACCACGTTGGTGACCGAGACGCCGCGGCACTGGCTGACTATGTTCAGCAGGCCGACGAAGGCGGCGCACACGACGGGGGACCTGTCGTTCAGCAGCTCCGCCGTCTGCGGCAGCACCGCCGCCATGGTCGGGTGCGACAGCGCGTTGTCGAGGATGCAACCGAAACCCTCGAGTACCGCAGCGCGCACGGCCGGCGCCTTCTTGTCGTGAGAACACTTATCCATCAGGATGGTGAGCATGTCCGCGATGTCCGCCGGAGGTATGATGTCCCAATAGTTCTTCAGAACGACGCACGTCGACTCCACCCCGGCTCGGCGCACGCTCTCGGTGGGATCCTCGAGGGTGCCCCTGAGAAGCCGGATCTGCCTGGCTAGCTCGGTCTCCTTCTCTGCGAGACCTATGCAGGGACGGAGGACTGGGAATAATATGATCTCGCCAGGCAAGGGCTGCGGGGCAGCCGCACTCCCCTCAAGCCAGAGACAGGGGCGTAGCAGGGCAAGGGCTGGACGGGGCTGGCCGAGGACACCAGGGAATCCCACCACGCCAGGGCCAGGGGATTGTCGAAGCATGGGCCAGCAGCGGACCGCCGCACCTCCCGCTATGCCGAGGCTGGGCGGGGCCAGCCGATATCCCGCCACACTTGCTTCGTGGCCACGCGGATCTACAAATTCGGGGGAGTTGTCTCGTAACGCCAGTCAGCGGGCCAACTCCGGCTGGCAGTCGGTCGTGAGGGAGAGGCGATGTGGTTTTGCAGCACCTTGCTTGCACCTCATAGCGTACACCACATCGCGCACCCCGTGGCCGACTGTTCGTCGTTCATCTTCAGTGAGAATCACGTGGCTGCCATGTGCAGGTCGTCTGGATCTAATTTCTGGAGTCGAGGCCTCGTGTGTCCAATGATTCCCAGTGCGCAGACATGTATAGATTAGCCAGCGTGGACCCCACACAGTGTGTTCTAGCATGCGATGCAAAGCAAAATATGCGGTGCAATCTATGTTGGTCCATCTGTGAGGTGCAATGCACTAGGTGCGGAGTAATCAATGTGGTGCAATGTATGCGGTGCCACGTATATGGTGCAACCTATGTGATGATATGCGAGATGTAGATATATACATGTGTCTTGTGAACTCTATGTGTTGCAATGTCTTTGGTGCAACGTATGTGGTGCAACGTAATAGGTGCCATCTAGGCGGCGCAATCTACGTGGTGCAATCTATGTGATGTAATTAATCCACTTTGACCGTCTTGAAGCTGTCCTCTCCACTGCTCGCGCAAACATCCCACCCACCCACCCGCAACTTGGTTTGCAAAACCATTCAAGACCGATTACGACGACACCGACGACGACTAGGACGACACCGACGACTTCTCCGACGACTTCGACGACGACAACGACGCCGACGCCGACGACGACGATGACGACGACGACGACGCCAACGAAGGCGACAACGAGGGAGGAGGACGGACGACGACGGCGACAACGACGACAACGACGACAACGACGACAACGAAGAGGGAGGAGGGAGGACGGCGACGACGCGAACGACGACGAAGGAGGAAGGACGGCGACGCCGACGACAACAACGACGAGGGAGGAGGGAAGACGACGACGACAACGACGACGACGACGGCGACGAAATAGGAGGGACGACGACGAGACGCCGACGACGGACGACGACGACGACGTGGGAGGAGGAGGAAGGACGACCACGGCGACAACGACGACGAAAACGACCACGACGCCAAAGAGGACGACGACGACGAATACGAGAAAAGACAGAGGACGACGTAGGCGACGACGACCACGACGACGCGGGAGGAGGGAGGACGGCGACGACGACAACGACGACGACGATGCAAGAGCGCGCGCGCACGCTTTTGTTGAAAATCCGTGTTGTGAAACCCTGGGTTTTTGTATGTTTTTTGGACGCACGATTTTGAAATCCTTCCGAAACCGGTGGGTTTTGAAGGTTTTCGGCATACGCCCGCGACGACGCGCGCGTCTGCACTTCGTCCCGTTTTTTGCAGGGGATTCTCGCGACGGCACACGCGCAAGGGCGTTCGACAGATTTCGACATGCGCGCCCGAAGCCCGTTTGGTAGCATTTTGTGAAAATCTTGAACAACCAATGGTTTTCTTAAGATTTCGCAAGAGCTCGCGCGGAAGCTTTTTTAGCACATCAATGTTGCGAAACCCTGTGTTTTTGTGTGTTTGTTTGGCAAATCGATTGCGAAATCCTTCCGGCACCGAGGGTTTTTGAAGGATTTCGGCATGCGCGCGCGACGTCGCGCGCGTGTGCACTTCGTCTCATTTTTTGCGAGGGATTCGTGAACAAGTGTTATGTTAGAACAAAAAATGTCACCGCATAGTGTTTTTTACCAGGGAACCTCAGGGGGGGATACCAGTTTGGCTGGGATGATATGATTTCATATTTAGGATGGACGAGTGTGCAGAATATATATATATATATATATATGTGAAATTATACTATCCCAAGGGGAAGCGTTAAGTCTGGGGGGGGGGTAGAGTCTATTATCTTTTTAGTCACTTTGACTGTCTTGAAGATGTCCTCTCCACTGCTCGCGCAAACATCCCACCCACCCACCCGCAACTTGGTTTGCAAAACCTTTTAAGACCGATTACGACGACACCGACGACAACGACTAGGACGACACCGACGACTTCTCCGACGACTTCGACGACGACAACGACGCCGACGCCGACGCCGACGACGACGACGCCAACGAAGGCGACGACGGAGGAAGGACGACGACGGCGACAACGGCGACAACGACGACAACGAAGAGGGAGGAGGGAGGACGGCGACGACGCCAACGACGACGGAGGAGGAAGGACGGCGACGCCGACGACGACAACGACGAGGGAGGAGGGAAGACGACGACGACAACGACGACGACGACGGCGACGAAATAGGAGGGACGACGACGAGACGCCGACGACGGACGACGACGACGACGTGGGAGGAGGAGGAAGGACGACCACGGCGACAACGACGACGAAAACGACCACGACGCCAAAGAGGACGACGACGACGAACACGAGAAAAGACAGAGGACGACGTAGGCGACGACGACGACGATGCGGGAGGAGGGAGGACGGCGACGACGACGACGACGACGACGACGACAACGCAAGAGCGCTTGCGCACGCTTTTGTTGAAAGTCCGTGTTGCGAAACCTAAGTTTTTGTATGTTTTTTGGACGCACGATTTTGAAATCCTCTCGAAACCTATGGGTTTTGAAGGTTTTCGGCGTACGCCCGCGACGACGCGCGCGTCAGCACTTCGTCCCATTTGTTGCAGAGGATTCTCGCGACGGCACACGCGCAAGGGCGTTCGACAGATTTCGACATGCGCGCGCGTCGCCCGTTTGGTAGCACTTTGTGAGAATCTTGAAAACCATGGTTTCCTTAAGATTTCGCAAGAGCTCGCGCGGAAGCTGTTTTAGCAAATCAGTGTTGCGAAACCCTGTGTTTTTGTATGATTTTTGGGAACTCGATTGCGAAATCCTTCCGGCACCGAAGGTTTTTGAAGGATTTTGGCATGCGCGCGCGACGACGCGCGCGTGTACACTTCGTCCCATGTTTTGCAAGGGATTCGTGAAAAAGTGCGATGTTAGAACAAAAAATGTCACCGCATAGTGTTTTTTTTTTTTTTACCAGGAAACCTCAGGGGGGGATACCGGTTTGGCTGGGATGATATGATTTCATATTTAGGATGGACGAGTGTGCAGAATATATATATATATATATATATATATATATGCGAAATTATACTATCCCACGGGGAAGCGTTGAGTCCGGGGGGGGTAGAGTCTATTCTCTTTTTAGAAAGGAGAATAAAGGAGAATCTAAATGGTGCAGTCTACGCAGTGCAATAATCTTGACCGTCTTGAAGCTGTCCTCTCCACTGCTCGTGCAAACATCCCACCCTCCCACCCGCAACTTGGTCGCAAGACCTCTTCAGACAAGACCGTGACGGTAGGTACCACATGGCACTTGGCCACGACACCGATGCCGACGACGACAGCGACATCGACGACGACGGCGCCGCCGACAGCGACTGCGACGACACCGACGACGTCTCCAATGTTTTCGACGGCGACAACGACGACGACGACGACCGACGACGACGACAACGACGCCGACGACGACGACGAAGACGACGACGACGTCGCCAACGGAGACGACGACGAGGGAGGAGAAAAAACGACGACGGCGACAACGACGACAACGACGATGGAGGAGGGAAGACGGCGACGACGCCAAAGACGAAGAAGGAGGAAGGACGGCGACGCCGACGACGACAACGACGAGGGAGGGAAGACGACCACGATGACAACGACGACGAAGACGACGACGACGGCGACGAAATGAAAGGACGACGACGAGACGCCGACGACGGACGACGACGACGAGGGAGGAGGATAACGACGAGGGAGGAGTGAAGACCACGACGACGACGACGACGACGACGACGACGACGACGACGGCGACGGCGACGAAATAGGAGGGACAACGACGAGACGCCGACGAAGACAACGAGGGAGGAAGGACGACCACGGCGACAACGACGACGGAAACGACGACGACGCCAAAGACGACGAGGAAAGAAAGAAGACGACTACGGCGACGACGACGACGACGACGAGGGAGGAGGGAGGACGACGACGACGACGACGACGCAAGAGCGCGCGCGCACGCTTTTGTTGAAAATCCGTGTTGCGAAACCTGGGGTTCTTGTAGGTTTTTTGGACGCACGATTTTGAAATCCTTCCGAAACCGATGGGTTTTGAAGGTTTTCGGCATACGTCCGCGACGACGCGCGCGTCTGCACTTCGTCCCATTTTTTGCAGAGGATTCTCGCGACGGCACACGCGCAAGGGCGTTCGACAGATTTCGACATGCGCGCGCGCGAAGCCCGTTTGGTAGCAGTTTGTGAAAATCTTGGAAAACCTATGGTTTTCTTAAGATTTCGCAAGACCTCACGCGGAAGTGTTTTAGCAAATCAGTGTTGCGAAACCATGTGTTTTTTGTATGCTTTTCGGAAACTCGATTGCGAAATCCTTCCGGCACCGAGGGTTTTTGAAGGATTTCGGCATGCGCGCGCGACGACGCGCGCGTGTGCACTTCGTCTCATTTTTTTGCAAGGGATTCGTGAAAAAGTGTTATGTTAGAACAAGAAAAGTCACCGCATAGTGTTTTTTACCAAGGAACCGCAGGGGGGGGATACCGGCTTGGCTGGGATAGTATGAATTCATATTTAAGATGGACATGTGGTCAGAATCATATGTAATATACAGCACGCGCGGGGTAACCGATAAGTCCGGGGGGGGTGTAGAATCTATTAGTCTTTCAGAAAGGAGAATCAAGCGCGACGGCAACGACGGCGACACGGCGGCGACGGGGCGGCGACGGCGGCAACATATCCGCCAGACTGGCAGCCAGCCCCAGACGACGGGCAGCGACGAGGCGACGACGAGGCGGCAATATAGCCGACAGACAGGCAGCCAGGCCAAGCTCTCTCAGACCATAAGTAAGATCACTAAGTGCAAACACGGTTTGGGGAGCATGTAATACATGCGCATGCATGAAAGATTGATTACCACCACGGACCCACAAGGAATTCGACGCCAAAGGGATTTGATACGCCAAGGCAAAGAGCCAGCCAATAATGGGGCTAAAACAAGTGGCCCATACCTCCGACTTTGTGGTTTCTTTGGAACCCTGTCGGACCATTCTGGGGAACCAGACGGATTTTCACCCCAGAACGTTTTTTCACTGTCTCGGGACTCAGACACGGCCTCCAGGCCAAGATAGAGGAAAAACGCCTGCATGGAAAGTTGACCTGGCGATGGGAGGCTGTGGGGCAAGCACGCAAAGTCATGCTGAACTCCCTGTGGGGGCACTATCCTCGTGAAGGGTGTGCTGACATGGGCTGAGTCCCGCGTGCGAATGCGTACACTGGGGCCGTCAGTGGAGCTCATGTGGGGCACGATGTGCGTGAGGAGGGTGCCGAATTGGGCGGGGCATCGCATACGAACAAGCCTGGGGTCGTACGCGGAACACCCTGTGGGGTACGGTCTGAGAGAGGGGCGCGCCGAAGCGGGCAGGAGCCTGCATGCGAAACGCAAAACTAGGGCTACAAGTGGAGCTCCCTGCGGGATACGATCCGTGCAGATGGTGCGCCAAACTGGGCGGGTGAAATCTCCCACATGGGCCAAAGGTGAAGCTCCCTGATAGGCGGACGAACTCGAACCCTCCTAGCGGGGCCCTAGGAAGAGCGTCCTGTGGGGCACGGTCCGCGTGAGGGGTGCGCCGAAGTTGGCGAGGGATCGCATGCGACCACACCAATGGAGCCGTAGGTGGAGCTCCCTGTGGGGCACGATCCGAGTGAGGGGTGCGCCGAAATGTGCAATGGATCGCATACGTTCCTCTCCCAATGGGGCAACTCCCTGTGGGGCACGATCCGTGTGAGGGTGCGCAGGTGCAAACATGAGCGGGAGAACGCATGCGACACCCTCCCCACGGAGCCGTTGGTGGAGCTCGCTGTGGGGCACGATCCGCGTGACGGATGTGCCGAATGGGGCGGGGCATCGTACGCTAATCCCCGCATTCGGGCCGGAAGTGGAGCTCCCACGGTGGGGCCATACGCGGAGCTCCCTGTGGGGCATGATACGTGCGAGGGGTGCGCCGAAACGGGCGGGGGAACGCATGCGGACCCTACCACTCGGGCAGGAAATTGAGCTCCCTCTGGGGCACGACCTGCGCGAAAGGGCGCGCCGAAAACGGAGAGGGGCGAGGGCAGGAGAGAGGTGAACGTTTTTTGTCCCTCCGGGGGAAAAGGGGGGGGGGTCGGGCGGGAGGGTAACGGTAACGGCGGCCGCGGCGTGAACCCGCCAGGGTGCGTCCGCGCCCCTGGCACATCAATCGCCCGCGTGCACCACAGCCCCTGCGTACACGACGATGCCAAATGCCTGCGAGCACACCGCCGCCTGCGTACACAGCAATCCCTCCGTACACCGCCACAGCCGCGTACACTGCAGCACCACGTCGCCTATGTACACCGCAATGCCTGTGTAAACTGCAGCTGCCGTGTGCGCAACAGCGTCTGCGTACACCTCGTTGCCTGCGTGCACCAGAGCGCTTGTGCACACCACAACGCCTGTGTAACCACAACAACCATGCTTACCGTAGCGCCTGCGCGCGCTACCTTGCCTCCGTGCACAACAACGCCTGTGTACACCAGAAAGCCAAACGTGCTAACGAGCACATCAGTAGATTAGAAAGAGCGTGTTCTACCGCTGCTGGCGGAAAACCGGGGGGGGTCACTACCGGTTCGAACCCCTCAGCCCCCCAACCAACCCCACCCATCCCGCCCCCGCCGCCCCACCCCGCCCCCCCCCCTCCCGAAAACCGGGGGGGTCACTACCAGGTTTCGAACCCCTCCCCCCCCCCCCCCCCTGCTGATCTAGAAAAGGGGGGGGGGTCCTACTAACCGTTCGACACCCCCCCCCCCCCCCCCCCCCTCCGGATCCGGAAAACCGGAGGGGGTCACTACCGGTTCGAAACCCCCCCTCCCCCTCGAAAACCGAGTGGGGGTGCGGACAGTGGTGGGGACGGTGTTGGTGGGGGCAGTGGTGAGGGGATAGCGGGACAGTGGTGGGGACAGTGGGACAGTGGGACAGTGGTGGGGACGGTAGTGGTGGGGACAGTGGTGGGGACAATGGTGGGAACAGGGGGGGACATTGGACAGTGGTGGTGACGGTGGTGGTGGGGACAGTGGTGTGGGGACAATGGGAATGAGGTGGAAACAGTGGGACAGTGGAGGGTACAATGGTGGTGGGGACAGTGGTGAAGGCGGTGGCGAGGACGGCGGTGGGACAATGGGACAGAGGTACAGTGGGGACAGTGGTGGGGACAGTGGGGACAGTGGTGGGAACAGTGGGACAGCTCAGTGGGACAGCGGAGGAGTCAGTGGGACAGTGGGGACAGTAGGGATAGTCGGGCAGTGGTTGGGGCCGTGGAGACAGTGGGGAGAGTGGAACCGTGGTGGGAACAGTTCTGGGGACAGCGGGGACAGTGCGACAGTGGTGGGGCTACTGGTGGGGACAGTAGGGGCGGTGGTGGAACCAGTGGGAACAGCGGTGGTGAGGACAGTGGTGCTGGGAACACCAGTGGGGGATGTGATGCGGACGGTGGTGGGGACCGGGAGTCGTTTGCTGGCGGTGAGTAGGGGGGGGGGGGAAAGGGGAAGGGGGGGTGCGAACCGGTAGTGGCCCCCTCCAGTTTTCCGGATCCGTCGGGGGTGGGGGGTGAGGGTTCGTACCGGTAGTGACCCCCCCCGTTTTCGAGCGGGAGGGGGGGGGGGGAGGGGTTAGGGAGGGGGGTTTTGCCGGAGAAGGGGGGGGGGGGGGAGGTTTCCAGCAGGGGGGAGGGATTTCGGAGGGGGGGGGGGGCGACCCCCGGGTTCCGGAGGAAAAGGTTGGCAATTTTCCACAGTAAAGCGGCGGTGGATCACGCTCTCTCGTAGATTACGAGGCCTCCTTGCGGGGTTCGCCACAGACCGCGGAGGCCTTCAGGACTCGTCATTCATCTCCTCCTCCTCCTCCCCCTCCTTCTCCACCTCCTCCTCTTCCTCCTCCTGCACCTCCTCCTACGTCCTCTTCCGCTCCTCTTTCAACGGTCCTGGCGGCCTTCGCTGAGGGAGGGGAATACGGATCAGGGGGAGGAGCAGCAGGAGGAGCAGTAGCAAGAGGCACAACAAGAGTCCCACGATGGGGTCGACAACGACGCTTGAATTCAGGCACCCGTGCTCCCCCCGCAATGCTTGCACTGATGCTGACACCGGTAGGACCGCACAGGGTGCATCGCGTGCCCCGCGCGTCAAGAAAAACGCAACACTGCTTGGGGCCCACGTGCGCCAACGTGTTCTTGCTCGTCATCGGTGCCCCGACCCGCCGCCCTCCGTGGAGGGCACCTTGGCAGCGAGCCCGCCTGACCTATGCGCATCGCAGTAGCCTGCAAGCGCCACGACATGCACAGCACGCGTGTGAGCACCGAAGCATGCTTCTCGGCACCACGCCATGCCTGTGAGTTCGGCGCCGCAGCAGGTGGGGAGCCTGCGAGCGCCACAACACGTTTATGAACACCAGAGCATGCCTTTCAGCACCACGCCATGCCTGTGAGCACAGTCTGCCCCCTAGCATGTAGGGGGGTTGTCCAGGCCCCCCCAGCCCAGTACGATCGTTGGGGTTACCCGGGGGGGGGCAGGTAACGAGCGTTACGACGGGGAGGATAACAAAAACGCTCATAAGAGGAGGCTGGCGGAGGATGAGAAAAAAGATGAGGAAAAGAAGGAGGAGGAGGAGGCGGACCCGTGTAAACCCAAGATGCATCAGCGATGTTGCAATCTGCTCTTCGTAGGTCCCGGAGATGAATGTGTTTTCATTGCGGGAGGTGGCCCATTAGAAGGGAACCATCTGAGAACCCTGAACCGTGCCAAAGCACCGCTCCTACTGTAGGACTACTTCGACGCCGCGGGTCAACCTGACTGCTGCGTCGTGACAATCCAAATTTGCACCAACACACCTTTCCCGGGACTTCAACACCGCGAATAAACGTGACTGTTGCGTACGGGCTACCCTAAACTTTGGACGCCCGAGATGGGTACGGAAAAAATACTACAATGCCCAACAACAAATGTTGTCCCAATTCGACAGCGGCCGCTGTTGGACAGGCGGCCTTCCGTCTCACATGGACACAGGCCGCGGCGGCGCGGACAGCGAGACCTGTTCAAAGTGAACAGGAACTGCTGTTGAACATTGTACCCATTCTTTCCGTGCCCATCTCGTTCGTGCAGATAAACAATAGAAACACACCAACATTGGGACGTCCGCCATACGAACCTCTGAAACATGTGTCAACTGTTCAAACGACTGTGCGCGGCGCTGCGGGAAGAAACACCTTTTGAACAAGACCCGCCCTCCATCCTGGAAGCTGCCGCAAACTTGTAAGACAAATGCGCGCGGCGGTAAATCACAAATTGAAACAACCAATCATCCATCCGTGAGACTACTGCGATCCTGTAGGACGAATGTGCGCAGCGCTAAGCTGGGAGCCACATTGCTGAAAAAGACCCGCCCTCCAGACGTGGCACCGTTGAAGACTTCAAGCCTGAAGATCACAAACTGCGAGTCTCAAACGAAATGCCAGGCTCGCCCTACCAACAGACACCTCGGGGAGTGCGACAGGGAAGAGTTATCTATAAGGGAACAAGGATGGAGAATGAAGGAGCTTGAGCGGGAGCTGCGGATGCAAAACGAGGTCGCAAATCCGCAAGAGAGTTCGTAATATCGCGAAGTCGGAGATCTGGGGACTGGTCGGGGCTGGGGCTGGCCGCGGCCGAACGAGATCCCGACATGCCATGTTGAAACAAGTCAGGCACGCCAGGGCGAGTCGCGCTCAATCGAAATCCAATCGCAATCGATGTTCGAATGGCAAGCACGTAAATCAATAATAAAACACTGCACCGGCATAACGGTTCAGAGGTCCAAGCGGATTTCTTGGATCGGCGCTGGATCCTCCTCCCCAATCCCCACACTCCTGGCCGCGCCTCATGCGGCTGCCTAAAGGCACATCCAGCGCAAGAGACGCGCCAAGGCAGGGGTGTGGGTAGGGTCCAGGAACCTACTCAAGAGCTCTACGCGGACCTCCGTACAGGTTACGTTCTCCACTGGCGTTGCTCACATCTCCCCGCGAGCCTAGGTCGTTCGGGATGAGCGGGAAGACGTAAAGCAGCAGCCTGGCTGCGTTCTCGCGCACCTGGGGGTTGGCCACCTTCAGGTCGCGCCAGAGCACGGGACCGTATAGTCGACAGAGCAGGTCTGTGGCGGACTCCTCGTGCTTGCGCAGGTGCAGCTCTTCCAGCATCCCTCGGGCGCGGTCCGCGCTCTTGCGCGCACAGCGGATGGCCAAGACGACCCAGTCCTGCACGCAGAGCTCCACCTGCACGCGCGCCCCGCCGGTGGAGTGCTTCCAGGCCTTGAACAGGCCGACCGCGTAAGCCTTCAAGGCCACTTGACGAGTGTACAGCACCTGGTTCTTCACGGTGGCGTGCACCTCCTGGGTGAAGCTGGGGTGGACGGTGTAAAAGAAGGACACCAGGTCGGGCCCGTGGACGGTCCTCATGAAGCTCGGGCTGGCGGCGCAGCGAAGCAGCTGCAGCTTGAGGGACTCGATGGACTCGTGCTCCCAGTCGAGCTCCCCCAGCAAGCCCCGCACCTTGTGGAGCCGGGAGACGTCCGCTCCCGTCATCCTCGTGGTCAGGCACTTGGTTATGAGGAACATGAGCACGCCGCCGTAGTAGTCCTCACAATTGTCGAACCTGCCCGCGCAGATCCTCTCCAGCGCGCTCGCGATCAGCGACTGCGTGCCCGCGTCAGGGATCGTGAGGAGCAGCTCCTGGCCCGAAGGAGGCTCCGCTACCTCTGAAAAGCCACAGGGCCGAAGAAGCGTCCAAGCGGACCCTCCATGGGGCAGCTTACGAGTTCGACCACGGACCCCTTACTGCCCATTGGGCTTCGGCGGACTCGAGCGGTCGTCGGCGGTCCTCTGCGCGAGAGCTGGACGGCTACGTCTGATGAACAAGGGCTCCCCGAGGCAGCAGCAGCAGCATACCAAAAATCTGCCGACCTTGATGTTCGGCTGGCCTCTGGAGGATCTGCCACGCAGGATTGCCCCGCCATTCTCGTAAGGGCCTAGGCCCCGAGCTCGGCTACGAAGGCAGCGCGCGAGGCAAACCAACGTGGCGCGGGCGAAAGGGCCAAGGGCCAAGGCCAAGGCCGGAGCAACTGGCCATGGCCGAAGGTCAAAATCGCAGACCCGACGGACCAAAGCTGCGTTGCGCAGACCTCCGACGTCGTGGCGCTTGCGGCGCGCGGACCCCACAGCTCCAGCTCCTCTCGCTGTGGCGGCCGCCTTTTCCTGCTGTGCTGTTCTTGTTGCGTCCCATGGGGCCCAGAAGAGGGCTCTGAGGCGGACAACGCTGAAGAACTTCCTTCTTCTTTCTCCTCAGACGTTGCAACTTGTTCGTGACGTCAGCGTCCCAGGATCTCGACCCTTGTCCCGCGCCCGCTGTTCACCCGAGTCGACTTGTTGAAGGTCCTAGGGCCGGAAAACCACCTTCAGATGTCACACAAATTTTCAAAGGGGAGCAGCAATTTTTGTTGCGCCGCCTGGACCTGAGAGTTGGCTGTTTCGAGACGTTTGGGACGTGGGCAGATTGTCACTTCGGAAAGCCTGCCCGATATATGTTTTGGACGGACCCTGCCTCTCGGAGGAGGCGGGCCACGGCGTAACGGGGGACATGGCGACCAACATCCCCGACGCTGTAGGCTTTTCCAACGGGCCAGAGGGGGGGGGGGGGACGTTCAGCCTCATGCGGGTGCGTCTCAGCAAGCCCCCTGGGGTGCAATTGTCCACGAGGGCCCCTTCTTCTGGTGGCGAGCCCGGAGGGCACATGGGAGGGGGCAGGCCTTCTCAGCAGGCGGCGGGGCCTGTCGGAGTCCGGAGCAGCCCTGCCGCCACTGCGCTGAGCAGGCCTGCCCCCCTCTCGCTGCCCCCCCTGGTGCGCGCCGCCGATGCTCTCGGGAGGGGCACGACGCTCTGCGGGAATCCTCGTGGCCCGGGGAAGAGAGCTCGCTCGCCATCGCTCGGACGTCCATTCCCTGTGTTTTTTGGTTTCGTGCGTGGCTTTTTCGCGAAATGATCAAGGATGCTCATCGATGGTCCTCGCCGAAGGAAAAATGCACACGTCCGAGCGATGCCAAGCTCGCGGCATGGTGCCCTGGAGGAGCTGTGCTTCTCACAGGCATCTGCTCGTTTCGGCGTGGGCTCTGCAGCTCGCGCGTGCCGGCCGCGTCGCGAGCCGAGCGAAAGGGAGCTCGCCGGGTGGTGAACAGAGATCACGAGCCATGTGGAAGCAGACTTTCTGGAAGATTGCTGGGATTGGGGGGCGAGAGACCGCTCGAGACCGTGGCGTCCTGGCACAACGACGCGGCCTGCGCGAAGGAAGGCGGTAACGCCAGGCACCGCGCTGGGTCCAGCGCCACCTCCGCGAAGGCGCACAGCAGCGCAGCGACGGCCTCGACCGTCCGCCTGTCCTCGAGGGCCCCACTGTTCCACACACGTACACACACACACAAAGCAAAGCCGCCACCCGCGGTGACACGGCCCAACGACAGGCTGGGGCCACGGACGACAGGCTGGGGTTGTCAGGTCTGGATCCAAGAACTCCCGGACCCGCCTCGCGACTAGACGTAAGAGCGACCTTTCGCAGGAGTGACCTCTGGTGCAGGCACAGATGGGCCCCCAGATGGCTGAACACGAAGCAGTAGCAGCTGCTTGCGCGCCCAGGCTTGGTCCCCCCGCGGCCCCCCAAAAGCCGCGCACCAAAGGTCACTCTTACCCCTCCTCCTCCTCCTCCTCCTCCTCCTCCTCCTCCTCCTCCTCCTCCTGGTCCTTCTCCTCCTCCTCCTCCTCCTCCTCCTCCTCCTCCCCTCCCTCCCTCCCTCCCTCACTCCCTCGCTCCCTCCCTCCTCCTCCTCCTCCTCCTGCTCCTCCTCCTCCACACTCCTCCTCCTCCTCCTCCTCCTCCTCCTCCTCCTCCTCCTCCTCCTCCTCCCCCTCCTTTTCCTCTTCCTCCCTCTCCTCCTACGCTCTGCACACCGTGGCCGCCAGGCCTCGAGGGCCCCGTGCGCTCCCTGGGGTTAGCTCCCGGGCCTCGCGCCTCCGACCAACCACGCCTGCAGGTCGCGGCCGCTGGGCCCCCAGGGGGCCCGGTGCTCCCCGGGAGAATCCCCTCTCGCGCTTTCGGCTGGAGACCGCTCGAAGCAAGACAATCGTCGTTTTGGGCGGTCGTTCTCGTGCCTCTGGGTGGGACGCACAGGGACACGCTAATGCTAGATGTCCTCCTTGGAGGCGCGCGTCCGACCCGAACAGACAGCATACCCATCTTGTAGTGCATCGTTTCCCGAGCGGTGTGGACAGAAAGCGCCCGCCACGATGCATATACTATAAAATTTATCGGTGCGCGCGTCGCCCCTGAGAGGGCGACGCACATATAATATAAATATGTTGGGGTGACGCCGACTGGGGGCTCCCGGAAGTCGCAGACTGTTCGGCTACGCGCAAGAGTGACCGTGGATAAGAGTGACCTCTGGTGCGCGGCTCTTTGGGGGCCGCGGGGGGGCCAAAAGTAATTGCGCAGGACGCCTCTGCCGCCTACCGCTCGGCGATCGGGGCACCCCGGTGGGCCCGCACGAAAGGTCACTCCGGCGAAAGCTCACTCTTACGTCTAGTCGAACTGTACACCCAACAGCCGATCCTGGCCAGGCCGATCCTGCGCCTATAGGGTCGGTGTGTACAGTCACCGTTCTGTCTTCTCTCCTCCCCCCTCCTCTCCCAGCGTGGTTCTGAGCTGCGGCGTTAGACATGTTTACCTTCGGCGGCCTTAAGGCGGTTATCGTGCCAACGCATCCTGCTGGATGTACGGCTCGTTGCGTGCGTGGCCAAGGAACGACTCTTCTGGCCACGGCGAGCCTCGGCCACGAACAGGTTCCCCAACCTTGATCTGAGGAACGACCCGAAATCAGAGCACCGCCAGAACTCAAAGTGATCCTCATCTCACCGTCTTGACGGTACGCCCGCCTACATTGGCTGGGAAAGCCATCCTTGGCCTGGGATTGGCCTGGATGGGATCGGCGTGCGCGTGTAGTTGGGTGTTCTCCCGAGACTCGTCTTCACGCCGCTCAGCGCCGAACGCCCCGACAGGATCGAAACGAGGAGGGGTTATGGCCCTCTCAGCGCCATCCGGAGGGGGGAGGAAGGATGAGCAGGAGAAGCAGCAGGGAGGAGGCGGTGGCAGAATCTCTCCACCCCCATCATCCCAGCTCCTTCTCCTCCTCCCCTTCGTTACGAGCGGTGAACATCTCCATACACACGCCCTCGCGGTCT
>CAUYUJ010001980.1:586052-588552 GCA_963575745.1 Prorocentrum cordatum
CCTCCTCCTCCTCCTCCTCCTCCTCCTCCTCCTCCTCTTCCTTCTTTCCTTTTCTTCATAAACAACTCCTCCCTATCGCACCCCGAGGCAAGTTTATAGGGCGGGCCGGGCGTTTCACCGGCGACTTCCTCACCAGTTATGACTCTGGAGCTTAAAAGATGGCAACAGCTTCACAGATGGAGGGCGGGTGGTTTTCAAAATGTGGCTCGCGCCTCAGCGCCGCGCGCATTCGTCTGAAAAATGTGCAAGACCTTTGCGGATTGAGGGCGAATCGTTTTCAAAATGTGGTTCCCGCCCCAGCGCTGCGCACACTCGTTTTAAGCATGTGCACAAGTTTCACGGATTGAGGGCGGTTCCTTTGCAATATGTGGCTTTCGCTTTAGAGCCGCGCGCATTCGTCTTACAACATTGCAAGGGTGTCACGGATTGAGGGCGGCTCCTTTTCAAAATGTGGCTCTCGACTTAGCGCCGCGCACACTCGTCTTAACAAATTGCAGGAGTTTCTCGGATTCCCATTGACAACTTACCAGAAATGGTGTTTTGGAAGGATGCAGGCATATGAGGGTGCACAGTTACTGTTGATTCGCGGTGTTCAATTCCCAGGAATGGCGTTCTGGCACGATTCAGGACTATCAAGACGCAAAAACAAGTTGATCTGTGGCGTTGGAAACCCGAGAAAAATGTCTTGGCATGCTTCAGGGTCTTCAAACACTTGTCTTCCAACGAAGCTATTCCCTCAGTATCAATGAACCGTTGTAGGGGCCTAGGAAGGAGAAACTTGGAGGGAGGCAGTATCCCAACATCGTTGATGCGTCTTGGGTTTACAATAGTCTTGCTCCTCCTCCTCCTCCTTCTCCACCTCCTCTTCCTCCTCCTCCTCCTGTTTTATCCTCCACCTCCTCTTCCTCCTCCTCATCTTCCTCCTCCTCCGCCTGCTCGTCGTCCTCCTCCTCCTCCTCATCCTCCTCCTCCCCGTCCTCGTCCTCGCCCTCGTCCTCGTCCTCGGCCTCGGCCTCCCCCTCCCCCTCCTCCTCCTCCTCCTACTCCTCCTTCTCCTCCTCCTCTTCTTCCTCCTCATCCTGCTCCTCCTGTTCTGTTAAGTAATGTAAGTCCCAAATGGGACGTTGTTGCCGACGCTCCGGGCAAGGAGCGGACGGACATGCGGCATGATTAACAAACCCCCAGCCCTCTGGGAACCAGTGCCCGTGTATTGCGCGTTGAAGAGGTCCACTAACCTGCGGCAAGCTTCATGCCGAGCGCACAGACACCACACACGAGACACGCGCATGCGCGCGACGAGAAGTCCACAATGAGCTTGCCTCCTCGTTGGTGCTGATGGGGGCTCTGCCCACGCGTTTCGCCACGTGGCGGTGGGGGTCATCGCCAAATGGCAGTTGGGAAAGGGGGGGCTTCGCTCGAAAAAGAACGGGGAGGGCGGGGGCAAGGGCAAGAAAGAAAGGCACGAGAAAACACTCGAAATCGAAGAGAGAGCCTGTCTGGCAGACAAGACGGACAACCGGAACCAGTGCCTGTCTTCCAAAAGCCCGCGGGTCCGGAGACCAGGACCGAGAAGCGGACCAACAACTTCACGAAAAGAGTCACACGCGGCCGCGGAAGGAAAGGTCGGGCAAAATACGCACCCTGGCCACGGGAGTCCGCGAAACGCCCAACAGGAGACGCCACTTAAAAAAAACGCCAGCAGCCGCGGCATTCCGCCGGCACCCGCCCCCGGACCCGCCGCCCCAACAGAGCCGCCGGCTCCCGCCAGCCGTCCACCGGCTGCCGCCGAGGGCGAGAGGCAAGGAAAGCAAGGGCCTCTCTGGAACGCACTTCCGGCTCGAAAAATACGCGCCACTCTGTGCGACCCTGTGAGGAGGAGCCCGCGGGCGTAAGAGAAACGTGCTTTGAGCTGACTCGCCCTGCTGCGAGAACGCACTCCCTGGCGGCGAGAACGTAATCGTTCTAATTGCCAGGCGGCTCCGGCAAGGCAGCTGGAGGCCCAGAGCACTGGGTCGAGAGCGGCGGCGGCCCTGAAACTACCGGGCCGCCGCCTTCGGAGACCGAGAGACCCGGCGGGTCTGGAGCACGCAACGCACGGCGCGTGAGGCAGGTCCGCGCGACTTGTGAGCTGACAGGAGCAAGCGGGAACGAAGGAGGAGGAGGAGGAGGAGGAGGAGGAGGAGGAGGAGGGGAGGAGGAGGAGGAGGAGGAGGAGGAAGAAGAGCTGGAGAAGAGCAGGATAGGAACGAGCAGGAGAGGAACGAGGAACGAGAAGAAGAGGGGAAGAGCAGGAGAGGAACGAGGAAGAAGAGCTGGAGCCCGGCCAGCTGCGAGCGGGACCCGCCACTGCGGCCAAGAGGAGGGGCCGCCCGCTGCCGCACCGCGGGCGCCGCGAGCCGGCGCCCCCCACCCCACGCTCGCGCAGCGCCCAGGATCGAGCCTGTTGCAGCCTGGCCCGCCACGCCACCATGACTCCCCCGGCCTCCCGTTCGAACTCCGC
>CAUYUJ010001980.1:593552-619044 GCA_963575745.1 Prorocentrum cordatum
TCGGGCAAGGTCGAAGAGCTTACTCCGTGATCCTCTTCTGGTGGCAGCCCTTTCTGCACCTGCGCCAACTCCTGCTCAGGGGGGGGGGCGGTCCTGAGGCTGCTCGCCATCCTCGGGCTCTTGGAGCCCCTTCCCTGTATGAGCATCGTTTAACCGACCCCTACGCCCATGGGCGTGGCCTGGGCACCACTGGTCGATTCACCCCCCTAAGATGGAGATGTAGGCTGTTTCCTTCGGGTCACGATGGGTATATCCACAACTGGGGTGCTGAGATGGTGGGGGTCTGGAAAGGGATGGGGATGGGGATGGGCGTCGTCGTCGTCGTCGTCGTCGTCGCCATCGGCAGTCACTGCGGGGACAGAGAGGTGACGGTGCCGCTGCCTTCTGGACCTGTCCAGGGGCGCGCTCTGACAAGAATGCCTCGAGGCAGATCTGCCCATGGCGACGAGGAGCGGGTCGTGGCAGCGGTGCCTCCTCCTCTTCCGAGTTCGGCGCTGGTCGTCGCTCGCCGTCGCCTTCGTCGTCGTCGGCTGCCGTCGGTCGTCGTCGTCGGCTGTCGTCGGCCGATCGGCGCTGGTCGCCGTCTCGCAGGGAGCAGCAATGGCCACTACCACCAAAACTCCATGCAACTCCTCTCCGGGTGGCACTCCGTTCTTGGGGCACTCTCTGCAGAGGCACGCCCGGAACGGGGTGCCACCAGCTCGGAGAGGGGGAGCGGCCGGCCTCCCTACAGCTGGCGGCAGAGGTTCCTTCTCAACTGGGGAGCCTTCGGCCTCTGGGCCGACAAGTGCGGGGGGGCGCCCGCGCGCCCGACCGCTCCGAGGCCTGCGCCGCACGGCTGCCGGCGCTGAGGCAACGTCTTGGGGGGCCAGCTCAGGCGGGGGTCGAAGCGTCGAGCTTGCATCGGCGATGCACCGCCAACAGATCGGCGATGTGCCCCGGACAGCGAAACCGCACGCTTCCTGGGCGGGGTGGGTCAGCAGGTTCCCTACCTCGGCGATGCATGGGCGATTCGGGGTCGATGCGTCCCCCACTGAGGCCCCCCCTCCAGTGCTTCTCGTCGCCCGGCCTTTCGGTCACATAACTCTGGCCTCCGGCAGCCGCTCGGCACGATCCAGGCATCCCTGGAACGCCCCTCGACGAGGCACCGGCGCTGGAAGGCACCCCACACCGCCGAGAACAGGCGGATGTTGGACGAACGGCACAGAAGGTTAGCACAACCTCAGACATGGTCCCCAGATGTTGGCCATTCTTCTCCTACTCTCGAGCGCTCCTCCCGCAGGGGGACATGCCCGACTCGAGCCTCGCCCGTGGGGGCGGCCCGCCCCTGGCGCGGCGCAGGCGGGGGGGCACCCGAGAGAGGAGGGCGCGCCCGGGCGCGAGGGCGGCGCGCACCGTGGCCTGAGGCTTAGGTCGGGCCTGTCTCCCCTACAGGGGGATCTTGGACGAAACAAAAACATAAATACTCCAAAAATGTCCAAGAGGCGAGGCGAGGCGAGGCGCGCGTGTCCGCCGGCCGGTGGCTGGCGGGGCCCGGGGGGCCGGCGCGGGCGGGCCGGGGCCCGTGGTAGTTAGACGTTGGAGTAGGCAATGAAGTCGTTCTCCAGCGACTGCCAAAATTCAGTGTCTGCTGCAAGTTCCACCCAATTTGTTGTGATATCCCCGGCAGTAGCGTAGTGTATGAATCGTGTCATGTCGTCGCTCCAGCGTTTTCGCTGTCCACCATGTCTGCGGCAAGCTTGACGTGGGTCATGGGCGTCGGGGTTCCAGGCTGAAGCGAGCCAAGTCCATCTCTGGCGGGACTGCGTTGCTATGCGTCCTGCCCACCGCCATTTCCGCTTGTGGTACAACGTCGTCCAATCTTCCAAATGAGAGCGCGTTGCCCGATCCATAGCTGCATGGGTCGCTCTGCGTATGTACTCGTCCCACGGTTCGAGGTCAGAGTCGTCGTCGGCGTCGTCGAAGTTGAGATGCCGCTGGATGTCGTTGGAGTTTGTTTGTGGTCCGTCGTCGGGCTGCTCTGTGTCGGAGCTGGTCCCGTCGTCGCGTGGTGTAGTCTGGTTGTTCACTCGTCGTCTGGGGGTGTTCACGATGAGACGTAACATGCGTCGCTGGGTGCGTCTCAGTGCTAAGAGCATGTCCTTGGTGAGCGTCCACGAGGTGCAGCCATGCATGACAGTAGGCGTCACCGTACCATTGAAAAGTCTTAGCCTGCTATGGAGAGGATATCGGCTGCTTGTTAGTTCGTCGTGGAATTTGTTGAACGCGCCCCATCCCATTGCAATTCGGTTGGAAAGCTCAGATTGGTGGTAGTCGTGGAAGGTCAGCTTCCGTCCCAAATACTTGGTGGTCTCTCCGGCTCTGAGGATTGCAATCACGTCGCCGTCAATGTCGGCATGACTCGTCGTTTGCCCGTGCCCCCTGCTGACGTTCGTAAGGATTTTGGTCTTGCCAGGGTGCAACACAAGCCCGCACTTCGCAGCTGTGCGTTTGAGGTCATGCAGAATGCACTTGAGTTGGCGCAGATTTGTCGCGAGCAATAAGACATCATCAGCAAATCGTAGATTAGTAAGAAGCGTGAGCTTTGTGTGCCCCAGCTGTATACCAAATCCCTTTCTTTCCCAAGTTGGTTTGCACTGACGGAACACGTACTCCAGCAGGGCGTTGAAGAGGTAAGAGCTGAGTGGGTCGCCTTGTTTGACACCGCGTTCTATGCTGAAGCTCCTGCTGCTGACGTCTGTCTTCACAGTGGCCACCTGCCCGCTGTAGAACTTCCGTAGTAGGGTGATGTACGGTGTCGGCACGTTCTGCTCCTGCAAAGCTGTCCAAAGGCAATCGTGGTCCACGCAGTCGAACGCTTTTTTGAAGTCGACTGCGGCTGCCCATAAATTTAACTGCCACTCGTAGGAGTTCTCGTGCAGCATAGTTGTGGTGAAAAGGTGGTCCTCTGTGCAGAAGCCCTTGCGGAAGCCAGCTTGGTCGGGTGACTGTTGTGAGTCGAAGAGCGCCGCAAGCCGATTGCATAGCAGTCGAGACATCAATTTGCACAGCAGTGGTATGATGGCGATTGGCCTGTAATTGCTGGGCAAATGCGGGTCGCCGGACTTGAAAATGACACTGATCGCGGTGCGCCTCCATTGCTCGGGAGGTGTTTGGTGAGGCGCGAGAATGTCGTTGAAGAGCTTGAGTAAGTGCTGCACGATCGTCTCCCCCCCTGCTTTCAAGAGCTCTGCAGTGAGGCCAGCCGTGTCTCTGCACCTGCCGTTCTTGAGGTGTCTCGCTGCTTGGTTTAGTTCGTCGTTGGTGAAAGGTGGGATGGCTTGGTGGGCGGTGTCGGTCGCCTCGTCGTTTGTGGTCCTGTCGGCATTGGTGGAGCGCCGGAACAAGTCCTCGTAGAAATCAGCGAAAACGTCTGCTATCCCTTTCCGGTCTGTTTCATTTTTGCCGTCCACGGTCGTCATGGAGTGGATGAGATCCTTCTTCTTACTAGATTTGATCCCGGATATCTTGCTGAGGCCACGGAACTTCATTATGATGTCGTTGAGTGCCGCTTGTCTTTGAGTCCTCTTGATGGCCCGGTGCTGCCGTAGGATACGCTTGCTGAGAGTTGTTCTAGTGATCGTGTCGGTGTGTGGTGTGTTTCTGCGCTGGGTCAGAAGTGTTTGTAGTAGTCGTTAGGCCTCAACGTCTCCGCGCGTTGTGAGTGGCTTTTGCTGTGGTTCGTGCTCTTGCTGTCGTTGGTGGTCTTCGTGCGCTGCTCTGAGTGCTCGTTCAGTGAGCGTGCAGGCTTCTTGCAGGTCACTTGGTGGGCTGTTGCTGGCGAGGTGCTTTTCCAAGTGGCGTTGAAAGTCGGAGTCATTGGGTCGTGGTGGCTGCTGATGCGGATGCTTGCGTCGTCGTCGTCTCTGTCGCCGTGGTCGGTGTCCTGTGTTTTCCAATGCTAGTCGGAGGTGTACGGCTTGATGATCAGAGTTGAGGTCAGGGCACGTCGTAGCAAATGAGTCTGAAACCAAATGCCGGGCCCGTTGATCCACCAGGATGTAGTCGATTTGCGATTCTGCACGTTTGCCGCCTGCAGGTGTGTATGTGAACACGTTTTCGTGGTGCTTGTAGAACATGGTGTTCGCTATGCAGAACTTACGCGCGCAGGCCCATGATCTTAGCCACATGCCGCGTTGGTTACTGCCGTGCAGCCCGTGGTTTCCGAGAACGCGTTTTTCCACATCGTTCATGTCGACGTTGTCGTCAAGTCGCCTGCCAACCTGTGCATTGAAATCGCCCGTCAGCACTGTCGTTCGCTTGTGTCGCTGAGCATCGGCATGGATCTCGGAAAGTGTGTCATACATGGCCTGTATGTGGTGGTCACTGTAACCTCCATGAGGGTAATATGCTGTGATGAGCCGGAGTGGGAATTTAGGTAAGTCGATGTCAATGTAGGCGATCCGTTCGTTGATGGCTATGAATCTCCGGATGCGTCTCGTGTGCCGCTCGTGTACCAGAAACGCAACACCACGAGTTGGAGAGTCGTGCCCAGCAGCTGCAAATATGTGGTTACCACGATCCGTAACCCAGAATTCCCGTTTTGTCGTCCGCCATGTTTCGTTGAGTGCCACCGCGTCCCAGGATATATCTGTGAGTTCGTGGATGAGCAGGTCAATCGCGTCATCGTTGGTGATGCTTCGGGCGTTTTTGTGAATGATCGTCACGGTGTCGTCTCTGGCGCTGGATTGTAGATGGACGTCTGCTTGGTCATGGAGTGCTTGTGGTGCAACTGCCGCTGTCGGTTGCTGTGTGTCCGTTTTCGTATGCTGTTGGCATGGTGCTTGGAAGCATGCCGGTACGTCTCCCTCTGTGGTGGAGTAGCGTCCTCTACCTCCTCCAGTGCTGTGTTGAAACGTGTGTCGATGCGGCTGTTGTCGTTGATCTGGTAAGCAGCGCAGAGTCGCCGAAGCTCCGGGCTGCTCGACGTCGGACTGCACGCCGATCGCCTGTAGCAGGGACGTGTCGGTTTCCTGTGAGGGTTGCCTGGATACTTTGGGTGACTTGCCAAAACTATCAGTGCGATGTTCCCCTCCGCTGTTTGACAGTTCAGGGGTCGAGGGTGAAACATTGAGGGTTGGGATTGGAGAAAGAACAGCCGGATTAGTTTGCCCCGCGCTGAGGTTGATATTCGGAGCACCAGACTGGTTGAAGCTGGAGTCGGGCGTCGTACATGTAGGTATCCAGATGCGACGGGCCTCCTGCAGAGGGTAGGGGTAGGAGAGGTCGGTTGGGAGTGGTCGGAGCGAACGGCGTCCTGCAGCTCCTTGGGAGTGCTGTCTGTCGCCAACACAAAACTGTTGCCCTTCTGGACATACGTGGAGCCTCTGTCACTGGAGGTCCCGGGCGGTCTTCCACTTCGTCATGAAAGTCTCCACGTCGGCTTTGATACTGTCTGCGACTCCGTAGGTGCTCAGCGTGCCGTTCTTGGCGACCTTGGCAAGAAGATTCCCCTTGTGTTTCACCTCGCTTTTTTCCCAAAATACGCGAATCGATTCTTGTGCCAATCCTTTGTTCATGAGGTTGTGTCTGACCTGGCCGAGAGTTTTGTCGATGAGCCTCTTCTCGATTGGGTCGTTGCTCTTACACCATAGCTTGTCGCCGTTCTCCCACTGGGCTTTGGTGCCATGCCATTTTTTGAGGAAGCCTATTTTTCCAGCGTGGGTCTTGAACTGGACAATGCCCAGGCTGCCGGGGTCGCTGTAGGTGAACGCATGATCGATCTTGTCCATGACCTTGAGCTCGTTCAGGATGTTGGTGATCTGCTTTATGATGCTCTCTTCGAGGATTTCTGACTTCAATCCTCCAAAAATCACTTGTAAATCACGTTCTGAATCCTGGGTGGTTCGGTTGGCGCCCTTCTCCGAGATGGTGTTCTTGAGCTCCTTGGTCTCCTCCTGATTTGTGTTCATCATCTCCTTCATTTCCTTGATTTGCGCCTGCACGTCCACGACTGCTTCCATTGCGGAGGCTGCAGTTCCAACTGCAGAGTTGGCAATGTCACGCACGTCATCGATGTCCTGCTTGTGTTGCTGGACCATGGCATAGAGTTCGACGAGGATGTCCCGGTCGGATTTCTTGGAGATGTCGCTGTCGTCATCCTTCCTGTGCTTGCCATCGGGTGATTGACCCACGGAGGTTGGGCCCTTGCGGATCATCTCTGCAAAACCTGGCACGCA
The DNA here is from genome assembly GCA_963575745.1 of Prorocentrum cordatum. Taxonomy (NCBI): domain Eukaryota; class Dinophyceae; order Prorocentrales; family Prorocentraceae; genus Prorocentrum; species Prorocentrum cordatum. The sequence goes on from CAUYUJ010001980.1 coordinate 599,771, forward strand.
AGAGAAAAGATTCAACAATCGATGAAAACACTCGTAGTGTAGAAGGTTGACTTGAGCCAGGGGGCGCTTGAGCCAAAATGGCTAAGAGATGCCCGACAATACCCCAGAAATAGCCCCGAGACTATTTTTTGACTATTTTTGAACATTCCCCCTGAAGAGGAACAGGCCCGACTTCACCTGAGGCACGTGCGCGGCCCAGGGGGGGGGGGCCCGGACGCCTCGAAGCCTGAGATCCGACGCTGCGAAAAAGAAGCTGCCGCATCGCAAGACATCGCGACGGGAGCCGTCAGACCCCGTCTTTCTGCGTCATTTCCCGAGCCAGGTCGGGATCAATCTGCGAGCCCTGGGGCCCGCAATGGAGCGAGAACGCCCAGCGTGGAGAGGTAGCAGCGCCAGGATCTCAGGGAAGGAAGAACAGGGGCCATGACGTCTGCAAAAGTGCCCTGGCCCCGGCCATGCTCTCCACCCCTCCCAGCCCGACCGGGGCGCCCCCTCCCCTTGGCCCGACTGGGACGCCCCCCCCGGCCCGCCGGGCACTCCCCCCTCCCCCCGACTGCCCGGCTGGGACGTCTCCCCCCGCTCGACTGGCCCCTCCCTCCACCCCTCCGCCCTCCTCCCTCCTCCCTCCTCCTCCTTCTCCGCCCTCCTCCCTCCTCCCTCCCTCCTCCCTCCTCCCTCCTCCCTCCTCCCTCCTCCCTCCTCCCGACGACGACGACGACGACGACGACGACGACGAAACCTGGCCGGCGGGAGAGGCCTCGGGAGGCTGTTTCCAAGCCGCGGTCATCGGCCACCTCAAGCCTTGGAGGCTTAAAGTGGGCACCGACACCAGCACCGAGGGCCGCCTCCACTATATAGGGAAAGCGATCCTCGCTTTCGATGCTGGTGGCAATCTCTCCGGCCACCCTGGAAGCCCGAATGTGACCACCATCACCGAGATCGCCGAGAATTGTCGGTGCTGGTGCCAACCTCTAGGCCTCCGACCACTTGGCAGCCCCCGAGGGCGGCCCGCCCGGTGCGCGGCGTGAGGGCCCCTCACGCGGTCACCCGCCGGGCGCCGCCCCGGAGGGGCGCCACCGGGTCCAGCACGCCGCGGGTGTCGTGGTCGTCCTCGGGCGGCGCACGGGGGACGCAGCAGGATGCGCGACTCGACGAGCGGATGGTCCTGCAGTCAGCCCGTGTAATGGATGCGCGGTGAGGATGCCAGGGCCTTGGGAGGCGCTGTCGACACTTTGCGAGCGAGGCGCGGCCAGCGAAAGCGGCCAAGGATGGGCCGAGGGGGAAGGATGCAAGGATAACCCTGGAAATGTGCTCATCCTCACTATGCGGGTTGACTGTAACTGCACCTCGGGACGATCGAAATGGGTAAGGAAAAAATGGGCACGATGTCCAACAGCAGTTCCTTTTCATTTTGAGCAGGGCTGGCTGTCCGCGCCGCCGTGGAGGCTGCTCTTTGAGGTCAAAGAGCGTACCCACCTGTTCCGTACCCATTCTGGGCGTCCACAGCACTGCTGGGTCGGTCTGGGCCGGAGGCGCCGAAGCCCTCAGAAGCTGCCGTCGGGCCAGCGTGGGAAGCATGCCCGACCCGCCGGCCCCCCGCCGGTAAGGGGCGGCGCTCGTGGCCCTCTCGTGGCGCGCGGGGAGGGAGGGACCGATGGTGCTCAGGACGGGCGTTAGCCCAATGCGAGTGTGTGTGTGTGTGTGTTCGATTTGTCGGGCTGTCTGCCTGTCGCTCCTCCACCCTATCGGTGTGCCGCTGCACTTCCGCGCTGCACCCCCCCTGGTCCCCCGCAGTGCAGTCCACCTCCACGTGCCGCCACTCAACCCCTCCCCCCTCACCACATTCTTCTCGCGTCCCCGCGCGAGTGACCCGGTCGATCCTCCATGGGCGGATCCCTGGTCCCCCCACTGCGTGAGCTGGCCTGGCCGCAACGCAAGGTGTGTGTGTGTGTGTGTGTGTGTGTGTGTGTGAGCGTGTGTGTGTGTGTGCGTGTGTGTGTGTGTGTGTGTGTGTGTCAGTCTGTGTGTGTGTCGTGTCTATATACGAAGCACCCCGCAATTGCGGGCGCGGGCGACGCGGGCGTCGTCGAGCCAGCGGGCCTCGTGGCCCCCACCTTCTCTGTCGATGACGCTCTCCTCCTCCTCCTCCTCCTCCACCTCCTCTTCCTCGTCCTCTTCCTCGTCCTCGTCCTCGTCCTCATCGTCGTCGTCATCCTCCTCCTCCACCTCGTCCTCCTCCTCCTCTTCTTCCTCGTCCTCCCTCTCCCCCCCCTCGTCCTTCCATCATCGTCCTCCCATTGTCGTCCTCCCTCTCATCGGCCTCCATCATCGTCCTCCCATTGTCGTCCATCATCATCTCTCCTCCCCCTCCTCCCCCCTCCTCCCCCTCCTCGTCCTCCTCCTCCCCCTCCTCCCCCTCCTCCTCCTCCTTCCTCTTCCTCCTCCTCCTCCTCCTCCTCCTCCTCTTTCTCCAAATTCTCCTTACATCCTCTTTTCTTCCGCGTCCTCCTCGTCCCCTGTTTACTCCTCCTGCCTCCCGCTCCTTTCCCAAGATAACGGCAACGCAATCCTTTTTGTCCATCTCCCCGACTTCTCTGATCAAGGCAACTCGCCAGGGCAAGGTTGCTGGACGGGCTGGTGTGGATGCGCGGGGCTTGAAGAGGTCGTTGCGGGCTCAGACGGCATGCGAAAATCCGCCGCCGCGCTTGCGCGGCATTGGTTTGTTCAATGAAAGTGGTTCGGGTCGCGGGTGGGTCGCGGGCTCTCCACCTCCACCTGGAAGGAATGCAAAAGCAGCCCGCCGCAGGCGCCGAAAAACTTTGTTTGTACACTGAACGTGGTTTGGGTTGCGGGTGGGCCGCGGGTTCTCCACCGGGAACGAATGCAAAAGATGCCCGCCGCAAGCGCCGAAAAATGTGGTTTGTACCCTGAACGTGGTCGCGGGTGGGCCGCGGGCTCTCCACCTGAAACGGATGCAAAAAAATGCCCGCTGCAGGCGCCGAAAAATGTGGTTTGTACCCTGAACGTGGTCAGGGTCGCGGGTTGGTCGCGGGGTGGGTCGCGGGCTCTCCACCTGGAAGGAATGCAAAACAAACCCGCCGCAGGCGCCGAAAATGATTGTTTGTACCTTAAACGTGGTTTGGGTCGAAGGTGGGTCGCGGGTGGGTCGCGGGGTGGGTCGCGGGTGGGTCGCGGGTGGGTCGCGAGTGGGTCGCGGGTGGGTCGCGGGTGGGGGTGGGCGCGGGCGGGCGGGGTGGGTCGCGGGCGCGGGGTCGCGGGTGGGTCGCGGGTGGGTCGCGGGTGGGGGGGTGGGCGGTCGCGCGGGTGGGCGGGTGGGTCGCGGGTGGGTCGCGGGTGGGTCGCGGGGTGGGTCGCGGGTGGGTCGCGGGGTGGGTCGCGGGGTGGGTCGCGGGGTGGGTCGCGGGTGGGTCGCGGGTGGGTCGCGGGTAGGTCGAGGGTGGGTCGCGGGGTGGGTCGCGGGGCGGCTTGCGGGTGGGACGACAACAACAACAACAGCAACAACAACAACAACAACATCAACAACAACAACAACAACACCACCAACAACAACAACAACAACCACAACAACAGCAACAACAGCAACGACAACAACAACAACACCAACAACAACAGCAACAACAACAATAACAGTAACAACAAACAACAAACAACAAACAAAACAGCAACAAACAACAAACAGCAAACAACAAACAACAAACAACAAACAACAAACAAAAAACAACAAACAACAAACAACAAACAACAAACAACAATAATCCGCACCGCGGAATCCCACTTCAGCCACGCACCCAGGAACAGTGAATGACCGTTCGGCCCCCTCACTCTGATACATATATATATATATATATGTATGTGTGTGTGTGCGTGGTGTGTGTGTGTGTGTGTGCGTGCGTGCGTGCGTGCGTGCGTGCGTGCGTGCGTGCGTGCGTGCGTGCGTGCGTGCGTGGGTGCGTGCGTGCGTGCGTGCGTGCGCGCGCGCGCGTGCGTACGCGCGCGCGCGCGTGTGTGTGTGTGTGTGTGTGTGCGTGTGCGTGCGTGCGTGCGTGCGTGCGTGTGTGTGTGCGCGTGCGAGAGAGAGGGTGTGTGTGTGTCTTTGTGTGCGTGCGTGCGTGCGTGCGTGCGCGCGTGCGCGCGTGTGTGTGTGTATATGGGTGTGCGTGTGTGTGTGCGTGCGTGCGTGCGAACCTAAGTGAGAGAGTGTGTGTGTGTGTATTTGCGTGCGTGCGTGCGTGCGCGCGTGCGTGCGAGCGTGCGCGTGTGTGTGTGTGTGTGTGTGTGTGTGTGTTGTGTGTGTGTGTTTGTGTGTGTGTGTGCGTACGTGCGGGCGTGCGGGCGTGCCTGTGTGCTGATGCTATGCTTCGCCGCCAGATCCCTGTGCATTCTTGGTCTTGCGTGTTGCTGCATGCGTAAGCTTTCGTCCTGAACCACAGCTGCAAATCCAAGTGGAAATTGAACTAAGCGCGCCAGGAGGAGGAGCAGGCTGAAGAGGAGGAAGAAACAGCACCCCGCGGGTAATGTTTAACAACAATTTTAAATTTATCCCAGTGCGACCCTACCTCGGAGTTGGAGCCTCTAGGAAAGCCTCTTTTGCTGTGCTGCGCTATGCTGTGATATGCTATGCTATCCTTTGCTATGCTTTGCTATGCTCTGCTATGCTATGCTGCGCAATGCAATGCAATGCTATGCTGGGCTAGGCTAGGCTAGGCTATGATATGCTATGCTGCGCTTTGCTATGCTGCGCTCTGCTATGCTCTGCTATGCTATGCTTGTGAATTGCCTTCGCTTTTGCCTTCCCTTTTGCCTTTGCTGTTGCTTTTGCTTGGCACCTAGGAAGCGCAAGTGGGGGAACCGCGCGTTTGCTTTTACCTGTGATGTTGCTGTCGCTTGGCTCCCAGGGGGCCGGGAAAAAGGCCCGGGGCGAGTTCCACTGCCTGGCCCCTCTACGCAAAGTCAGCAAGAACCCTTCTGGCAGAGCCTAGGTAGGGAAATCTGTTGGGGAGACAGCTAAAAAATTGTGTTCCCCATCGGGGTAGCGCGCCAGTAGCAAACAAAAGAGAAGCGGGGCAAACTGGATCGCTGGAAACGTCCCCGCGACCGCCCTGGCGCCCTGCGTGCGGGGGCAGATTCCTGCGCACCCCCTCTTGGCGGCAGGCCACGCCTGCCACGCCCTGCGACCCCAGCGTGGATAGAGACTGCGCTCAGGGACCACTCCCTGTGCACCGCGCGCCCTGTCTGGTTTGCGAAGCGGCACTGAATACGCAAATGCGGCACGCCGCTGGTAGATGTTATACCACGGGGGCGATGTTTAACTCCAAAACCCCATGGCGAAAACCCAATGTAAAAAATCCTCTTCTGATCGGAAGACGGGATCCCAATGTGGATCTACGTCGCTGAATGCAAACATGCCAAGCGCCAGCGCGCGCGCACGCGCGCGCGGCGGCGGAATGCCGCTGATAGATGTTATACAGCGGGGCGAAATTTCGCGCGATCCTAAACCCAACGGCGAAACCCAATGTAAAAAAACATTCTCTAATCAAAAGACGGGAACATCCCAACGTGGAAATACGACACGGAATGCAAACATGCCAATCGCCAATGAGCGCGCGCGCGGCGGCGGCATGCCGCTGATGGATTTGATACAACGGGAGCGATGGTGGACTCCAAAACCCAATGGCGAAAAACCCAATGTGAAAATTCATTCTCTGATCGGAAGACGGGGACATCCCGATGTGGATGTACGACACTGAATGCAATAATGCCAACCGCCAACGCGCGCGCGGCGGCGGCATGCCGCTGATAGATTTGATGCAACGGGAGCGATGTACTCCAAAACCCAATAGCGAAACAAAATTGTAAAAAGTCATTCTCTGATCGTCTGATCGCCAACGCGCGCGCGGCGGCGGCGGCATGCCGCTGATAGATTTTTATACAACTGGAGCCATGCTGAACTCGAAAACCCAATGGCGAGAACCCGATGTAAAAATACATTCCCGGATCCTCGGGTCGGAAGACGGGAACATCCCCATGTGGATATGCGACACTGAATGCACAAATGCCAATCGCCAGCGCGCGCGGCGGCGGCATGCCGCTGATAGGTTTTATACAACTGGAGCGAGGTTGCACTCCCAAATCCAATGGCGAAAACAACATGTAAAAAATCATTATCTGATCGGAAGACGGGGACGTCCCCATGTGGATATACGGCACTGAATGAAAACATGTCAAGCGCCAGCGCGCGCGCGCGGCGGCGGCACGCCGCTGATATATATATATATATATATATATATATATATATATATATACATATATAAACACAACAAAACGAAAGTTCGCGCGCGCGCTGGCGGCATGCGGCTGATAGATTTTATATAACGGGAGGGATGGTGCACTCCAAAACCCAATGGCGAAAAACCCTCATGTAAAACTCATTCTCTGATCGGAAAACGGGAACACCCTAATGTGGATATACGACACTGAATATAAAAATGCCAAGCGCCAGCGCGCGCGGCGGCGGCATGCCGCTGGTAGATGTTATACAACGGGAGCGATGTTGCACTTCAAAAGCAAATGGCGAAAACCCAATTTAAAAATTCATTCTCTGATCGGAAAACGGGAACATCCCCAGGTGGATAGACAACACGGAATGCAAAAATGCCAATCGCCAACGCGCGCGCGGTGGCGGCATGCCGCTGATAGGTTTTATACAACGGGAGCGATGGTGCACTGCAAAACCCAATGGCGAAAACCCGAATGTAAAAATTAATACTCTGATCGTCTGACGGGAACATCATCATGTGGATATGCAACACTGAATGCGCAAATGCCAATCGCCAACGCGCGCGGCGGCGGCATGCTGCTGATCGGCTTCTATACAACGGACAACGGGAGCCATGTTGAACTCCAAAACCCAATGGCGAGAACCCAATGTAAATATTCATAATTTGATCGGAAGACGGGAACATCCCCATGTGGACATACGACACTGAATGCGTATGTAAATGCAAATTGCCAACGCGCGCGCGCGCGGCGGCGGCATACCGCTGATAGATTGTATACCACGGGAGCGAAGTTGAATTCCAAAACCCAATGGCGAAAACCCAATGCAAAACATCATCAAGACGGGAACATCTCCATCGGCATTCTCCCTGGTACCGAGGTGTATACAAGTGGCATCGATGGGCACCCATGCAATTTTTCCAGGGGGGACAGATAAGAAAAAGTGTTTCGGATGCGAATTAATGGCAGTCCGGATCCGCGGGGGGGAAGGGGGGGTCATCATGTTTTTAACCGGTTTTGGACATTAGCGTGGTCGTCCTCCCGTCGGGGACATCGACACGCTGAGCAAACGCCCCTGACCGCACCAACAGCCAGGGAGGAGGCGGTGCAGAATGCCGCCCACCAGCAGCGCCTTCCTGCGCGCCGCCGATGGGGGTAAAAAGTGCCGATGCCGTTGCTCCCCAAACCTCTCCCAGGGTGCGCTCTGACCAGAAGTCTGAGGCGAATCCGGCCGCGTCGACGAGGGCCTCTCTGGAGGCCCCCAGAGGCGCAAACGAGGGAAGGGTTGCGGTGTCGGTACATTCCCTGCACCGCACCGCGGCCCAGGGTCGCCACGAAGACCCCGACCCCTTCCCTGGGGGATGTTTTGTCTCGGATCCAGTCTTGATGGTCCCCCGGGGCCCGATGAAGCGCCCTCGAGGCCGACATCGAGGAAGAAAATCGCCCGGAATGTGAGTGGTGGCGCAGCCGTGGCCCCCAAAGCGCTGGCGCTCTGACGCTCTTGACAATCCGGACGCTCCTGACGATCTTACGCCCCTGACGCCCCTGACGCTCCTGACGCTTATGGCGCCCCTGAAGCTCCTGACACGCCTGACGCTCTAACGCTCCTGACACCTGAAACAAAGGGTCCACATCCGCTCCTTACCATTCGCCTTCTTCCCCCATCCCCCTCCTCCTCCTCCAACTCCTCCTCCTCCTCCTCCTCCTCCTCCTCCTCCTCCTCCTCCTCCTCCTCCTCCTCCTCCTCCTCTCCTCACTCCTGACGCTCCTAGCGCTCCTGGCGCTCCTGGCGCTCCTGGCGCTCCTGACGCTCCTGGCGTTCCTGGCGTTCCTGGCGCTCCTGACGCTCCTGACGTTCCTGAGGCTTTAGACGCTCCTGAGGCTTTAGACGCCCTGGAGCGTCAGGAGCGTCCCGAGCGTCAGAGCGTCAAAAGCGTCAGGAGCGCCAAAAACGTCAGATCGTCAGCACTTTTTTCGGGGACGCGCTGCGCCAGCTCTCCGGAATGTGATTGGCAGTTACGGGCCCCCTGACATAGTGGGAGCGGACCTGAGTTCCAAGTGGCTCGAGACATGAGGGGCAATGGTCTTTCCACCAGATGAGTCACACCAGACCATCCAGATTGATGATATCACCAACGCAAGGACTGGGCTCTGACTCGGACTAAGTTTTCATTGTGCCGTCAGGGTTGGACTGGCTGACTGGCAAACCATCCACCAGGCGGTGGAGCCAGTGACTGACTGACTGCCAGAGGCCGGCCCGTGGCACTCCGAACCCGGTGGAAAAAAACTGGACGTGTGCGCTGGGGGGCCATCCATAGGCGCCGCGAGCGGGAACAGCGCGGCAGCAGGCCCTACTGGGACGAACAAGGAGGAGAACGAGGAGGAGGAGGAGGAGGAGGGACAGGAGCAAGCGAGGAAACAATGTACGCGAAAGTTCCACAAAGTGCTGTTAGAGATAGGGGCTATGTTATTCCTGATGAAGGTTGGAAGAATAGTATCGTCTGGGATCTGGTATGCCGCGGAGGTCCTGCTGCCCCGCCCCGCGGCCCACCGCCGCCACCAGCATGTCTGCGAACGCTTCCCCGCTGACCTCGAGGGGCACCGATGCGGTGCGGATGGGGCCGCAAGAAACCCCCGCAAGAAACCAAGACCGTCTCGAGTCATGAACAACACCACGGCGGAACAAGTCTTCTAGGGGGCAAACAAACCTACTTCGCTTTTGACCACCCTCGCTTCCAAGCGATACCAAGCGATGCCAAACTACGGCCTGCGCTGGTCAGGCCGCTTGACGAGGAGGCGCGTGGTATGACTTGGTTTTGCCTGGAAGCGAAAGCAGGGTAGGTAATTCACGCTCTGATCTTCGCCATGTTCGGCGCCTGCTGGTCCCTACCAGTCCTCGGGACCCTCAAAGGTGGCTCAGGATGAAAACTGCTCACGGGGAACGGGTCGAGACCACTGGGGGTCGGCGTTAGGATAAAAATCATGACGTCGTGGGCCTGGGGCGGCCGCAAGAAATCCTCGCGGACGACCCAACTGAAGACCCGCGCGCGAAGTGCAGCCGATGGAGGAACTTAGAGCACCCGGAACGCAACAACTGCTTTGACGGTCGCGGAAGAGTCACCGCGCAGCGCGCGGGGTGAAGAAGCCCAAGGTACCCTGACGAGAAGCATCTGGTCCGCTGGTGTGCGCCCCCCCTCTTGAAGGGGTGGGACCAGGGCAGGTGTGGGGGGGCGGAGGGACAGCGAGCTGGAACTGGCGATGCATCGCCGACAGATCGGCGACAGGGCCACGGATAGCGAATGCGGAAGTTCCTGGGCGGGGAGGGCGATCGAGCCATGACTTCCGCGGTGAACGGGCAGTAGGGGGGTCGATGCGTCCCCCCCTGAGCATATCTTGGCGGCGCGCAGAAGGGGGTGGGGGGAGGGGGGAGGGCTTCTTAGAAGCAGGCTGCTTCTTAGAAGGCGCCGGCCTTACATCTATAGATAAGGCCGACGCCTTCTAAGAAGCAGGGTGCTTCTAAGAAGCCCCCCCCCTCCCCCCACCCCCTCTGCGCGTGGCTGAATATCCCAAAAAAAATTCTCGTCGTCTGGCCTTCGGGTCATAACCCTGGCCTCGAGCGGCCATTTCTGGACGGTCCGGGCCCGCCGGGAGTCCTCTCGACGAGGCGCAGCTGCTGGAACGATCCCCGAGGCTGGAAAACCGCCGAAAGCCTGCGAACATGTACTCCAAAGCATCGAACCCCGACGCCGAGACAGTCGCCCCCCCCGTGACGTGGCCCCTGATGCCCGACGCTGCCGACGACGCGAAACATTGCGACATCGTAAGAAATCACGCCCAGATCCCCCGGTCCATTCTTTCTGCCGCATCTTTCGAGCCAGGTCGATCTGTGAGGGCCCTGGGGCCCGAAATGACGCGAAAACGCCCGACTCGAAGCAGCTTGCGACGCGAGGATGTCAAGGTTCCTTCTGTCACCCCCTGAACCCAACGACTGTTCTTCTAGGGTTCGGCGATAAGCCAACTCATCGGGCTCAACCGCCCTCCGCCCTCCGCCCCTCCCCCAAGGATAATCTGACCTTCAGTCGGCTGTGAGGGTCCGAATACGCTGGTACGCGCGGGCACACGTGGGCGTCCCAAAGCGAAACGGTTGGGTTATCGGCTGTCACCTCCCCCACCCCACCCCACTGGATAACCTAGGTAACCGATCCCCGACGTCATGATTTTTTCATGACGTCGACCCCCAAAAGTCTCGACTCATTCCCTGGGACCGGTTTGTCATCCTGGATCTTTTCACGACTGTCCAGAGGCACGACAAGGGCCAAAAGAGACCGAAAATGGGGAGAAACCTCCCGCCGTGATGTGCTCATGACTCGAGGTGGTCGGAGACCTCAGGGTTGCCCCTGGTCCCTCCTGAGCCTACGGTCGGAACTCCTGGATAGCGTGTCGTCACGGCGGCCCTGGCGACCTGCGAGTGAATAGCGCGTCGCTCCGCTCCGCGGGCCGAGCGGCTCGGGGAAACTCGGGACGTTGACGCTGGGCGGCCGGGAAGCGGATGGGGTGTCGCACCGAAGCGTGATGGGCCAGCACCGGCGGAGCGACACGCTATCCCCAGGTTCCCGACCGCACCCCCTGACGGACACCCGGGGCGCGTCCCGACCAGGATACCTCGAGGCGGATCCGGCGGTGGCCACGAGGCCTCCCAGCAGGCCCCACGAGGCGAAAACGAGCCGAGTGTAGCAGCATGGGCACCTCTCCCTCCTCTGAGACCCAGACATGCGACGTCCTGATTTTTTCAGGACGGCGTCCCCGGAAGTCCCGACCCTTTCCCCGGGGCCGGTTCTTCGTCCTGAGTCGTTTTTTGACGGTCCCGAGGCCCGGCGAGGGCCCCCCGAGGCCGAAAATATGCAAAAACCTCCCGTCCTGATTTTTTTACGACGCGATCATGTCTGGGGACGTTCCCCCCGCTGGCCGCGGACAGCCGCGACACGGGGCGGCGGGCAGCCGCGGGCGGCGCGGGCGCACGCAGCGCCGCGGCCACGGGCGCGTGCCCCCCGTCCCCCGCGGCAGGAAGCTCCGAGGCAGGCCCGCGGTCCTGTAGCGTGGCACCTCCTTCTTCCTCGTCCTCTTCCCCTCCTTCCTCCCCTCCTCCTCTTCCTCCTCCTCCTCCTCCTCCTCCTCATTCCTCCTCCTCCTCCTGCTCCTCCTCCTCCTCCTCCTCCTCCCCATCCCCCTCCTCCTCCTCCTCCTCCCCTCCTCTCCTCCTCCTCCTCCCCTCCTCCCCTCCTGCTCCTGCTCCTGCCTCCTCCTCCTCCTCCTCCTTCTCCTCCTCCTCCTCCTCCTCTTTCTCCTCATCCTCTTTCTCCTCCTCCTACTACCCCACCTCCCCCTCCTCTCATCCTCCTCCTCCCCGCGGTCGGTCGATCGATAGAAGCTGTCTGGGAATTTCGCAGCCGATCCCTGCAAGACAAGGTAAGTACAATTAGAGAGATATATATAGAGAGAGAGAGAGAGTGAAAGAAAACAGTGCGTCAGGGTGTCATTCATCCTGGGCGGTTGCCTGCCTGAGAGACGTCACCGTCCTCTGCGAAAGGATCAAGGCACTTCCCAAGAAACGCCCTTCGGAAGCGGTTAATCGTGAGCCCCATCCACTCCCCCCGCATCAGGGATCATGTGGGCAAAATGGGAATCAATGCAACAATCAATGATGGCGTTGTCTTGCTCGGCTCCCTGCAAAATAGCATCTCCTGAAGAGGCATGGTGCAACATGCGGCTACCGGTCCGTACCTGGCTCAACCGAGTCCTGTCCAACAACGGCCTAATGGCATCTGATATCCCAATATTGTGTAAGAGTTCGGGGGCTGCTGCCATAAGGAGCATACTGTTTCTCATTTGCAGGTTTTCCTGGTCCACCAAGGAAGATTTCAGTCGGCTGGCGAAAGAGGGCCTCAGATCCGTGGAGGGCGACCGTGGGTGCCCTGGTCTCCTCCACACTTGTCCCCCCCAAAGTGGCGATAGAGAGCACGGCGGCGACATGACATTGCCTGATCCATCTGGGCCAGTTCTGAAGGTCCTCGCCCTCCTCACTATCATCCCAATCTACCCTGACGACTGGGGGGGTCGCTGCTTCCAGCCCCGCACTCAAGCGTTCTAACCATTCCTCAGAGATTCTCCCCTTCGGTTGAACCCACAACACCGATAATTGCCCTCCATGGTACTCCGGGTGGGCCAACTGGAGCATTGGCTGACACCTGGGTGGTTCCCATCAGCGCTTCCCCTTACAACTGCTTGACTTCCGGCGGGGTAAGCTCCACAGCGGGATTCAAGGGAGGTGGCGTCAGCGGAGGATGAGGGTCACAACAAAACGAGGGGCCGAGAGTGCGCACTGGAGGGTAGGTGACTGCATTGTCTTGTCTTCCAATGGCTCGGTCTAGCTTCTGCGTGTCGCTGGCCTCTTGCCTGCTGACTTGGACTGCTGACATGGGGGCCATTCTTCCCGCCTCCCACCAACGCTGGCGACAATGCTGGACTCTGTGCCAGAGTGACACGAAATTTCTGCTGATATGCAAATGCATGCAGCAACGTTGACTTATCTGGCTGGTGGGCGCTCTTGCAATGCCTTCTTCTGAGTGCCAGAACTGTTCCCCCCTTGTCCGTGCAGAAGCCACATCCATGATGCGCGTAGTGCGTGCGTGTGTGTGTGTGTGACAGTCATCTGCTCGTTCCCCCTATGAGAGTTCCAGCCCTTGCGAGCGCAAGCTGTTGAAGCTGCATGAATCGGTGTAGCTCTCGCTGATCTCTGGCAAGTCCAGAGATCGCGTGACCACGAGTTTGAGCAAACCCAGAAAAAGGTGCCCCCTGTTTCCCTCGACGTGCTGAAGCCAGTCTGGTACGTGCCCCCCTTGGCGGAATGTGTTTTGTTTGCGCGCCAGTCCGTAGGCCCATCCCAGGTCGTCCTGCATGGGCATGGGCCAGCCCGTCTGCGCATCCCAAAGAACGTCCACCTGCAGATGCTGAGGTCCCCCCTTCATTCCCCTTTCATCGATCTCGTCAAATATAGCACAGCCTGGATGCCCTCATGACCTGTTGAATTGGGCTTCTCCGCGCCATGACCATCGCATCCCCGAGGGCCCAGCGTTGATCGGCAAGGGCAGGTCCCGTGGCAGCAGTATCCGCCGCCGTGCCCTTCAGCGCGGCGTGGGCGCGCTCTCGGGTCCCCTGGCCTGATCGCCTGACCCTCGCTCCTCACTGCAAGGGGTTCTTGCAAAAACCCGGACCCCTCGCTCTCAAATCTCTCGAAGCTTCTCGCGTCTCGTCGCGTGCCTCTCTTGGAGCTGAGGGGCCCCTGCGACGGGCCATGGAGGCCCCGAGAGGCCCCCACGACAGTCCAAGGAGAGCGCCCCGAGACGGCCCAAGAGGCGCCCGAGACGGCCCGAGAGGGCCCCGAGACGGCCCCAATGTGAGCGAGCAGGCATGGCCCCGCTCCCATCTCCTCCTCTCCGCGGACTCCTTGGATCAAGGACCCCTTCTCCCAGGATCCCTGGCTGAAGGCATCATTCATCAGGAGTCCCTGCGAAGTGAAGCAGTTGTGGGGAACCCTCGCTGCAGGGACCCTTCCTGCGGGGAACCCCTGTGCTGCGAGCGCCAAATGGGAGGATGAGAGTCCCCCCTCCCCAGAGCATTGTCTTCAAACTTCCAGCCCCACGCCTGTTGGCGAGTGGCTGGAACTCCATGGCCCATGCTCGGGGGCCATGTTTTCTTCTGTCGACTGGCTGTCCTCCAGGATACCTTCAGACTGTCAAGATACCCTCCAAATGTGTCACGATGCTGGAGGAACAAAAGGGAAGAGGAGGAGGAGGAGGAGGAGGAGGAAAACGATGAGGAGAAAGGGTATGAGGCATGAAAACGCACGCAAGTCTCGTGTGGCAGAACGCATGCTCCACAATGACCTGGCCTCGATTTTTGATGGCTCGGCCTCCAAGGCCACGAGGTTGACAAAACAAGTCGTCCGAGATCTGAGGTCGACGTCCTTCCAGAGAGCCCCACCTGCAGGTCCCACTCGTGAGGCAGACGCGTCACCATCGATGCATCGGCGACGTCGGCGATGCGTCGGCGATGCACCGAGCAAGGCCAGAATTGAGAGCAGTCCAACTTCACATCGAGCTGCATCCCCGATGCACTGGCGATGCGGCGTGATCCACCGACCCCTTCTGCTCGGATCCCGCTTGCGTCGGGAGCGGCCAAGAGGGGGGTGTCCAAGAGGGGGGGGTGCAGATCATGACCAGCGGCACATGCGCGGCCCGGCGGGGGGGCCAGGGACGCAATGAAATAAGAAGAGGCGCCATGAAATCTGGGGAAATATCATGGCCCACGCCATGATATCCACCCCCCCCTAGTCATCACCCCCCTCTTTGCCGCCCCCGATCTTTGAGCCACCGACAGGCCCTCTTGGGGCCTCCCCGGGGCCTCCCCGGGGCTGGGGCCGCCGCCGGCTTCAAGGGCCGCCCTGGTCTCTGGCGGCTGCCAGAGCCTCCGCGAGGAGAGGCGGCACGGCACTCGAGGAGGAGGAGGAGGAGGAGGAGGAGGAGGAGAAGCAGGAGGAGGAGGAGGAGGAGGAGGAGGAGGAGAGGAGGAGGAGAGGGGCACGGCACTCGAGAGGAGGAGGAGGAGGATGAGGAGGAGCAGGAGGAGGAGAAGGAGGAGGAGAGGCGGCACGGCAGGAGGAGGAGGAGGAGGAGGAGGAGCAGGAGCAGGAGCAGGAGCAGGAGCAGGAGCAGAGGAGGAGGAGGAGGAGGAGGAGGAGGAGGAGGAGGAGAGGCGGCACGGCACTCTCTCTCTCTCTCTCTCTTTCTCTCTCTCTCTCTCTCTCTCTCGGAGGAGGAGGAGGAGGAGGCGGAGGAGGAGGAGGAGGCCCCCGATTGTGGGAGGCCCAGGCTCGCCCAGCCGGGGCCCCGCCTTCCGGAGGGGCCGCCGTCGGGGCCCCTCGCGCAGCACCCCCGCGGAGCGGCGGCGGCTCGCGCGGACGACGACCGGCAGCGGCGTCCACGAGACCCCGCGACGCCTCGGCCATGGCCCTAAGCCGGGCGTATCCCCCTACAGGTTTTCTTTCCGACGGGACCCTGTGGAGGGACAGGCCCGACTTAGCCATGGCCCTCTGTCGCGCTGCCCTCCCTCGACGCCCCGCGAGGGTCCCACTCGTGCGGCAGGCGCTGCCAGGACACGAGCGCGGCGGGGCCCGCCGGCCCGCCGCCCCGCTCCTGGGAGGGGCAGGCAGCGGCACAGGCCACACCCGCTGCGGCATCGAGCGTCGGGCTCCCGTCCCCCCCAGAAAAACCAGAGGCGCACTGGACGTGGAGAGACGTCTGCACCCTTTGAAGGGGCCCCAGGACACACAAACAAATACACACAAATAAAAAGATTCCCCATATTTTGTTTTTTTTGTCTTCCCCCCACACTACCCATATTTTTGCATGTTTTCCTGGGAGTCGACGATTCATTGTGTCTGTGTGTTTCTTTCCCTCCTGACCCTTGTGGGGCCAGCCTTGTGTCCAGCCCCCAGTGCGCCTCGGCCCCGTGGCGGCCCGTCCCAAGAGAGTCCAGGGCGCCCCGGGTCTGCCTCCTGCCCGCGACATCGCATCTCGGAGATCCGCGCAGAGAGCTCTTGGATCGACACTCGGCCCTCCCCCCCCCCTTCTCCTCCTCCTCCTCCTCCTCCTCCTGCCTCCTCCTCCTCCTCCTCCTCTCTCCTCCTCCCCCCTCCTCCTCCTCCTCCCTCCTCCTCCTCCTCCTCCTCCTCCTCCTCCTCCTCCTCCTCCTCCTCCTCCTCTCGTCCTCCTCCTGCTCCTCCTCCTCGTCCTCTTCTCTCTCGTCGTCCTCCTCCTCGTCTCTCCTTCTCGTCTTCCTCCCCGACTCGGAAACAATGCGACGCCAGGATCATAGAGGCTTCTTGGACAGTGTCCGAGTAGACGGGGTCGGAGGATCGGCGACGTCGGCGGTGTATCGGCGGCGCCAGCGCGGAGAAGGTTGGCCTCAACATCGAGCCGCATCGCCGATGCATCAGCGATGCGGCGCGATCCTCCGACCCCATCTGCTCGGACCCCCTTGGGAGGCCTAGAGATCACAGGGTCCGAGGCATGAGGTTGATGCTTGCCAGGTAGCGACATCCGAGCCCTACCCCCACCAACCATCGAGTCGTCTGAGTCGATGGGAGGTGGGAGTAGGGTTCGAATCACGCCACGTGTTCGACGAATTCCGAACCCTACGCTACGCCCGCCGCCGCCAATCTGGGACGACCGAATTATCCAGGATAACTGCGGTCCAGAGTCACTCCGTTTTGGGCCCCCGAGGCACGAATCTGTAGTTACCTGTGCCTGTCCCAAGCCCCGATGATTCGTCAAGGCTGGACGCCCGAATTATCTGGGATAGCTGCAGTCCGGGATAGCTCCAGTCAGGGCCCCCGAGGCTCGAATCGGTAGCGACCCCTGACCACCCCGAGCCCTGATGGTTCGGAGCTCTGAATTTCGGCTGCAACTCATGAGAGCCTCCCATACCATCTTGTCAGCTCTTGCGATTCGACGCTAGTCGACGCTAATCAACGCTAAATCGTGGCTAATCGACGCTAGCCGTCGGCACATCGGCGCTATCTAATCGACTACGCTAATCGACGCTATAGCCGATGCTAACGACGGGATTGAGAGGTTACACCAAACTCCCATAAACTGTGATCGAACGGAATCGAGTTGCCAGAATCGCTGAACGGCCAGGGGCAGAGCTCGGCTTTCGCCGCCGACTCTTGGCGCGCTCCGCTTTGGACGCCCGAAACGGGTACGGAAGAAATGGGTACAGTGCCCAACAACAAATGTTGTCCCAAACCAGCGGCGGCCGCTGTTGGGCAGGCGGCTTCTTGCCTCACATGGACACAGGCCGCGCCGCGGCGGCGCGGACAGCGAGTCCTGTTCAGAATGAGCAGGCACTGCTGCTGGGCATCGTACCCACCTTTCCCGCACCCAGTTCGTTCGCGCTGATCCGCGGCGTGGCCCGCCGCGGCCCCGGCCGCCGGCAGCGCGAGCCACGGCGCCAGCAGGGCGCGCCAGCGGGGCGGCTGCTTCATTCGCCGGCGGAGGCGGCTCGGCGGCGGGCGATGGGCGGGGGGCCGTGTGCCGCCAGAATTAAGTCGGGCGTGGCCCCCTACAGGGGGATTTCGCTGAAAAGTTTAAAAAAGACCCCAACAATACTCCAAAATGGTCCAAAAATACCCAGAACATAGTCCCCAGACTATTTTTGACTATTTTGGAATACTGCTCCTGTAGAGGGACAGGCCCGACTTACTGCCAGAAATGTCCCTGGCCCAAGGTGCCGCGAAAGAGCGGTACTGCGGCGCCGGGGCTCGCTCGGGCCACAACCTGGTTGGACGGGCGAGGGGGCGAGGACCCGGATCTCCGACGAGGTGTGTGTGTGTGTGTGTGTGTGTGTGTGTGTGTGTGTGTGTGTGTTTGTCGGTCCAGGCATCTTGTCCTCGATCCTTCGGGAAGCGTCCAGGGGGTGAGGCGTCCAAGAGGGGGGTGCGAAAGTCATGGCCCGCGGCATGTGCGCGGCCCAAAGGGGGGAAGCAGGGGACAGCTATTGAAATAAGAATAAGGGGCATGAGATCTGGAGAGATGTCATGGCCCCAATTACGCTATCCCCCTCTCCCCCTAGGCATGAGTCCCCTCTTGGCCACCCCCGGGTCAGTCAAGCTTTGCAGGATCCTGCAGGATCCTGCGCGCAAGCCCAGGGCAATGCAGCCCTGGCCTTCCAGGATCCTGCAAGCTCTGGCGCCCTGGCTGACCCCAGCTTGCATGGACTCCCGTCTCGCAAGGCTCCCGACGAGGAGGGGCGCTCGTTGTCGGTCCGGGCGTCTCGTCCTCGATCTTGGGCCCAGGGGGGCGCGCTCTCCTGTGCCCAAGGGGCATCAAGAGCCGAACGCGGGGCCGAAGCGCTGCCCCCCATAAGGGAGGGGCTGGCACTTCTGGGGCCGCGCGGTGGCAAGATCATGCCAGGGGGATGTCTGGGAGCGCTGCGGTGCCAGTCGGGCCACGGCTTGGGTGGGCGAGGGGCGAGGAGGGGGGGGAGTCAGCCAGGGGGCGGAAGGGGGGGTCGGGAGGGGGGGGGGACGAGCATGTTGAGTCTGTGTGTGTGTTCTCTGGGCCTGCCTAGTAGGCGCCTTCGTCGCCGCGGCTGGATCCGCCTCGAGTTTGGTCGGAGCGCACGCACGGACTGGACAGGTCCAAGTAGGATGATCAGCGGCGGGACAAGAAGCGGGATGAGGGGGGGGGAAGAACAGGAGAAAAGGAGGACGAGACGTGACCCTGGGCAAGAGCGACCCTCGGTGTGCGGCTTCAGCGGGGCGTAGGGCCCGCAACCTGAGCGCACACTTTCCGCTACTGTCGCATCCGATTCGGCGGTCAGGGGATCCGGCAGGCCCGGACCAAGGGCCGCTCCTGCGAAGGGTCGCCCTAACGCATAGCCGACTTCCTGCCGGGCCCCCGTCAAGTATCGCCCCCCCCCCCATGGCGCAGCACCCGAGCAACATTGCTGGAGACACCCCAATGGCAGACTCTGCCGGCGCACCCGGAGGCCGCTCGAGGACCACGTGCAGAGATGGCCGCGCGCGGGTGGGGGCAGGGGGACGAGGCAAAGGTACCGATACCGCAACTCCCTGGACCTCTCCGGGGGTGCGTTCTGGCCAGAACTCCGAGGGGCACCCAGCGGTGGCGACGAGGGCGTCCTGCAGGGCCTCCTGTAGGAGGGCCGGGCAGCGGGTTAGGGGCACCCCTTCCTCCCCTGAGGGGGAGGGGAAGAGGGGAAAAGAGAGCACGAGGGGAGGGCAGCGCATTAGAACACCTCTTCCTCCTCTGAGGGGAAGGAGGAGGAGGAGGAGGGGGGGAAGGAGGAGGAGGAGGAGGAGGAGGAGGAGGAGGGAAAGAAGGAGGAGGAGGAGGAGG
>CAUYUJ010001981.1:0-2500 GCA_963575745.1 Prorocentrum cordatum
ATCTTTTCACTTCAAACCGCGTTTTCATTAGCCCGCTCCTTGCGAAGCAGCTTTGACACTTGTTCGAGCAACTCATCGAGCACCTGCAGAGCAAGCTGTCGATTTAACTACCATCACAAAATCATGATACAGCGGACACTTTGCTACTCGGAGCTCCTAAAGTCCCTCCCTCAGGGACACGGTGGATGAGAACTCCTACTCCTCCCCGCACCGTTCGCACCCTTCGCACCCTGGAACTTCTCGCTGATGACTCTTGGGTTTACACTGGTCCTCCTCCTCCTCCTCCCTCGCCGTTCTCGTCGCCGCTGCCGCTGTCGCCTACCCCTCCTCTTCCTCATCGTCAGGGGTGGTGAGCAGGGCCGCCGAGCTGGCCGCTGCAGCCGAGTTGGCAAACGAACTGGAGAACCGGGCAGCGAGCACCACCACCACCACACAGGCCGTACTTCCGGCAGGACGCGTCGGCACGGCAAGGCGCACATCCAGCAAGCAGGGCCGCCGAATCGGCAATCGAAACGGGGAGCCGAGGGAAATCCCACCAGCCCTCTAGGGCGTGAGTGGTTTAGGGCGCTTCCTCCTGCAACCCCCCTCCTTGCCCTTCGGTGAGGGGGCTTACCTCTCCCCCTACCCGTAGGTGGGGCATGTCCTCCTACGGGCGGATTTCGGACGAAAACTTAAAGAGAGTCAACACTGATCGAAAATAGTCAAAACTGGTGAAACATCGTCCCCATACTATTTCTTTAACTATGGGCGGATTTCGGACGAAAACTTAAAGAGAGTCAACACTGATCGAAAATAGTCAAAACTGGTGAAACATCGTCCCCATACTATTTCTTTAACTATGTGGAAAATGTTCCTTCTGTAGAGGGACAGGCCCGACTTACCCCCACCCCCTCCCCTGGACCTGGACGGCGCGGATCGCGACCGCTTGGGGCGTCCAAGAAGGCCGCGGCGAGAAGGCACACATCATTGAGTTTGCGTTTCTTTCCTCCTAGATGGCCCCAAGATGGCCCCAAGATGTCACCAAGAGGGCCCCGAGAGGCTGCCAGGAAGCCCCCGAGGGGCTCCCCCAAAAAGCACCCAAGACGCTACAAGATGCCCCCGTGACCGTCAAAAGAGCCCCCAAGACGCTCCAAGAGGACTCCACGAAGCTCTCAAAAGATACCCGAAGAGACCCCGACAGGCATCCAAGAGGCCTCTGGCCATTCTGCTCGCCTTCCTCCTCCTCCTCCTCTTCCTCCTCCTCGTCATCATCATCATCATCATCAGCATCATCATCATCATCAGCATCAGCATCAGCATCAGCAATACCATCACCATGACCACCATCATCATCATCATCATCATCATCATCATCATCATCATCATCATCATCATCATCATCATCATCATCATCATCATCAGCCGCATCATCATCATCATCATCATCATCATCATCAGCATCATCATCATCACCATCATCATCATCATCATCATCATCATTAGCATAAACATCATCATCAGCATCATCATACTCATCATCATCATCATCAGCAGCATCATACTCATCACCATAATCAGCATCATACTCATCAGCATAATCATCATCCTAATCAGCATCATCAGCATGCTCGTCATCATCATCGTCAGCATCATCATCAACATCAGCATCGTCATCATCGTCGTCATCGACAACGTCATCGTCATCAGCATCAGTAGCATCATCAGCCTCAGCATGAGCATCAATCTCAACATCAGTATCAGCATCATCATCAGCATCAATATCAACATCACCATCAGCATCAGCAGCATCACCATCACCATCACCATCACCATCACCAAACCCATCACCATCACCATCACCAGCATCATCACCACAATCATCATCATCGTCGTCATCATCATCATGATCAGCGTCGTCATTATCATCATCACCATCACCATCGTCATCATCACCGTCACCGTCACAATCATCGTCATCATCATCATCAGCAACAGCAGCAGCATCACCATCACCATCACCATCAACCTTATCAGCATGCATCATCCGCATCAGCATCAGCATCAGCATGAACATCCCAATCATCACCCTCACCATCAGCATCAGCATCAGCACCACCATCATCATTATCATTATCATCAGCAGCATCACAATCATCGAAATCATCACAATCATCATCATCACAATCACCACCATCATCATCATCACCATCACCATCACCGTCACCATCAGCATCATCATCACCATCATCAGCACCAGCATCATCATCATCCCACCTCCGGATCCTCCTTTTCCTCTAACGGCCCCAGGGCGAGGCCTGAGTAGTTTTCTAACGGCCCCAGGGCGAGGCCTGAGTAGTTTTCTAACGGCCCAAGGGCGAGGCCGACACGAAACAGGCGAGGTTGTGCAGAACTTAGAATCGGCAGCGCTGTGCAGGATTTAGGCCAGTCGCGAATGCGAGCACGACCGCGGAAGAGCGCGAAACGTGCTCGGGGTGTGCGGACGAAGAGGATGAGGAGGAGG
>CAUYUJ010001981.1:7500-27500 GCA_963575745.1 Prorocentrum cordatum
GTCGGCAGCTTTGTTAGCGGGGGGGGCGCCGGGGCTGCCCCGGGTGCTCCCTCCGCCGGCGGGCCGAGGGCGGACCTGGTGATGGCTGCTGCGGTGGTCGGTGGCGCCAATGCGAGCGAGGAGCGCCCGCCGCCTCCGCCTGCGGGCCCCCCGCCGGACATCGAGTCCGCGCTGTGCGGGCCCGCGGTGGAGGGCAGCGAGTGGGTCGGGGAGGTCCGTGCGCTCCCATCCCAGGTCCTCCCAAGCAAGACCGAGTGGCTCTGAGGCCTCACGCCCCTCTGTGAGTGAGTGGCTGCCCGCCTGCTTAGGCTCTACGCATCGCCTCGGCGCCGCATCAACTTTAGTAGCCATTTTGGCGCACCAGCTCGCGGCCCGCTGAGGCTCTACCTGTGCCTCCCTTGCGTGCCCCCGCGCTTCTCAGTGGTGCTGGGGCCGCCCCGCGTGCTGCTGGTTTCACGTCGCGCGCTCGCTCTGCCCTCGAAGCTTCAGCTAAGTGACCAGCCATTTGGCTTGCCCCATCCTGTTTCTTGCTGTAGGCCTTAGTCACCTGGTGCCTCCAGTGCTACAATGGTCGGGCGGTACTGGGGTCGCCCCGCGTGCTGCGCTTCCCGCTGGCAGTAGGTTTACTTTGGGCCAGGTCCGCCTCGGCGCACCCTGGCAACCTCATTGCAGCGTCGTCAGCCCGCGATTCGCGTTCCGCCTTGCCTTGCACCGCGCGCGGCTGCCTGCTACATACTCGGTGGCCACAGGACGCTCGTCCCAACGTGGTCGAGCCGTGGTGATGTGGCGTACGAGACCGCAAATAGTAGTAGTAGTAGTAGTAGTAGTAGTACTACTACTACTACTACTAGTAGTAGTAGTAGTAGTAGTAGTAGTAGTAGTAGTCGTAGTAGTCGTAGTAGTCGTAGTAGTCGTAGTAGTCGTAGTAGTCGTAGCAGCAGTAGTAGTAGTAGTAGTAGTAGCAGTAGCAGTAGTAGTAGTAGTAGTAGTAGTAGTAGTAGTCGTAGTCGTAGTAGTAGTAGTAGTAGTAGTAGTAGTAGTAGTAGTAGTCGTAGTCGTAGGTGTAGTAGTAGTAGTTGTAGTAGTAGCAGTAGTAGCAGTAGCAGTAGCAGCAGCAGTAGCAGTAGTAGTAGTAGTAATATTAGTAGTAGTAGTAGTAGTAGTACTCGTCCTAATACTCGTAGTAGTAGTCGTAGTAATATTCGTAGTCGTAGTCGTAGTCGTAGTAGTAACAGTAGCAGTCGTAGTAGTAGTAGTAGTAGTAGTAGTAGTAGTAGTAGTAGTAGTAGTAGTCGTAGTAGTAGTCGTAGTAGTAGTCGTAGTAGTCGTCGTAGTAGTAGTTAGTTAGTAGTAGTAGTAGTAGTAGGTAGCAGTAGTAGTAGTAGTAGTAGTAGTAGTAGTAGTAGCGGTAGTAGTAGTAGTAGTAGTAGTAGTAGTAGTAGTAGTTGTCGTAGTAGCAGTAGTAGTAGTAATAATAATAGTAGTAGTAGTAGCAATACTCGAAGTCATAGTCGTAGTAGTAGTCGTAATGGTAGTAGTCGTAGTCGTAGTTGTCGTCGTCGTCGTGGTCGTAGCAATAGCAGTAGTAGTAGTAGTAGTAGTAGTAGTAGTATTAGTAGTAGTAGTAGTTTCAGTAGTAGTAGTAGTAGTAGTAGTAGTAGTAGTAGTAGTAGTAGTAAGAGTCGTAGTAGTAGTAGTAGTAGTAGTAGTAGTAGCAGTAGCAGTAGCAGTAGCAGTAGCAGTAGTAGTAGTAGTACTACTACTACTAGCGGTAGTAGTAGTAGTAGTAGTAGTAGTAATAGTAGTAGTAGTAGTAGTAGTAGTAGTAGTAGTAGTAGTAGCGTCACTCTCGAACGGTACTACCCTAGTACTGTAGTATAGTACTGTAGTCACGTGGTGATAACACTGTAATGCTATCATTACACTGCACGAGTATGGAATTTGAATGTGAAGCTCTGAGTCAGCACCGGCAATTCAGTTTGAAAGTTAGGAAATTGGTGAGTTCTGCATCTTGAGATTTTCGAAATTCAGATATTCAAACTGTGTTCCCGACTGTCGTTTCAAATTGCAAAATGTGGATGCTTCCGAAATCACATGAGCACCGAAGAGGGGCCCAGGAAGGAGAAAGCGAAGGGGCCTTGAGAGCCTTAAAAGGCACCCAGATGCCCTAGAAGCCAACAAGGAGTCCTCAGGAGGCCCTGACAATGTCTGGAAAAGGATCTCGAAAGGCCTCCCAGGAGACCCCAAGAAGCCTCTCAAAGAAGCCTTTCTCTCACGACCCAGGGGCGACGGTGCGCTTGGCTCCCCGCAGCCGCCCACGTCCTCGAAGGCCTCCCTAGAGCCATCCAGAGACTCGAATGACCTCCCAAGGACTGCCAGAGCTTCCCAGAAGGACCGTCGATGCGCCAAAGCAAAGGCCGGCAAAACAGCAAGTAAGAAAAAGCCCGCAGGACCCTCACCCCCCTCCGGACAAAAGCAGCAAGCAAGCAGACGGTTGGCCAGACCCTTGCGCCTTGAAGCCTGAGTGGCCTCCCTGATCCAGGCACGGTGGCGGGATGGGCCGAACGCAACTATTTTTTATATATGTACATGTATATATACACACCTATACATAATACACGTACACACAAATACAAACACAAACACAATCGTAGACACATACACATACACATACATGCACGTACACATATCCATACACATACATACATACATACACCTAAGCACAGCCATGCACACATATACATATATATATATACACATGTAAACATACGCACATTTACAAACCCAAATGCATATGCAAATTTACAATCAGGACATAGGCATATACATATATATATGTATGTGCATCTGCATGTGCATTTACATATAAATGTGCGTATACAGATACATGCGCCTGACAATACAATGATACATGTATATACAAATGTTAAGATACATAGAACTCGTGCATAAACATATACGCATACACATACACATACATGTACACGTAAGCACCACTATCCACACATATGTATATGTGCATATCTATGCATAATGATCTATGTATACATATGTTCGCATATGCAGGTACACCTACAACTACACATACATATACGCAACACATACACCTACATGTACATTTGCATACGTAACTACATATACCTGCACATATACTTACACATATGCATCTAGATATACGCAAACAGGTGCATACACATACACATACACATGCACATATACATTCGCCACCGTGCCGCTGGGCACAGAGTGGGCGTGTGCTCAGGTATTGTACCCAATCCTCTAAGACTCACTCCACTCCTAACTCCTGAGGGGTCTCCAAGGGGCCCGGACCCCAAACTGCCAAATCTACCAGGGCTTGGCGCGGTTCACCTTGCGTTCCCAGCGTCTTCTCGCGTCACTTTCTCTGGCCCAAGAGGGCCCCAAGGCGGGCCAAAAGGGCCCCGAGAAGCCCCCAAAACTGTCCAAGGAGGCTCCGAGTCGCCGAACGATCGCCCCAAGACGCTCAAGATGGCCCCCAGACGGCCCAAGAGGCCTCCAAGGCGCCCAAAGAGACCTCCAAGAGGCTTCCAAAGAGGGCCCCAAGAGGCTCAAATCATGGATGTTCCTTTTGGTTTTCAACTGATTTTGGCATTTTCGCCTTTTCGGCTTCCCAAAATGGCCCAAAAGGCCTCCCAGAGGGGGGGCTCAAAACGGCCCAAGAGGGCCCCAAGACGGTTCCAAAAGGGGAACAAGAGAGGGAACACGGACTGAAAATCCAAGCCTTCCGCCCCAAGAGGCCCCCAGGAGGCCCCAAGAGGCGCCCAGGAGGACCCAAGAGTCCCCCGAGAAGGCCCCCAAGAGGCCCCAAGAGGCCCCCAAGAGGCCCAAGATAGGCCCCAAACTGGCCCCCAAGAATCGTCCAAACTGCTTCCGAGAAGCCCCCGAGAAGCCTCCCACGAGGTCCTAACGAACAGCCACTAGGCTTCCCACAACCTAGGCACGGTGGCGGGATGGGCCGAAGGCCACTAGTCCGCCGCCCCCTGTCGATTCATCGCAGGGGTGCCTGGCGTGCTGAATCCTCTCGGTTTGGGTCTTGTTTTTTTTTCCTGGGGCTTCGGCGCGTTCCGCCGGGGTCCCGGAAGGCCGCGTAGACCACCTCAGCGTCCACAAAAAATCCTCCAAGACGGCTCAAGATGGCCTCCAAGATGGTCACGTTGGCCCAAGATGGCCTCCAAGATGTGCTCCAAGTTCGCCCAAGATGGTCCAAGACGGCCTCCAAGACGGCCCAAGAGAGTTCAAGATACCTCCAAGTTCGCCCAAGAAGCCTCCAAGATGGCCCAACACGACCCAAGAGGCCTCCAAGAGGTTCTCCAGGAGGACCCGAAGAGTCCAACATCATTGATTTTCCATAGGTGTTTGAAGGATTTTGGCATTTGCCTCTTCTCGGCATTCCGACGGCTCAAGACGGCCCAAGAGGCCGCCAAGATCGCCCCAAGATCGCCCACGAGGCCTCCAAGAGGGCCCCATGACGGCCCAAGAGGCCTCCAAGACGGCCCCAAGACGGCCCAAGAGACCTCCAAGATGCCCAAGATGGCCTCCAAGACGGCCCCGAAGCGCCCCAAGAGGACCCCAAGTCGGTTCAGAGAGGCCCCCAAGACGGCTCCCGACGGCGTCAGACGGGGCCCACCAAGATGGCCGAAGTTGGCTCGAAGCTGGCCCAAGACGGCCCAACATGCCTCCAAGAGGGTGTCCAGGAAGCCCAGAAAAATGTCTCAAACACTGATTTTCCATAGGTGTTTGAAGGGTTTGGACACTTGCTTCTTTTCGGCTTTCCGACGGACCGAGACGGCTCAGGAGCCCCCAAAGATTGCAATAATGCCTCCAAGATGGCCCCAGAACGGCCCAAGAGGCCCCCAAGACGGCCCCAAGAGGCACCCAAGACGGCTCAGGAGGCTTTTAAGACGGCCAAGATAGCCTCGAGGACGGCCCTGGAGCATTCCAGGAGGGCCCCAAGTCGGCTCAGAGAGGCCCCCCAAACGGCTTCCGACGGCGTCGGACGGGCCAGGGGCCCACCAAGACTGCCGAAGATGGTACTAAGATGGCCCAAGAGGCCTCCAAGAGGGCCTCCAGGAAAGCCGAAAGGCCAAAATCGTTGATTCCCCATGAGTTGTTGAAGGATTGTGGCATTTGCTTTGTTTCTGCCTTCCGACGGTCCGAGACTGCCCAAGTGCCCCCAAAGATCGCCCAAGAGGCCCAAGACGGCCCCAAGAGGCCCCCAAGACGGCCCAAGAGGCCCCCAAGTCGCTCAAGAGGGCCTCCAAGGCGGCCCAAGAGCCCTCCAAGACGTCCCCCAAGAGGGCCCGAAAGGGTAAAAATGGCCTCCAGGCGGCCAAAATGATCTTCAAGATGTCCACGTGTTCCCCGAAGGCTTTCCAAACCGATTCGGGGAACATCAGGTCCGATACCTTGGCAGGTCTGGCCTCAACGTTCGGCCACATAGGCGCTTCCAAAAAGGCAGGGTGCGGCGGTGATTCGCCATAGGCGTCTTCGATTATGCATATACATGTACATGTACATATGCATCGACACATGCATAACTATATGCAGACACCTATACATATATACACACACACGCATGCACATAAGCCTGCACACATACCTACACAAACGCAGCCACGTCCACATACATATACATATACATATGCATAAACGAACACAACTACATGACTGGTTACACTTACGTGTATAAATACTTATCGATATGCAATGCATATACATACCCTATCGCTATACATATACATGTACGTATGCACATATACGTATACGTATGCATGCACATGTACGTTACAGTATACAACTAAATTAACATATGCATTCATATTTAGACATGCAAAAGCATGCACGTCCAGATCAACCTATACACATTCATGTGCATGAGTGAATGCATGAACCTTTACATATACACAGACACATGCATATACATATACACATAAGCAACCACACATGTGCAGTCTCATTTACATGTACGTATACATACATACAAATAATGATTATACACACAGATCTACACACATACATGTTCTTATACGTAACCAACTACAGATACACATACACACAGAACTCGCACGCTAGACTCCTTATGATCAACTCCTCCTCCTCCTCCTCTTTATCCTCCTCCTTTACTTCCTCCTCTTCCTCCTCCTCCTCCTCCCTCTCCTTCACTTCCTTCTCCACTTCCTACCCCTCCTCCTCCTCCCTCCTCCTCCTCTTCCTCCTCCTCCTCCTCCCTCATTCCTTCTTCTTGCAAATAACTTCTCCCTGTCGCGCCCCGAGGCCAGGCGAAAAGGCGGGACGGGCGTTTCGCCTGAGACTTCCTCACCGCTTATGCTATGGAGCTAAAAACTTGGCAACAGTTTCGCAGATGGAGGGCGAGTGGTTTTCAAAATGTGGCTTTCGCCACAGCGTCGCGCATACTCGTCTTGAGAAGTTGCAAGAACTTCACGGATGGAGGGCGGGTGGTATCCAGAATAAAGCTCTCGCCTTAGCGCCACACATTCGTCCTATAACGACGCAAGAGCTTCAGGGATGGAGGGCGGGTGGTTTCCAGAATGTGGCTCTCGCCTGAGCACCGCGCACATTCGACTTAAGAAATTGCAAAAGATTCACGGATTGAGGGCGGCTCGTTTTCAAAATGTGGCTCTCGCCTTAGCACCGCGCCCATTCGTGTTAACATTTGCAAGAGTTTCACGGGTTCCAATGGTCAACGAACCAGACATGGCGTTTGGAAAGATTCAGGACTGTCAGGGCGCAACATTCACGTTGATTCGCGGTGCTGAAATTCCATGAATGGCGTTCTGGCACGATTCAGGATTGTCAAGACGCAATAGTCACGTTGGTTCGTGGCGTTGGAGTCCCGGGAATGGTCTTTTGATACGCCTCAGGGTCTGACAACAGTTGTCTCCCAACGGGCCACTTCCCTCAGTGGAAATCAATCCTTGTAGGGACCTATGAAGAGACAGCTTGGAGGTAGGGTATACTCCAACGTGGATGATGAGTCTTGGGTTTACACTGATCCTCCTCCTCCTCCTCCTTCTCCTGCCCATCCTCCTCCTCCTCCTCCTCCTCCTCCTCCTCCCTCCTCCTCCTCCTCCTCCTCCTCCTCCTCCTCCTCCTCCTCCTATCCTCCTCTCCTCCTCCTCCTCCTCCTCCTCCCTCCTCCTCCTCCTCCTCCTCCTCCTCCTCCTCCTCCTCCTCCACCTGCTCCTCCTCCTCCCTCCTCCTCCTCCTCTCTCCTCCTCCTCCTCCTCCTCCTCCTCCTCCTCCTCCTCCCTCCTCCTCCTCCTCCCCTCCTCCTACTCCTCCTCTCCTCCTCCTCCTCCTCCTCCTCCTCCTCCTCCTCCTCCTCCTCCTCCTCCTCCTCCTTGCGGCCGGGAGCGGCCTGCACAGACAGGTCGCCCACCGGCTCGCCGGCGAAGCGCAGGCCCCGCGCCACGCCAAGCCCGTCCTTCGCCGGCACGGCCCCGGCCCCTCCTCCTCTGCATGGGAGGAGGAGGAGGAGGAGGACGACGACGAGAAGGAGGAGAAGGAGAAGGAGGGGGAGGAGGACGAGGAGGAGGAGGAGAAGGAAAAAGAGGAGGGGGAGGAGGAGGAGGAGGAGGAGGAGGAGGAGGAGGAGGAGGAGGAGGAGGCCTTGGAGGAGGAGGACTTGCAGGAGGAGGACTTGGAGGAGGAGGACTTGGAGAAGGAGGACCTGGAGGAGGAGGAGGAAGAGGCGGAGGAGGAGGCGGCGGGACGGCGCCCCCTCCCTCGCCGCCGACAAGGGCCTCTTGCGATGCAGCCAGGGCCCCGCCGCCTCTCTCGGTCGGCGGCGCCCCTGGGCCACCACCGGCCAGAGGCAGAACGGGGGAGGAGGGAGGATGGGGAGGTCCTCCTCCGCCGCCGCCGCCGCCGCCTCCTCCTCCTCGTCCTTGTCCTCGTCCTTGTCCTTGTCCTTTTCCTCCTCCTCCTCCTCCCTTTCCTACCCAAAGTAGATGTGGTGGAAAGTCGGCTGCACAGGCGAATCGAAGTGCGGCACATGTGAAAGGGAAAACCCACGCCTTTCCACAAAGAGCCTCCAAGAGGACACGGCACGCCCCTTCTGTTGGCGGCGAGCGAGGGGGGGATATGAGAAGGAGAAGGCCTTCTCAGAAGGCGGCGGGACTTCTCAGAAGCCCTGCGTCTTCGGCGAAGGCTTAGAAAACTGTTCAGAATGCCAGGGGACTTCCGAGCCTTTGGAGAAGGCCCGCCCCGTCTCACTTCCCCCCCTCGCTCGCCACCGATTCTGGGCCTCGGTCGCATTTCGGTTGGTTAACCCGCCGCTCTGAGGCCGATCGCGAGATTACGTGCTGTTCCCAATGTCCCCACATGTGAAGCTCTTGTTCTCGGTGGGAAGGCTCCGCCTCACCCTCACTCACTCACTCCTGCCTTCCACCTTCTACACGCAGACTCACGCAGACCCAGGCAACTCAGACTCAGATCCGCCCGTGCTCAGCTTGACCATACCCATGCTCGAACGAAGCAGCCACTCGTTCACAGTCAGGCTCGCCCATACCCAGGCTCAGCCCCACTCAGATTCACTCCCACTCAGACCCACCCCATACTCTGACCAATACACACACACACACACCACTCATTGTCAGATCATTCCGTTCGCGTTCAGAATTATGCTTGCTCTCGAGTAGAAAGCCGCCATGGCATCACAACATCATCCCCTTGCAAGCCCCATGGTCATCGCAATGTAGCAGGCACAACGCTTGTGTAGCTCACGGGGGAACCGCCAGGGGATATTGCACATAACATTTGGCGTCCAGATGCGTGCTCAATTTTAGGCTGAGAGCTTGCTTTCACAACACCCTCGTTGTTCACGGGCCCGTTCGCGCTCACAGTTGTGCTCACACACCATGCAGGACGCCCTTCTTGTGCTGCACCCCAGCACCCTCCCGCTTCAGAGCCCCCGTGGGCATCGCGATGTGGCAGGCACGAAGCCGGGGCACCCCCATGGGGGGAGCCGCCAAAGGAGTACAGTCGAGGCGTTGACCTAAGGAACCCTAAATAAGGAACGAGGCCCCTTTTTCCCATAAGTTCAACCTCGATTTCCTATGGAAAACCCGAGGAAAACCCGAGGCAAACTTTGAAACAATCAAGGAACACCGAGCCCCTCCCCAGCGAAAAGGGTTCCTTCTTCAGGGCCCCGACTGTATCGCACGGGCCCGTCCGCGCCCCGACGTGTGCTCGCTCTCAGCAAGGCGAGCGGGCTCCAGCACCTCCGCACGACCTCCTTCTCCTCCTCCTCCTCCTCCTCCTTCTCCTCCTCCTCCTCCCTCCTCCTCCTCCTCCTCCTCCCTCTCCCTCCACCTCCTCCTCCTCCTCCTCCTCCTCCTCCTCCTCCTCCTCCTCCTCCTCCTCCTCCTCATGAATCGGGGTTGGCTAACGAGTGGGGCGTCCAAGCGGGGCAGATCGTGGCCGGCGGCGTGTGCGCGGCCCAGGGGGGGGGGGCCAGGGGCGGAATGAAAGGCGTAGGAGGAAAAGGCGCCAGGAGATCAGGGGAGACATCGTGGCCCCCGCCGCGCTGTCCCACCCCCCCGCGGTCGTCCCCCCACTCCTCTTTGCCGCCCCCGGCGTGACCATCGCGAGGTAGAGTTAGGTCGGGCGTGTCCCCCTACAGGGGGACATTGGACGAAACATAGAAGATACACAAACAAATACTCAAAGTATGCCAAAGAATATGTTAAAAAAATGGTTCCCAGACTATGTTTTGACTATTTCTTGAACATTCCCCCCGTAGAGGGACAGGCCCGCCTTAAAAAGGTAGAGGCAGCCGCCACCCGGGCGCACCGAGGCGAGCTGCCCGGAGGTGCACCTCTGCATGGGCCCGGGCCGCGTCCAGGCCCGCGCCCGCTCTCGGGTGGGACGCCCGCTCGGGCACCCCGGCGTCCTCCCAGCTCAAAGCTTGTGAATGCCATAACAATGGACACTCTGACAACCCTGTCATTGAATTCAAGATGTGTTTAACATGTGTAAAACATGTTCTAAAGATGTCTCAAACATATTTGACATATTTGAAGCATCCTTTAGACATCCGAACATTATTTGGCAGCATGCTTCCTCTCCATTGATCGTCCTCCACAACTCAATGCAGCATGACCCTCGAGACGTAGCAAGCATATCGGCTGGGCATCTCAATGGGGGGAGCTGCCACGGGGTACAATGTACGGGCCCATCCACGTCCCGATGCGTGCTCGCTCTCAGGTAGGACGCCTGTTTGGGCACCCCCGGATTCCCCCATTCCGCTGTCTCATGGTGGATCGCGATGTAGAAGGCATAGCACTCGGACACCTTCACCTGGGAGCCGACTAGGGGTGCATCACGGGTCCCTCCGCGTCCAACTGTGTATCCTCTCTGACGTGGAGCATCCGCTGTGGCACCCCAACCGCCTGGCCTTCTTTTTGGTTAAGAACCATATGATTAGGTCGGACATGCCCCCCTAGAGGTGGTGAACGAAAAATAACAAATACCCCCAACAAATTTAAACATGCTCAAAAAGGGTCGACAAATCGTCCCCTGACTATTTTTTGCCTATTTTTGCATCTTCTTCCTGTAGAGGGACAGGCCCGACTTCAGCCTATTCCCATCGTCATGCCGCGTGCACCGCACCCGGGCACCCCGAGGGGGGGGGAGCCGCCACGGGGGGGGTCGCAGGGGCCCGCCTGCTTCCAGGTGCGCGCCCGCTCTCCGGAGAGACGGCCGGGTCTCCCGGCATCCTCTCCCTGCAGAGCCGCATCACCATCGGGATGTACAGTGGGGGCCTTGACCCAAGGAACCCAAAATAAGGAACGAGGCCCCTTTTCTCCAGAAGTTAAGCTTCGATTTCCGATCGAAAACATAAGGGAAACCTGAGGCAAGCTGCGAAACACTTGAGGAACGCGGAGCCCCTCCCCAACGAAAAGGGTTCTTTCTTCAGGGCCCCGACTGTAGCGGGCATAGCATTTGGGCAACCCGAGTGGGAGCCGCCATGCCCGTCGCGCTCGAAGCTGTGCTCACGATATCAAGCGGCACCTGCTTCTGGCACCTCAACCTGGATGCTGGGAAATTGGAACCAGCACCAATTCAGAGGATTGCCTCCATCGGGGGAAGATGATCCTAGATGATGTCGTTGGTGGTAATATTTCGGCCACCTAGGAAGCCTGAATAGTGCCACCATCGCCGAGATCAGGATCATCTTCGCTCGGCGGAGGCACGCCGCAAATATTGGTGTTGGTGCGAACCTCAGGCCTGCGACTCAACACCCTCCTTCTTCAGATCCCCATGGTCATCGCGATGCAGCAGGCGCACCACGTGATCCCCCCAGCGGGAACCGCCATGGGGGGTATTGCACGGGCCCGCTCGCGCCGAGAATGCGGGGACGTCTCAAACGTAACGCCGGTTTGGGCGTCCCCCGCTCCTCGTTGTTTTGAGCGGGCCCGTTCGCGCACGATGAGGCAGGAATAGCACTTGGTAACCCCTGGGTGTCCCACCGGACCGTTTGCTTCCAAATTTGTGCTCGCTCCCATGTAGAACGCCGTTCTGGGAACCCGGTTCGGGTGTGGCTAGAAGTGCCCCCGGCCCAAGGTGCCCCCAGCTTTTCGCTCCAACTTTGAGCCCCTGGGGCCCTCTGGGCCTCGTGAGGGGTGCCCTGCGGGCCGTCTGGGCCACCCCGAGAATCCTGGGGGCACCTTGGGCCCGGGGTACTTCTAGCAACACCCGATTCTTCCACCACGCGAGGGTCTGGGAGGAGGAGGAGGAGGAGGAGGAGGAGGAGGAGGAGGAGGAGGAGGAGGAGGGGGAGGAGGAGGAGGGGAGGGGGAGGAGGAGGAGGAGGAGGAGGAGGAGGAGGGAGGAGGAGGAGGAGGAGGAGGAAGAGGAGGAGGACAATAATCGTGGCCGTCGCGGTACAGCGAGCATCATAGCACTCGGGCACCTCGAGCGGGCGTCGACCACGGGGTGCACCTCGGGCCTCGAGGCCCGCCCGTGCTCCGACCCGCTCACGGGCAGCTCCGCTCGCGTCTCGACGCCCCGCCTCGCTCACGCCCAGGAGCCCGTGCGCGGCGAGCTCGACGAGGAAGAGGTGCAAACGTGGGGATCTCCGCGTCGAGCCATTATAATGCCGCGCTCCGCCTCCCCCTCCCCGCCTCTGTCGCCCCTGCTGCTGCTGCTGCTGCTGCTGTGCTGCTGCTGCTGCTGCTGCTGCTGCTCCTCGTCCTCGTCCTCGTCCTCGTCCTCCTGCTCCTGCTCCTCCTCCTCCTCCTCCTCCTCCTCCTCCTCCTCCTCCCCGTCCTCGTCCTCGTCCTCCTCCTCCTCCTCCTCTCCCTTTGCCTCCTCGTCCTCCTCCTTGTCCCCTTCCTTCTCCTACTCCTATCCTTCCTCTCCTACCCCTCCTCGTCCTCGGAAAGTGGCCCGAAGTGGCCACGACGCATTCTATGGAACAACCACGAGTGAGTTATGAAGCACACGGAGTAGCTACGTATCGCGCTTCTGCGCAGATGTGTGTAGCCTGATATTGAGGAGAGCAGAAATGGGAGGAGGAGGAGGAGGAGGAGGAGGAGGAGGAGGAGGAGGAGGAGGAGGAGGAGGAGGAGGAGAGGGGGCTGAGGGGACTGATGACGCAGGCCCGTCCAGAGGCCTCTGGCACCCAGCCGAGACGTGGCCAATGCCACCAGGGGCTGAGCTCCGATGAGCCCAGCAGCAAAACGAGCCGCATCCGACGAAGCGACGAGGGATCACAGGGAAACCCGCGCCCGAAGAGAACCAAAACGGCCCCACGGGCACGAGGCGGATCCAGCCGCAGAGGAGGAGGCGGGAGAAGAGGGACCAGAGTAACCGCGCAGAGGCTGTGTGACAAGGCCTTGCACAACTGGAAGAGAGCTGTGCGCTACAACGACACCAAGCGATCATCTTCATCGTCCTCATCCGCACAAGCTCAAGACCAACACGCACGATCAGGGACGTACAATTCGTGAAGTGAAACACAACAACCACGAGGATGGCGGTCTTGATCACCATTGCTGAGCATCGGGGCTCAATGGGAACTGCGCACGCTCGATGTTGGAATTGACAGATACGGGTGTCAGCAGTGCGCGTGAACATTTTCAGACTGTTCCTTGTGATGGCGCACATGCATGGGGTTAGAAACTATGAATATAGTTGCGCATGTCTTGCACGATAATGAAAGTATTATGGATATGTAGCATCGCTGTTCGCCGGAACTCTCTTATGTGTTCGGACAACAACGAGCAATGGCATGTTATCTAACAACTCATACGCCTGAACGTGCACACTCAACATCACTGAACCGCCTACGTGTGAATCTGCCCGTGGCCATCCGCTACATTCGATATACCACGCATCCTCATGGTTGTGCTCCCAGCGATGCTCGTGCACAAGCTTGGGAACCTGCATCTGCCTATCTGTGACCCTGGCTTCGCCGAAACTTGCCTGCTCTGGTAACCGCTTATGCGGTTGATGTTCAAGAAGACTACGCGCATGGTGCTGCTACAGTCGAGGTACAACTAGAGGGAACGCCAAATAAGGAACACGGGGGCTTTTCTGGCCACGTTGGGCCTAGGCCACAAGCAAATCCCGCGACATACATCTAAGAAACGACCCAAACCCCCGAGCCCCTTCCGAACCCAACGCGGTCCGTATTTCAGCGTCTCGGCTGTATACTGCCGCTCGTCTCCCTCTCGTCGGGTGGTGCGACCGACACGCCCAGGCGCGCGGCGTTGCTCTTGGACAGCGCGGTCCTTCCCTGCTCGCCGCCCCAGCTTCACACCCTCTCGACCTCGACCTTCCCCGCCCTCCCTCGCTGCCCCACTGCACGCATCCGCTGCCCTTCTCCTGGGACCCCCCCCCCACTCCTCCCCTCCCGCCTGCCATCACCCCATCGCCGACCCGCCGCAGCCCCTCATCCGCCCAACTCTCATCGTGCTCGTCCTCCCCCTCTCCTCGCCTGGCGCAACCTTGTCCCCGCTTCCGCTCCTCGCTTCCGCTCACTTCACTGTCCTAGCCTACCCGATGCACTCCTCTTCCTTCCTGTTATCATCACTGCCGTCGTCGACTCGCCACACCCTCAAATCCACCTCATGCTCCTCCTACTCCTGCCGCCGTCGTGATGCGCGGCTTCTTGCTCTCGGAGGCCATGGAGGTCAAATGTGTCCTTATGATGTCCACCTACAGTGGAGGCTAGTCCACAAGAAACATTCCACAAGAAACCTAACCCTGAGACCCCAGGACGTCCATTCATTTTCGGCGTGAGAACGTCACGCGTTCCATGGTAAACATATCGGAACCCAAGAAACAAAGGGCACCCTGGAGGCAAGCAGGGTGTTTCTTGGCATGGATCTCCACCGCAACGTCACTGATCATACTCCCATTAGGATGATGATGCTGCTGCTGATGATGATGCTGATGATGATGATGATGATGATGATGCTGATGCTGATGCTGATGCTGATGCTGATGCTGATGCTGATGCTGATGCTGATGATGATGATGATGATGATGATGATGATGATGATGATGATGATGATGATGATGATGATGATGATGATGATGTGAGTGGGGTAGCCGTAACGAGGACTTTCCCCACATAGGCAGATTACACACGAAAAGTACTTGGTGAAGGCTCCATCTGAAGAATGCCGACTCCCAGCTCGCAACCGCAGTCATCATCTCACACTCCCATCCTCATTCCTCCTCCCACTCCTCCCCCCGTCGCCTCGACCTGCCTGCCCTCGCCTTCCCTCAGCTCCCTTCCCCTCGCGCACCTACCGCCAGATCCCTCCTCACAGGCAGCTGCAAGCGGTCTTTCCCGCGGAAGGAGCTGCCCCGTGGGAACATCCTGAAGCGTGCCAGCACACCATTCTCAGG
Organism: Prorocentrum cordatum; assembly: GCA_963575745.1. Lineage (NCBI taxonomy): Eukaryota > Dinophyceae > Prorocentrales > Prorocentraceae > Prorocentrum > Prorocentrum cordatum. The sequence continues at coordinate 22,423 of CAUYUJ010001981.1, forward strand.
ACTCCAACGCCACGATTTGAGCTGAATGTTACATCTTGGCGATCCTGAATCGTTCTGGGGACCCTTCTACACCGCGAAGTAACGTAGCTGTTGCGCCCTGACAATCGCTCCAAAACACCAAATCTGGTACTTGAACCATGAGAATCAATGAAACCATTGCAAATGTTTGAAACGAATGACCGCGGCGCTAAGGCGAGAACCACATGTTGAAGAAGAACAGCCCTCAATCCGTGAAGCTCTTGCACATGTGAAAAAAATGCTCGCGGTACTAAGACAATAACTCTTGCAACTGTATTCAACACATGTGTGCGGCGCGAAGGCGAGAACCAAATTTGAAAACCATCCGTCCTCAATCCGTGAAGCTCCACAGTATTTACCAACAAACCTTCGGCGCGCTGAAGCGAGAGCCACATTTTGAAAACCACCCAGCCTCAATCCGTGAAACTCTTGCAACTGTATTCAACGAGTGTGCGCAGCGCTGAAGCGAGAACCACATTTTGAATCACTCCCCTTTATCATTATTTAACCAATCCGATCAGAGAGACCATCGAAGAAAATTTGATTCCTGCACACTTACCGAGTGTCACCGAAAAACGGCGACGTGACTCGCCCCACGCAAACCCACCCCAACAACAAAACGGCGAACCAAACGCAAAACTTCAGTGAACCTCTTCGAACAAAACAACGACGACGACACGCCAAAACACTTGACGGATCGCATGCGAACCCTGCCACAAGGGCCTTCGGTGAAACTCCCTGAATCTCCCTATGAAGCCACGCACCGTGTGAGGGGTGTGCCAAAACTGGACTTGGGACGCATGTGATCCCTGCTATTGAGGCGCTCGGCGGAGCTGGATCCCTATGAAGCCACGAACCGTGTGATGTGTGCGTGTGTATGTGCGTGTGTGTATGTGTGTGCGTGTGCCCAAATTTGCCAGGGGGCATATGTGAACCCTGACGCTGGGGCCTTCGGTGGCGCCCCCCATGAGGCCACGCGCCCCAAGGAAGCCCGCGAGTAAACCGCAGTCCGCATCACGCGCCCCAAAAGACGCCGAGGAACCCAGAAAAAAACGGCGACGAAAGATCCTGCGAAGACTTAGCGCACTCCCCGAGAAAACAGGAAACGGCGACGCCCAACCTCGGGGAGTTACCCACTAGAGTCTCCGCGGAGGGGGGTGATCATTTTGAAAGCCACCCGCCCCCAATCCGTGGAACTCTTGCAAATGTTCGATGCGAGCCATATTTTAGAAGCCACCCTTTCTCAACCCGTCAAGCTCTTGGGAGAATCTACACCGGTGCGCGGCGCTCGGGCGAGGGCCACACTTTGGAAACCACCCGCCCTCAATCCATGAAGCTCCCCTGCAAATGTTGGAACAATGCGCGCGACGCGAGAGCGGAAGCCACATTTTGAAAACCACCCGCCCTCCATCTGAAAAGCTGTTGCCAAATTTTCAGCATCAAAATCATCCATGGTGCGGAAACCTCCGGCGACACGCCCGCCCCCCCTTTCGACCAGCCCTGGGGTGCGACCGGGAGGAAGCATCCGTAAGAAAGCGGACTGTCGTCGGAGGAGGAGGAGGAGAAGGAGGAGAAGGAGGGGGAGGAGGAGGAGGAGGAGGAGGAGGAGGAGGAGGAGGAGGAGGAGGAGGAGGGGGAGGAGGAGGAGGAGGAGGAGGAGGAGAGGAGGAGAGCGCTGGCTCTGGCGGACCCCTCTGAACCTTGCGAGCCTGCGCCACACGAGGCCCCGGCCTGTGCCTCTGCCTCTGCCCCACACCCCTCCATCTCTCCCCACAGCGGAGGCCAGCCTACCAGAAACATCCCACAAGAAACCTCTCCCACACCCTGAGACCCCAGGGCGCCCATGGCTTCCTGGCGCGGGAACGCCACGCCTCCCACAGCAAAGCCGTCGAAACTCGAGAAACCCAGGGCACCCTGGAGGCAAGCAGGGTGACTTGAGGGGGCTCTGGGACACACAAATAAATAGACACAACTAACAGGACTCCCCCTATTTTCCCATCTTTCCTGGGTTCTTGTCCTTCCCCCCTTCCCATATTTTCCCGTATTTCCAAGTTAATCGACAATTCATTGTGTCTGTGCATTTTCTCCCCTACCAATCCACTCTCCCCCCGGGACTTCGCCCCCGGCTCCTGTCCAAGGCGTACCTTGTCCTGTGCAAGATCTTCGGCACCGCCTGTACTCTGCACCCTCCGGCCGCCTGAGGCCCCGCCCGCCCGCGCCCTGCCTCCCCACTTAGGGCTTCGCGCGCCCCGCCTGGCTCTTAACCGGAAGGGGCCCGCTCCCGACCCGCCGACCAAAAAAGTGTTCTCTCCCCTCCCCCCCTCCTTCCCATATTTTCCTATACTTCCTGGGGAATCGACAACTCGTTGTGTCTGTGTGTGCTCTCCCCTCCTGCTGCCTCTCGGCGTGGGCCCCCGCTGCAGCACGAGGGGCGGCCACGGCCCCGGCGCCAGCCAAGCGCGCCGCGGGCAGGCGCGCCGCGGCGGGCGCGCCGCGCGGGAGGCTCTCGGGCTGCCCAGCGCGTGGTCGGGGCGCTCGCGGCCTCCGAGCACCGCGGGCGGAGTAGATGTGGTCGGAGGATCATCGCCGAATCGCTGGTGCATCGCCGATGCGTTGGCGATGCATCGGCGATGCACTGGCGACTTCGGCGGTGCATCGGCGGCGTCGGCGTGGAGAAGATCGGGCCCCGCATGGAGCCGCGTCGCCGATGCATCGCCGATGCGGCGAGATCCTCTTGACCCCATCTACTCCGACCCCATGCAGTAGGCCTGGAAACACAGGGGCTTGCCTCCACAGGGGGAAGACGATCCCAGATCTCGGTGCTGGTGGTACTATTTCCGCCGCCCTGGAGGCCAGAGTAGTTACCACCACCACCGAGACCTGGATCCTCTTCCCTCGGTGGAGGCACGCCGTCGACACTGGTGTTGGTGTCAACCTCGAGGCCTGCGAGCCTGGGCGCGGCCCTGGACGCTGCTCTCCGCGCAGGCCTTGGCTCGCCTGCTCCACGCCAGGCTCCCCAGCCTCCTCGCGGTGGGCCTCGGGACCTGCCGGTCCTCCGCCTGCACGGCGAGCTCGGTGTCCGAGGAGCGTCTTCTGCGGCTGCGGGCCCGAGGAGTGCTGGACATACGGCCCGCGCGCGCGTCCGCAAACTCGAGATGGCGATGCCCGAATTGGTGCTGGAGCGTCTGGAGCTGATCATGCCGGAGCCTCAGGAGTTGGTATTGCCCTCTGGCCTGGGTGTGCGAATGCAATTTTGCTTGGGACAGATTGGGTGGATTCGGCAGTGGCTTTGCTCAAACAGCACTGCACCCGGAAAGCCGAGCAGCAGTTTTTGCCAGAACATCGTATCTTTCGAAATGCTCCCAAGAGCCATTCCAGCGTTTCCGACTCGGTTCTTCGAAGGGTCAACGTACTGTGTGCAGTCCTGGGGCAACGGCTCAATCGAATCATGGACCCAAAGCGACACGTGGGATAGGATATTCCGCTTTAGAGCCGAGTCCGTTCAGCGAAGTGTTGCAACTCCTGCTGTCCAAATTCGTCTCTCGCCTCCAGGATCTTGGGTTCGACACGGGCCATCGTGTCTAGCACCTGGGAGACCGCCATTCCTTAGAATTCGCCTTGAGCCTGTGGTAAGTTCGGGCCGGTACAAGCATCATGGGCTCTGCCATAGTGTCAGAGTGGGCGTTCGCTTGTGCGCAGACTACACTCTAGTCGGAAGAAGTGGGTTGAAACATGAAGTAGGAAGGCGTTGTAGATTGGGCTTCCACCCGCCCCCTGAAGATGAGGAAAGAAGAAAAACCGCTCAACTCTTGAAGTAGGAAGGCGCCTAAAAGAGATTAGGATTTGGGCATCCAGAAATACCTACTCTCAACGACCAGCTTGTAGTGGCCAGGGATTGAAGTCAGTTGCCGGATCTGGCTCGAGACGCTCGTTGGTCCTGTGGCCTCCTCCTTTCCTGCCCTTACGGAGGGCTGGCGAGACCCCCGCTCATCTTACCCTGCGGCCTCCTGCTCTCCCCCTCATGCTCTCTCCCTCCCCTGCGTCTCCCCTCCTGGTGTGAAGCGAATTCTTTCCTCTTCCTGTCCATCATGTCCCTCCTTTCTGGTCCTCTCTCCTCCTCCCCCCCTCCTGCTGCTGCTCTCCCCCCCCATGCTCTCCCCTCCCCTGCGTCCCCCCTCTTGGGGGGGGGGGGGGGGGCTCTGGCTTGGGTTTTGCCCTCGTGCGGCCCACGGGGGGTATGGCGAGTCCCAGGCGCCGCCGTCTCCGTCCTGCTCTGCCTCGCCGCCTCCCGCACTGTGGGCAGCGACCCCTTCGCCTCACGACCGACCGATCGACCGACCGACCGAGGAGGAGGAGGAGGAGGAGGAGGAGGAGGAGGAGGAGAAGGAGGAGGAGGAGGAGGAGAGGGAGGAGGAGGAGGAGGAGGAGGAGGAGGAGGAGGAGGAGAGGATGACGCGACGTGGCCCCGCAGCGCCGTGTTAGTCCTACTATCCCCCCCCCCTTCCCCCGGTTCCCTGCTTCCTCCTCTTCCCTTTGTCCCTGCTCCCACCCTCCCTCCCCTTCTCGCCTGCCTCCATGTCCCCTCCCTCCTTGCTCCATGACCACTGTTCCTCCTCTTCCTCATTCTCCTCCTTCTCCTCCTCCTCCTTTTCCTCCTCCTCCTCCTCCTCCTCCTTCTCCTCCTCCTCTTTTTCCTCCTCCTCGTCCTCCTCCTTCTCCTCCTCCTCCTCCGTCTCCACCTTCAATCGGGGATCTTCTGACCCGGGTCGATCCAGACCCGGGTCAGCAGGGAACCAAAAACTGCAACGCAGGAAAAAAAACTGCAACGCAGGTCTTCGCAAACCCGGGTCAGCCAATATGTGCGGCCGCCTCGCGGCCACGAGCGGCTCCCTGACCCGGGTCAGCCAGAAGGGGCCTTCGCAGGATCCTCCAGGATCCGGCGCCCTGGCTGACCCCCGTCTGCAATGTCCCCCGTCTCAAAGCTCCCGACCTTCGCCAAGTCCTACTCCTCCGGCTTCTGTTCCTCCCGTCCCTGTTGTTACTCTTCCTCCTCCCTTCCG
>CAUYUJ010001981.1:37500-45000 GCA_963575745.1 Prorocentrum cordatum
CCCCAGGACGTCCTCCCACTTCTGGTGTGGCGACGTCGCGCCTTCCGTCGCAGAAAACCCCGGCAACCCGAGAAACCTGGGGCACCCCCGTGGCAGGCAGGGTGCTTCTTGGCATGGGCCTCCACTGGATTCGGCGGCGAGCGAGGGGGGGAAGCGCGAAGGAGAAGGCCGTCTCAGAAGGCCAGGAAGTCCCCCGGCCTTCTGAGATGTCTTCTGAGCCTTCCCCGAAGACAGAAACTGAACTCCTCAGAAGGCTTCTGAGAAGTCCCGCCGCCTTCTGATAAGGCCTTCTCCTTCTCACTTCCCCCCCTCGCTCGCCTCCACTGTATGCTTGTGCCGCTTTTTGGTTGTCCCCCCCCACCCCGTCCCCCGGACAATCAGGCCAGTTTCAGGCAGAGGGTCCCGACGTGCCCAAGCGCCCCCGAGCCCTCACCTCTGCTTCAGTGGCCGCCACCCCGCGCCGCGCGGGGCAGAGATGGAGCGAAAGCAGCGCGGGTGAGGCGCGACGAAAACAGACTGGGACGCGCAGAGACACGCTACTATTACATGTCCTCCTTGGAGGCGCGCGTCCGACCCGAACATGGTACACCCATCTTGTAGTAGATCCTTTCCCGAGCGGCGTGGCCAGAAAACGCTCGCCACGACGGAAATACTAAGATTTCTCGGTGCGCGCGTCGCCCCTGGGGGGGCGACGCACACTCATAATATAAGTATGTTGGAGCGACGCCGAGAAACGTGACCCGCCGTCCTGCGCCTGCCAACCTGCGCCCCTGCTGCGGGGGGATGTGCGTGCCGCTCCCCCTTAGGGAGCCCAGAAAGGACGTACGCGCCCAGCTATGTACATGAACACGGCCCCTCGGTCCGCGAGACCGGCCGCGTTACACGAAAATTTGCGCAGTGCGTGCCCTCGAAACCAGCGTGGATTCATGTACGTGTACGTCCTTCTGTCGCTCCTGACCCCTCCCGGCCCCCGCGGGCGCCCGCCCCCCACCGCCCGGGGCGCGGGGGGCTCCGGCGAAGGGCGCCGGGGCCGCGCGAGGGCCAAAACCGCAGCGCGGCTCAGGCCGAAGCAGGCGCCGCGGATCGGCGGCGAGCGGAGCGGGGCGAAGGCGAGGAGGAGAGTGACTACCTACCAGACCACCCCAACCCAACCCGAAGACCCGCATTTCCGGTTGGGGGGGTAAGGGTTCCACATGTGTTTTTTCGACGTTTCCCGACCCCCCCCCACTGGAAATCGAGGGTAAATTTGAGCCTTCGGGTTGGGTTGGGGTGGTTTGGTGGGTGGTGAGAGAGTGGGACGCACAGGGACATGCTAATACTACGCGTCCTCCTTGGAGGCGCGCGTCCGACCCGAACGTCTAGTGTACCCATCTTCTAGTAGATCCTTTCCCGAGCGGCGTGGCCAGAAAGCGCCCGCCACGACGCACATACTGATTATCAGCTTTCTCGGTGCGCGCGTCGCCCCCGGGGGGGCGACGCACATACGGTATAGGTATGTTGGGCTGACGCCGAGAGAAGGTCTGAGATCCAGGATGCTCCTCGATGGCCCTCGCCGAAAAAAAAAGAAGTGTACACGCCCGAACGATGCAAGGGGCAGCGGAGCCTCACGCCCTGTGGTCCGCGGGGCGCGGCTTCTCGACTTCTTGCGGGCTCCCTCTTGATCGGCGGCGAGGGAGGGGAGGCGACGTGAGAAGCGGAAGGACTTCTCAGAAGGCGGCGGGGCTTCTCAGAAGCCCTCGCGCCTCGTGTAGGCAAGCGCGTTCCACTACTCGCAGAGTAACTGCTCGCAGATGGCCTGGGTCCGCCGCGGGGGATCTATGATGAATTACACCGAGGCAGGCGTTTGTTTTTCGAACGCTTGCGAGTAGGCACTACTTTGCGGGTAGTGGAACGCGCTCGGTGACTCCGAGAAGTTCTTTGTCTGCTTTCGGGGAAGGCTCAGAAGACTTCTCAAAGGCCGGGGGACTTCCGAACCTTCTGAGAAGGCCTTCTCCTTCTCACTTCCCCGCCTCGCTCGCCGCCGAAAGAAACAAAACGAAACGAAGCCCAGCGTTTAAAGCTTATGCTTAAAATGAAACCGTTGCCACACGAAGCGAACAACGAAACAAAGCGTTTGAGATTATCCTGGCGAGTGCCGCGAGGCAAGTGAGATGAAGGAATGGGACCCCCCTGATAAGGGCAACGTACTGTGTGAGGGGCGTGCCAGAACGGACATGCGGTGGGCGGGGAGACGCATGTGAATCCTGGCACTGGAGCCTTCGGTGGAACTCCCTGTGGGGCCACGAAACGTGTGAGGGGTGTGCCGACATGGGCGGCGGGGACGCATGCGAACAACGCCACTGGGACCTTCGGTGGAACTCTCATAAGGCCACGCAACGTGTCAACGGTGTGCCGCAAAAGGTCGCGGGGACGGGCAATGGCACTCGTCCGTGAACCTCCCTGCGGGGCCACGAACCGTGTGAAGGGTGTGCCTAAATGCGTGGCGAGGCCGCATGCGGGCGGTGACACTGAAGCCTTCGGTAGAACTCCGTACGGGGCCACGAAACGTGTGGAGTGTGTGCCGAACTGCGTGGCGGAGACGCACGCGGGTGGCGCCAGCGGGACCTTCGGTGGGGCCCCCCCTGTGGGACCACGAATGGCCTTCGTGGAGCTCCCTATGGGGCCACGAAGCGTGCGAGGGGCGTGCCGAAATTGGTTGCGGTGACGCGTGCGAACTGCGCCACTGGGACCTTCGGTGGAGCCCCCCGTGGGGCCACGAAACGTGTGTGGGGGGGTGCAGACATGAATGGCGGGACTGCGTGCAAACTGTGCCACTGGGACCTTCGGTGGAGCTCCCTATCGGGCCATGAATCGTGTGAAGAATGTGCCGACATGGGTGGCGGGACCGCATGCGGGCTGCGCCACTGGGACCGTCGATTGAAGCTCCCTGTGGGGCTGGACCGCATAAGAGCTGCGCCTCTGGGACCTTCGGAAGAACTCCCTATGAAACCACGAAGCGTGTGAGGGGTGTGCCGAAACGGGTGGCGGGATCGCATGCGGGCTGCACCACTGAAACTCTCGATGGAGGCCCCTTTGGGGCCCCGAAGCGCGTATGGTGTGCCGAAATGCGTGGCGGCGGTGATGGTGATCATGACACCGATGATGATGATGATGATGATGATGATGATGATGATGATGATGACGACGACGACGACGACGATGATGATGATGCTGATGATGGCGATGGTGATGGTGATGGTCATGATGATGATGCTGATGATGGTGATGACGAGGATGGTGCTGCTGCTGCTGATGACGATGATGATGATAATGCTGATGATGGTGGTGATGATGATGATGCTGCTGATGATGATGGTAAGGGTGATGCTGCTGATGTTGATGATGATGATGCTGACGATGACGATGACGATGCTGATGATGCTGATGATGACGACGGTGATGATTGTGATGATGCTGGTGATGATGATGTTGATGATGATGATGATGATGATGGTGATGACGGTGATGGTGGTGATGCTGGTAATGATGATGATGACGGTGATGGTGATGGTGATGATGGTGATGACGACGACGACGAGGACGGGGACGATGATGATGATGCTAATGATGATGATGATGATGATGATGATGATGATGATGATGATGATGATGATGACGATGGTGGGAGTTGTAATGATGATTCCGATGCTGATGTTGGTGCTGCTGCTGCTGCTGCTAATGATGATGGTGATGACGATGATGACTATGATATTGATGAGGATGCTGATGCTGATGCTGATGCTGCTGCTGATGATGGTGATGATGATGATGATGGTGATGATGATTGTGATAATGGTGATGGTGATGATGATGATGATGATGATGATGATGATGGTGGTGATGATGATAATGATAATGATGATGATGCTGATGCTGATGATGATGATGATGATGATGATGATGATGATGATGATGATGATGATGATGATGATGATGATGGTAAGGGCGTCCCGGGCGGCGCGGTGTCTTCTGGCTGGCGAGGGGCAGCGAGAGGTCGAGCAGGCTGCCACCGTAAAGCCCAAGGTGCTTGATATATGTTGGGTAAGCTCACTGGGGAACTACAATCAAGCCGTATAAGGACGCACGATAAGGATGCAAGGGCCTTGTAAGGCCATGTTCGACATCTTGCGAGCGGGGAGCGGCCAGCGAAAGCGGCCAAGGATGGGCCGAAGGTGAAGGATGCACGGGCAACCTTGGAAAGTTGCTCATCCTTACCATGCGGGTTGACTGTAGTTGGTTCCATGGTCCTAACAAGTCCACGCACAGAAAACCTGGCGGACCTGTTGTTAGAATTGCGCTGCGCTCTATGCACTCGCTACAACGAATGAGCACTCACGGTGCTTCCAACTGCTTGACATGTGCGCCTGCGTGCGCTCCTCTGGGGCGGAAACGACACTTTGCCGACAACACGGCACGTAGACTGTACGCCATTTGTTCGTCTCGGGCGATTGTACATCCCAAATCTAGATCGCTCGAGCTTCCCAGGGTCCCTGGCTTCAGTCTGCGGCCCCTCCTTGTAAGCCCTCGTACCAGCCACGCGGCCTGGACAAAAGCCAATGTGTGAACCTTGCTCTTTAGTCTTATCAGCAACTCTTGTATGCGGCTTGTTGGTCACCGTATTGTCTCACGCCCTCCGTCTCCGCTTGCGAAGCGAGGGGCTTTCATGGGCTTCTCGACCAGACTTGGCTTGAAGGATTGTGAGAAAGTGTCTTGGTTTTCAAAATTGACGCATGCGCGCCGCGTATAATCGTTGACCAAAGGGGGTGCCTGGGCCCAGATTTGGAGGCCTGGAAATGGGCACCAACACCAACTTAGGGGGTTTTCCTCCACAGGGGGAAGATGATCCTCGATTTCGGTGTTGGTGCTAATATTTCGGCCACCTTGGAAGCCAGAATCTTACCACCATCACCGAGATCGAGATCTTCTTCCCTCGGTGGAGGCACACCGCCGAAATTGGTGATGGTGCCAACCTCCAGGCCAGCGACAGATGCGTCGTGACCCGCACGGCAGTGCTCGACAGAGGACAGGCGCGAGCGTGTGGCCCGCCTAGTATTATGTCGGGCGTGTCCCGCTACAGGGGGATTTTCGACAAAAAAAATACCCCCAAAATACTCCAAAAAGGCCAAAAGATACTCAAAAAATGCCCCCCAGACTATTTTTGGTGTATCTTTTTAGTACGTTTAGGGTGTTTTTTGTTTTTCGTCGAAAGTCCCACTGTAGGGGGACAGGCCCAACATAAGCCTAAGTACACCTGAGGAAGAACGTGCCCTGCCCTGGTGGAACCCCATCTGGAGCAAGGTCGAGGGTGATGCTACCAAGGGCTCCCAACTTCGCGCTTCGCGCTCCGCGAAGCGCGAATAACTTCGCGCTCTCGCGCCGGCCCCCCAAAGGGAGAGAAGGAGGACGAGGAGGGGGAGAAGCAACGAGGACCGCGAAGCGCGAATAACTTCGCGCCGTCGTGGGAGCCCTTGATGCTGCGGAGATGAAGGCTGGAGGCCGAACGAGGGGGGAGGTCAAGAGGGCGGGAAGAAGCGGGAATGGAGAATGGGAGCAGGAGCACCGCAGGGTTCCTGGCTCCACCAGGTGCCCTCCCCGCAGGGCCTTGGGCCGGCACCCTCCGCAGCGAGACGTTGACCTGCCCCTCCCGCCGAGGAGCAAGAGAAAACCGAGGGGCAAAAGAGGGGAACGAGAAGAGGACGGCTGTGCTCCTGCTGTCCCATGTGAACGCATGAAAACCGACCCCCGACCCCCACATGATGAACTTCAGACCAACTAGACCGCGCAAGCGGGGCCCCCCCTGCGGCAGCTGGCAATGACCTCGTTTACACGGCGCCTACATGTACGCACATTCGCCAGAATTGCAAAACCTTGATATTTAAAATCCACCGATCCTGTCGGCATGTGGAAGAGGTTGTTCTGTTTGATTTGTTGTCGTTGTCGTTGTCGTCGTCGTCGTCGTCGTCGTCGTCGTCGTCGTCGTCGTCGTCGTCGTCGTTGCGGTCGTTGTCGTCGTCGTCGTCGTCGTCGTCGTCGTCGTCGTCGTCGTCGTCGCCTTCGCCGCTCGCGACAGGCCAATAAGCCCCCAAGACCGCCCCAATATGGCCCAAGAGGCCTCCAGGAGAGCCCCAAAACGACCCAAGCGGGCCCCAAGACCGACCAAGACGCCTCCAAGACAGCCGAAGAGGCCCCCAAGACGGCTCCAAGGAGGAGCCCAGACGGGGGACCCGAACGGACATTGCGAGCCCTCGGCCTGAGAAGCTCTCAGGAGGCCCCCAAAGGCCCCTGAGCAGCCCCCCCAAGAAGCCCCAAAAAGCCCCAAGAGACCCCAGCAAGCCCCAAGAGGCCCCCACGAGGCTTCCGAAGAGGCCCCCAAACTACCCCTAAGAGGCCCCCGAAAGCGCTCGTCGTCGTCGTCGTCGCCATCTGGGGTCGGCGGCACCGGCCGCAAGGCCTTCGCAATCCATTGTTGTGGGGGTCGGTTTCCCACCGTTCATCACGTGCCTCCTCTTGGGAAACAAACGATGATGGAAGCAGAAACTTTCGCAATCCATTGTTGTGGGGGTCGGTTTCTCACCGTTCACCATCTGCCTCCTCTTGGGAAACAAACAAGGATGGAAGCAGAAACTTTCGGAGGTCCGCGCGGAGTTATGTTGCATCCTCGGGGGACCTTGTCTGCCCCGTCGCGGCCCTGTCCGCGTCGAATGCGTGTCGAATCCATGTCGGACGCGTCGGATCCGTGTCGAATCCGCGTCGAATCCATGCCAAATCCGCGTCGAGTCCGCATCGAGCCCGCGTCGGGCCCCGCAAAAGACACCAATTTTAGGGACAGGCGAGGTCCCCCGAAGATGCAACAGAAGCGGAGCTCTTGGGTCGGAGCTGGAGCCCCCTCCCTGCCGCGCGGAGCGCGCTCGGGGCGGCGCCGGAGGCACCGCCCGGGGGGGGCGCGTCGCTGGCCCGGGGACTCCGCGCGGAGCTCCGACAAATCAATGATGCCGATGCCGTCTGCTGTTGCCCGACGCCTTCCCTCGCACGGACTAGCGACCAGAAGCCCGACGCGGGCGCCGATGCCCCAGGTTCAGGTCGTGCGTGCCCTCCTACAGGCGGACTCTGGACGAACGATCAAGACTAGGCAACAAACATTCAAGTAGACGAAGATTGTGGAGAGATCGTCCCCACCCTAATTGGGCGCCCGAATTATCCGGGGTAACTCGGGTCCGGGGTAACTCGGGTTTGGATTCCCGAAAAAAAGGAACCCGAGTTATCCCTGACCCGAGTTACCCCTGATGATTCGGGGCTCTGGACGCCCGAAGTATCCGGGGAAACTCGGGTCCGGGGTAACTCGGGTTTGGATTCCCGAAAAACGAACCCGAGTTAGCCCTGACCCGAGTTACCCCTGATGATTCGGGGCTCTGACCCTAGTCTTAACTATCCTTGAACATTCCTCCTGTAGGAAGACATGCC
>CAUYUJ010001981.1:50000-94947 GCA_963575745.1 Prorocentrum cordatum
ACTACTACTACTACTACTACTACTACTACTACTACTACTACTACTACTACTACTACTACTACTACTACTACTACTACTACTACTACTACTACTACTACTACTACTACTACTACTACTACTACTACTACTACTACTACTACTACTACTACTACTACTACTACTACTACTACTACTACTAACTACTACTACTACTACTACTAACTGCTACTACTGCTACTGCTACTTACTACTGCTACTGCTACTGCTACTACTACTACTACTACTACTACACTACTACTACTACTACTACTACTGCTACTACTACGACTACTACTACTACTACTCTACTACTACTACTACTACTAACTACTACTACATTACCACTACCACTACCACTACCACTACCACTACCAACCACCACTACCACTACCACTACCACTACTACCACTACCACTACCACTACCACTACCACTACCACTACCACTACTACCACTACCACTACCACTACCACTACTACGACTACTACTACTACTACTACTACCACTCTACTACTACAACCACTACTACTACTACTACTACTACTACTACTACTACTACTACTACTACTACTACTACTACTACTACTACTACGACTACGACTACTACGACTACTACGACTACTACTACTACTACTACTACTACTACTACTACTACTACTACTACTACTACTACTACTACTACTACTACTACTACTACTACTACTACTACTACTACTACTACTACTACTACTACTACTACTACTAACTACTACTACTACTACTACTACTACTACTACTACTAACAACTACTACTACTACTACTACTACTACTACTACTACTACTGCTTCTGCTACTACTACTACTACTACTACTACTACTACGACTACTACTACTACGCTTCTGCTACTACTACTACTACTACTACTACGACTACTACGACTACTACGACTACTACGACTACTACTACTACTACTACTACTACTACTACTACTACTACTACTCCTGCTACTACTACTACTACTACTACTGCTCCTCCTCCTCCTCCTCCTCGTCCTCCTCCTCCGCATCATCCTCGTCATCATCATCATCATCATCATCAGCAGCAGCAGCAGCATCATTATCACAATCATCAACACCACCACCATCGCCATAACCATAGTCAGCATTAGCATCGTTTTCCATCATCATCAGCATCACCATCATCATCACCATCATCTTCATAATCATCATCGTCATAATCATCATCGTCACCATCACCGTCATCATCACTATCATCGTCATCATCATCATCACCACCACCATCATCATGATCATCATCATCATCATCACCATCACCACTGTCATCATCAGCATCAGCACCAGCATCAGCATCATCAATCGTCATCATCAAAATCGCAATCATCGGCATCGTCATCGTCATCGTCTTCATCATCATTACCATCATCATAATCAGCATCAGCATCAGCATCTGCATCATCATCAGCATCATCATCTCAATCTGAATCAGCATCGTCATCATAACCATCATCACCACCATCACAATCATCGACATCGTCATTGTCACCGTCATCGGCACCACCATCATCACCATCACCATCATCGTCGCTGTCGTCACCATCAGCATCAGCATCAACATCAATATCAACATCGTCATGATAATGATCATGATCATGATGATCATGATGATCATCATCATCATCATCATCAGCATCATCATCATCATCATCATCATCATCATCATCATCATCATCATCATCATCATCATCATCATCATCATTCCCTTCCGCCCTCCCTCCCTCCATCCCTCCTTCCCTTCCCTCATGCTCCTACGCACTATGGTTGCTCATTCCTCCTCCCTTGCTCCCTCTTCCCTCTTCCTAATCCCATTGCCATCTCTCTCTCTCTGTCTCTCTCTCTCTCTGTCTCTCTCTCTCTCTCATTTGTCCCGACAGCCTCCTCTGCCGCCTATATCCTGCTGCTGCTGCTGCTGCTGCTGCTCCACCTCCTGCTCATCGTTCTCGTTTTTCCTTCCCCTCCTTGTCCTCCACCTCCTCATGCTCATCCTCCTTTTCCTCCTCTTCCTCCTCCCGTCTTCTCCGTGCCTCCCTCTTAACCAGCCGAGCTCCGCTGCAAACCCATCCCGTGACTCCTCCTGGGCACCCTGCTGAAACTTCGACTCTCGAGTTCTGGGATGTTTGCAGGCCTCCAGACCATCCAGGAAGTGAGACGGACGCCTCGTGTGCCATGTCCCAATCCTTGTCGTGATGCAAAGAAAAACAACTCAGATTAACTAAAAGAAAAAGGTTAGACGGACAATTGAAACAGGATGAGCGGAGGAAACTATGGAGTCTCTGCCTGGTCGCGTAGCGAGATGGACATGAAAGTCCGTCTGCACCTACTGCGGTGCTGTGACTCGCTTACCTCTCTATGACAGTCTCAGCCTGGCTGAGCACCTTTGGCCAGAGCCCCACAGCGATGCGTCTAAAATACTCGCGCTCTGTGACTGTGGGGGTGTCACATGCGACGACCCGCTTCCCGATCTGCTGAGAGGCACATGCCCGGCACGCGGCGCAAAACCAAACTTTCAGCCCAGCGTGGAACCTTGTTTGATGTGCTTTGTGAACCCATCCTCCCGCTGCGTGGACCTGCTTACTCACGGGGGGACTCATACGGGTGCCATGCTCATTCTCAACGTTCGAACACCCACTACGCAAGCATTCAGTAGGCATGGCTACCGTTGAGGAGCCACCACGAGCCTGTCACTTTCGACCACTGTCGTCGAGTTGGTGGGCGGAGGCGGAAGCTGCACACAAGGGAAAGGGCGGGGGCTCGGGCGGGTCTCTTGACGACCCGTCGAAGCCTAGCTCCAAACCGGCATCTTTGAATTTAAAACCAGGGCGCTCAAACTCCAAGGGCCTCCATGGTGGACCTGAGGAGCCTCATCCTGTTTTCAATTATATTTATATATAGATGTATGTTAAACAAATTCGTGCCCTACACCCTGAATGTTTTGTCCCGCTGCTTTGCTCGCAAAGTGCTCCGCGGCCGCGAGAGCGGCGAATTCATCTGCAGCCGCGCTCCCGCACACGAAGGCACGATGAGAACGGCCATGCAAAATAGCATGCGCTGCGCCTGCGAAGGTGCATGTGCATGTGCCTGCGAAGGTGGCGCGCGTGTGTGACTGTGGTGTGTGTAGGGTGTAGGGTGTAGTGTCTAGTGTGTAGTGTGTAGTGTGTAGTGTGTAGTGTGTAGTGTGTAGTGTGCAGTGTGTAGTGTGTAGTGTGTAGTGTGTGTGTGTGTGTGTGCGTGCGTGCGTGCGTGCGTGCGTGCGTGCGTGCGTGCGTGCGTGCGTGCGTGTGTGTGTCATGCGTGTGTGTGTGTGTGTGTGTGTGTGTTATGCGTGTGTGTGTGTGTTATGCGTGTGTGTGTGTGTGTGTGCGTGCGTGCGTGCGTGCGTGCGTGCGTGCGTGCGTGCGTGGGTGTGTGTGTGTGTGCGTGTGCGCGCGTGTGCGCGTAATGTCTGCGAGAGAGTGCGTGCGTGTGTGTCGCGGAAGTGTCGCCGCCCAGTCGGGGGGGCACCCCAAGCGACCCAGATCGGCGGCACTGGCCGAAGGCCACTACAATAGCATGCGCTGTCTGGTGCGATCTGGTCCACAGGACCACGCACGGATCCCTCCGAGCTTCCAGGCGAAGGCCGGCCTCGTGCCACATGTCAGCGTCTGACCCCTCGGGTCGCCAAGGGTGCCCGTTGTAACGAGTGCGGCAGATGCCTTCGCAGTCGGTGACGTAGATGGTTCCTACAGAGACCGTCAACGCCAGAAAGAGCAAAGGGGGTCCAGGGACGCATCAATAAACAGACACGAATCCCAGGATTCTCCATACATGTTCTGTATTTTTTCTGGGTGGTCGCCTTCCCCCCACCTCCCATACTTTTGCCCATATTCTCCTGAGTGTCGACGACTGATGGTGTCTGCGTGTCTTCTCCCCTCCCGGTGGAGGGCAGCCAACTCGCCCCGCACGACAGTTGTTTGGCGCCCGCCCTGGGAGGAGGCCGCCAGACGGCGCCGCGCAGCGTCACCTCCCGGAGGCCATGGAAGCTCGAGGAGATGGCCACGCCCACACGCCGCAGGCGAGGGTGGCCGGTGTCCCCTCCTCCGCTCGCACCGCCGAGCGTGCGTGTCGGCGGTGGAGGAACCTCCCTTTGAACCTCCCTTTAGTGGAACGGCCCAGGACCGAAACCGACGGACCGGGACCCGCAGAAACAACGACGGCCGCGATGCCCTCTCGCGAACCGAGAACGGCCAATTCGCTAATCGACGCGTCAGGGTAGGAGGTCTATCAACCTCCGAATATGTATGTAACCCCTCCGCTGCCGTGCCCTAGGCACCCGTCATAGACTTTCTCGAGCCAAGCGCGGTCCAGAAAGGCGTGGCACAGGGTGGTGGGGAAGTGGTCCGGACCTCTGGGGCCCAGGCATCGGCAAAAATTGGAGCGGCGGAATGTCTGGGGAGAAGAGGCGAAGAGGGAGGGCAAGAGGGGAGAGGGACGAAGGGAAGAGGAGGAAGAGGAGGCGCAAGAGGGGAGCACGAGGAGCACGAGGAGAAGAGGCAGCGCAAGAGGTGATGGGGGAACAGGAGCAAGAGGAGACGAGGAAGAGCACGAGGCGTGGGGGACGAGGAGCAAGAGGGGAAGAGGAAGAGCACGAGGGGAGGAGGACTGGGAGCAGGAGGAGCAGAGGAAGAGGAAGAGCAAGCGGGGAGGGGGGCGAGGAGCACGAGGCGAAGGGGAAGAGCACGAGGGGAGGAAGGCGAGGAGAAGGGGGGGAGCGCAAGAGGAGCAGGAGCAGCGGGCGGCAGAGCCCCCACCCCGTGCACGTACCCCCCCCCCCCGCGGCGCCGAGGCCGTGGAGCTGGCCGGCGCCGCGGCGCCGGCGGCACCGCCGAGCGTCAGCTTCGCATCTGCATGGGGGGGGAGGGGGGGAGCTCCTCCTCCGTCCAGACAGTTGCCAGGGGTGAACTTTTCAGTTTTCTCACAGCACTCACTGGTGCTGATGGAGTGGTGATTTATACCACTGACAACGCCAGCGTCTGCTCTGGTTGGTTTTGTGGCCGAGCTTTCGCCCCAGAGGGGGAGAACGCGGATTTGTGGCGCCAGGTAGGGCAAGTCCTCAAGAGAAAGCCCAATCTCAGTTGCACGGTCCTGTTCGTTCACTCCCACCAAGAGGCTCGAGATGTCCTCCAGGGTAGAGCTCCTTTGTATTTGACGGTTGGGAATGCGGCAGCCGATAAGTTGGCATCCGAAGCCGCTCGTGCTGTCAGAGTCCCAGCGTCTATCAGGAGTAGGGTTCTCACGAATGAGAAGATGGCTTTCGCCGTCCGTATGCGAATTCTGCTAGCCACTCTGGAAACTTTGAAAGCTGAGCAGGCCTTAGCGGCCACGGAGCCCCGCGGGTCCCGTGTCAGGAATCCTGGGCCCAGGCCACCCGCGCCTGTTGTTTGCAAAGAATTTTCCACCTTGCACACGCTGTCTGAAAATGGGCTGTCTTGTTTGAAGTGTAGGAGCTCGACGACCAAAGCTAGGCGAAAGGTTTGGTTGGATACCCCATGCTTCGACCTGAGGGCTATCGATGGCGTTGTTTTCAGGCCGCCCCCCCGTTGCAGGGTGCACATCTGTGGGGGGTGGGCTGATGAGACTCACACTTTACAGTTCCACGCTGGGCTGGGGATCTGGTTCTGTAGCACCTGCGGAAGCTTTGCGGCCCAGCAGTTGGCCCAGCTTGGGAAGAGGTGTGTTGGCAGACCAGAGGGTAATCGTAGAGATTATTTAAAGAATATTGAACGGGGGATCTGGCCTAAAGCTTACAGCAAAGCTGATCAGGCCAGAAGAGCGGCTCGTTCTATTTAAGATAACACGTAACCGACACAGTCGCAATATCCGTAACTCCGTAACTCCTCCTCCTCCTCCTCCTCCTCCTCCTCCTCCTCCTCCTCCTCCTCCCCCTTCCTCCTCCTCCTCCTCCTCCTCCTCCTCCTCCTCCTCCTCCTCCTCCTGGGCTCAGAAGCACCTGGATCGTAGCGTTTTCCTCCTTCTCCTCCTCCTCCTCTTCCTCCTCCTCCTTAGTAGTATCGACGTTGCTCGGACACAAAACACTTAGCTTGTAGCAGTTTTCCTCCTCCTCCTTCCCCTCCTCCTCCTCCTCCTCCTCCTCCTCCTCCTCCTCCTGCTCGTTGCACAGACATTGGCAGGATGGCCGTTGCCTCTATGGAAACGCTCGCGATAAAAAAGAGGGGTAGGAGGATCGGAACGCAACACACACGATCGACCTGGGACCGTTGTGCCGATGCCGCAGGTGCAAAACAATACCACCTGCTGCTCCCTCTCTCCTCCTCCAGCTCCTCCTATTCCTTCGAGGCTAATCGAGGAAGGAGAGGAGGAGAGGGAGGAGGGGGATGCCAGCGCGGCCGCGGTTTCGCTCGGCATTTCACGACGCGGGCGCTTCCAAAAGACAGGCGGAGGCGGTAACTCGCCGCAAGCGCCTCCGATTGTACGCTACTCCGTTTGCCACACGGAAAAGGAAAGGGCCGATAACAAACAAGTAGTAATATATTCTACTTGTCATGTGCCAACGCAAGGGGCGGGGATGAAACAAATCTATTCCGCTCAACCGGGCACATGGAAACGTGGAGGGGAGAACACACACAGTTCTATTCTGCTCGTCACAAGGCAAAGCAGGGGGAAGCGACCATTATGACTCGTCATGCGGCAGCGCGTGGGGACAAGGACAAGTGCTATGCTGCTCTACTCGTCGCACGGCAAAGCAGGGGGCGGAAAACATGACATTCTACTCTGCTCGTCGCACGACAATGCAAGGGGCGGCGGGAGGGAGATAACGACTCCGCTGTGCTCGTCGCACGTCAGCGCAGGCGTCGTCGTCGTCGTCGTCGTCGTCGTGGTGGTGGTCGTCGCCGTCGCCGTCGCCGTCGCCGCCGCCGCCGCCGCCGCCGCCGTCGCCGTCGTCGTCGCCGTCGCCGTCGCCGTCCAACACCGCCGCCTCCTGCGCGCTCGGCGCGGGGCGGGGAGCGCCTGGCGGCAGCAGCCCTGCGCGGGAGCCCTGCGGCGCGGCGCGGCGGAGGGGGGGCATCGCGCGCGGCGGCCTCGCTGCGCGCCCTCCGCCTCGCCCTCCGCCGCCGCCGCCGGCGGCCGCGCGGCGGAGGCGTGCGGCGATCGGCTGCCCCGGGCTCCGTGGCCCTCGGCGGCGCCGCGGCGGCTGCGGCAGCGGCGGGGCGCCGCGACGGGCCGGCCGTGGCCGCGGCAGGCCGCCCGGAGCAGGCTGGCGGAGGCGAGGCCGCCTCGGGGCCAGGGCAGCTCGCCAGCCTCGGGCCGCGACGCGCGAAGCGCGGTGATCTGCGCGCCCCCTTGTGGTGGCCTGGTGTGCCCCTTGTCAGCGTTCTCTTATGCGGCGTCGCGACCTTGGGCGGAAGGGGGGGGGGTCTGGCCCTGGACCTCTGCTTCGTGCGACTGCTTGCAGCGGTGCGTCCTACCATGGAAGCGACCCCGCCTGCTCGGAAAAAGGCGCCTGAAACAGGCAAGATCTGCCCCATGGGGGGCGAGGGCTGGCACCGATCGACAAGACACGGACAACAAGGATTAGGAAAACGATCACCTTCCTCCTGGGGGGCGATGGGGGGGGGGCGCGGGGCCGCGCCGCTCGGCAGAACAAGGAACAAGAGAACGATCACCTTCCTCCTCCTCCTCGACCTGGAGAAAAGAGGAGGAGGAGGAGGAGGAGGAGGAGGAGGAGGAGGAGGAGGGGAGGAGGAGGAGGAGGAGGAGGAGGAGAGGAGGAGGAGGAGGGGGAGGGGGAGGAGGAGAAGGAGGAGGAGGAGGAGGAGGAGGAGGAGGGGAGGAGGAGGAGGTGAGGGAGGAGGAGGAGGAGGAGGAGGAGGGGAGGAGGAGGAGGGGGAGAAGACCAGGAGAGGAGACGACGACGACGAACACCAGGGCGAGAAGAGAAAATCGCGGGGCGCGAGGGCGTAACCGCAGGTGCCCCCCTGTTCCGCCGGCGGCCTTCTCCAGGAGACACTCGCGGTCGAAGCAAGTGCTGGTGTCGAGGCCTGGGGGTGCGCGCGCGAGGAGGAGAGCGGCAGAGGGGGGAAGATGAGAGAAAAGGGAATAGGAGGAGGAAAAGGAGGAGGGAGAGGACGAAAAAGAAGAGGAGCAGCAACAGCAACAGTAGGAGACGGAGGGGCATGAAGAAAATATGGCGGAGTGAAAAGGGCAGGATGCAAAGGATAGAGGAGGAAGAAAAGGAAGAAGAGAAGGAGGGCTGGGATGGGGGGAGGATCACGGGGCAGAACGGACGAGGAGAAGGCGGTTGATGACGATGACGATGAGGATAACGATGACGATGACAACGGCGACGACGATGATGATGCTGATAGTGATGGTGATGATGATGCTGTTGGTAATGACGATGATTGGTGTTGATGGTGATGGCGATGGTGGTGATGATGGTTAGGACTATGATAGTGCTGCTGCTGCTGATGATGGTGATGGTGATGGTAATGACGATGATTGGTGGTGATAGTGATGGCGATGGTGGTGATGATGATTAGGACTATAATAGTGCTGCTGATGATGCTGCTGTTGATCATGATGACGCTGATGATGATGATGACGATGATGATGGTCAGTAGCAGTGACGATGGTGATGATGATGATGGATGGTGATAGTGCTGATGATGCTGATTATGATGAGGATGCTGATGCTGATGCTGCTGCTGCTGATGATTTATGTTGAAATGATGCTGATGATGCTGCTGATGTTGATGATGATGATGATGATGATGATGGTGACAATGATGGTAATGACGATGATTGGTGATGATGGTGATGGCGATGACGGTGATGATGATTAAAACTATGACAGTGCTGATGATGCTGCTGATGATGATTATGATGATGAGGATGAGGATGATGATGATGATGATGATGATGATGATGATGATGATGATGATGATGATGATGATACTGATGATGATGATGATGATGATGATGATGATGATGATGATGATGATGATGATGATGATGACGACGACAGGGTATGATAACAAAATTCGCCGGCCCAACGGGCCAGAGGCGTGCTAAGATCTCCGGTGACTGCTTTACAAGATTCTTCTTCGCGCGCGCGGGGCGGCCCCTGGGGGTCTCCCCACGAAAAGTACCCCGGCAGGGTCCCGGGAGACTCCAGGGAGGGTCCCGGGAGGTTCCCGTCAGAGATGTTCTCCCTCCTGGGTGCCGCCCTCGAGGTCCTCCAGAGAGCCTCCAGACGCCCCAAAACGCCCCCAAGATGCTACAAGAGGGCTCCGAGATGCCACAAGATCGCTCCAAGACGCTCCATATGGCCCCCAAACGCCCCAGGAGGCCTCCAAGAGCACTCCCAAGAGGGCCCCAATAGGCAAAATTCATTGCTTTTCCTTAGGTTTTGGTGAGATTTTGGTATTCCCACCCTTTCCGCTTTCCAACGCCCGACGACGGCCCAAGAGGCCCCCAAGACCGCTTCAAGAGTGCCCAAGAGCCCACAAGGGCCTTACGACGAGCCAAGATGGCCCCAAAACGGCCCCAGAGGGCCCCAAGACGGCCCAAGAGGGCCCCAAGAACGCCCCAAGAGCGGCCCCAGGGGGGGAACACGACACAACATGTCCAGCCCTCGGCCCTAAGAAGCCCCCAGGAGGACCCCAGAGGCCCCTGAGAGGTCCCAAGAGGCCCCAAGAGGCCCCCACGAGGCCCTCAGGAGGCCCCCAAGAGTCCCCCAAGCGGCCCCAGGAGGCCCCCCAAATGCCCCCCCGAGCGCCCCAGGAGTCCCCCAAGCGGCCCCAGGAACCCCCAAAGCGCCGCATTGACACCAAGCCCTCGGGCAAACGGCAGACATGAGACTGTATGGGCCGGCGGAATGAGCGAAGCGATTAAATAATAACCAGGACGAGACAAAATGGTAGGAAGGCACGAATAACCCAGGAGAAACACAATATGTTGAGGGGGAAGGGCGAAGATAGCGAGGGGATGGACAAGGGAGGGGGAGAGGGCGGATGGAAGGAAACCGAAACGGATGAATGTGCAAAGGGGGGGAAGGGGGGCATGAATGAGGCGGGAACGGAAGGAAGGAAGAGAAGTCACAGGGCGGTCCCTCGGCATCCTTGGTCGCCGCGGTGGCTGAAAAGGACATGGAAAAAGGGGAGAGCGGGAGGATGGGGAGGCAGAGGAAGATCGCTGGCTTGGCAAATTTCGCACGGCGCTGGCAAAGTGTGTGCCAACCTCTGGGTTTTGCCCGAAAGCTCCGAAGAAGGGAGAAGGGAGAGGGGCTGAATGATGAACGTGGTCGACCACGTTCATCCTGTTCAGCCTCTCCACTGCTCGCGCAATCATCCCACTCACCCACCCGCAACTTGCCTTGCAAAACCAATGCGGCGGCGATTGTGGTAACTGCGTGGCGCTGGCTGGCACCTCGCTGCGGTCGCCCTAGCGCGCGCAGGCTCGCGCGCAGAGCGGCACTACAGTGCGAGGTCGTGACTCGGGCAGGCGCGGTATCTTTGCGACGTCGACACTGGCAAGCACGATGACGATGGTAGTGAAGCTGGCGAGACGACGACGACGACGATGACAACGAATACGACGACGACGACGACGGCGACGACGATGACGACGACGACGACGACGACGACGGCAACGACGGCGACGACGGCAACGACGGCGACGATGACGACGAGAACGAGAACGACGACGAGACTGCGAGCAAATCCACAAGAACGGGGGGGGAGAGGGGGGGTGCTTCCGAAGCCCCTCCCCTTGTCAAGGTCAGCCTGGGCTTACCCCAACCCCGAAAGGGGGGGAGGGGGGAGGCAGCCTTGGAAGCTCCCCCTCCCTCGGCCAGCCACCCCCTGCTTCGCAAAAAGAGGGGGGGGGAGGCAGGGAGCTTCTGAAACCCCTTCTCCCCCGCACTTCTTCGGCCCCATTTTCCCCAGGGGGGGTAGCTTCGGAAGTCCCACCCCTTGTGGCAGGAGGGAGGGGTAGCTTGAAACTTGGACCCCCTATTTGTTCTTCGTATCTTCCGCGTATATATATATATGTATGTATGTATGTATGTATGTATGTATGTATGTATGTATGTATGTATGTATGTATGTATGTATGTATGTATGTATGTATGTATGTATGCACATATGCGTTCGAAACATTACTTTGCACATATGCATATGAATATCATATGCACACATTTCTGTGCTCACAACTATATGTCCACTATACTTCTAGCCCCCAGCAATAACAAATATGAGTGAGCGGGCGGGAGTCGTCAGCAGTGTGCAGCTCTCGGAGACACATGTGCATCAACCTGCCGCACAACGAGCCACGCGCCAGCGCCGCTTTTCCAGGCAACATCAGCGGATCGCCCATGGAACTGGCGCGCCGGCGGGCGAATCGCGCGGCTGGTCGCGGGTGTGTCACGGGTGGGTCGCGGGCAGGTCGCGGGATAGGTCGCGGAGCAAGTCGCGGGAGCAAATCGCGGGTGGCTCGTGGATGGTTGCTAAACGGGTCGCGGGGCGTGGCGCTGGTGGGTCGCGGGGCCGGCCCAGCAAGGCTAGGAAGCCGCACCGCGGTGACCCGCAAGTCAGCCGAGCACCAAAGCACAGTGTAAGACCGCTCGGCCCCCGCACTCCATCATTGCGGGCGCCTGGGCCCAGAAAGCGGCGCTCGGGCGTCGAGGTCCCAAAAACGCATGCACTTCTTGCCTGCGGGATGGCGACGAGGACGGCGGCGGCGGCGATGGCAGCGGCGGCGACGACGACGACGACGAGCGACGAAGGCGACGAACGCCGAAGGAGACCTCGCATGACGTCGACGCAGGCGGCGCCGAGCGACGCCGAACGACGGCGGCGGCGACGACGACGGACGACGACCGACGACCACACACGACGACGCCGCCTCGGAGCCGCAGCTGGCGCTTGAGCTCCCCGGTGCGCAGCGAGAGCAGCGCGGAGCCCGCGGGGCCGCTCACCGCCAGCGGGGCGCCGACCACCTCGAGGGGCGGGCGAGGGCCGGGCGGCGCCGTGCCGGGCGGCGCCGCGGGCGGCGAGGCGGCCCGCCACGGACGCGCGAGGCGGGGGCTCAGCCTCGCGCCCGCGCGGGCGACGCGGGCGACGCGGGCCCGGGGTGGCCCCGTCTCTGCGCGCCGCTGGAGCTCCCCCCCTGCAGGGGGCCCTCTGAACCTCGGGCTCCCGGGAGTCTTTGCCGCCTCGCCCGCCGCCGGTCGGGCCAGTGCGCAGGCCACGAGCACGGGGCCGGAGCGCGGACGCTGCGCTGTGCAGAGCCGTGCGGCCGGGGTGCCCAACTCCGACTCTGGGCGGCGGGGGGGCGGCGCAGCC
This sequence comes from Prorocentrum cordatum, assembly GCA_963575745.1. NCBI lineage: Eukaryota > Dinophyceae > Prorocentrales > Prorocentraceae > Prorocentrum > Prorocentrum cordatum. The sequence goes on from CAUYUJ010001981.1 coordinate 62,417, forward strand.
GCACCCCCGGGCTCTCGCAGGGCAGCTCTGCTCAGCGCAGGGAGGAGTAGGAAGATCCCCGCCCTGCTTCCCCGCTTTCGCGCCGAGGCCTGCCTCCCCGCTTTCGCGCCGAGGCCAGATCTCGTCATGCCTGCGGGCTGTAATAAAGCCTGCCTCCAAGGTCCCTCTTCAGAAGACCCCACAAGACTCCGACCAGCCCGTTTGGGCCAAGGTGATCTTGCGGGCTCTTTCTTCGTCTTCTGAGGCCCTCTTTCCTTCGGGGAGGGGTACCCTCCCCCTCCCCTCACTTTTTTTTGGAGCGGGGGGGCAGGCCGCGATGGTTTAGAGCGTCCAAGATGGCTCCAAGAGGGCCCCCGATGCTCGGGTATGGACTCCAAGATGGCTCAAGATAGCCGAGGATGGTTAAACAACAATTTCTGGCATGCCTCCAAGAGGCCCGACGACGGCCACCAGACTGTTCCAAGTGCTTTCGGAGCCTCCTCATGACCCCCGCCGAGAGGCCCAAATCCTCTAACAGTATAGGAGCATCAAATCTGATTGCCATCTCGCCATTTCGCGGCCGATGCGCTCTTGAGGCCTCAAGACGGCCCCAAGAGGGCCCAAAGTGTCGCCACGAGCGCCTGAGATCGGCCCAGGAACGTCCCAAGAGCGCCCCAAGAGACGATGCCGACCCCAAGAGGGCCCCAAGGGAGCCACAAGATGGCTCCAAGAGGCTCAAAAACAGCCCCAAGAGGACCCCAAAGATCCTCCAAAGAGTCCCAAGAGGGCTCCGGGAGGCGATTTTGAGGGCTCTGTCCTTACCCTCGTTGTCCTCCTCCTCCTCCTCCTCCGCCTTTTCTTCCTCCTTCATCGTCTTCCCTTTCCTTTTGCTAGTATTCCTCGTCGTCGTCGTGGTCGTGGTCGTGGTCGTCGTCGCCGTCCTCGTCGTCTTCCTCCTCCGCTCAATTTTCTTATGCAAAACTCCTCCCTATCGCACTCCGAGGCCAGTCAGAAGGGTGGTCTGGGCGTTTCGCCAGAATCGCAACTTCTGATCCTGAAGCTTTAAACATTGCACAGGTGGGCGGCAGACGCTTCCACATTTTAGCTCGCGTGTAAAGATATTGCATGAGCTTCGCGGATTGAGGCCGGCTCCTTTTCACCATGTGGCTCTTGCCTCAGTGCCGCGCGCGTGCGTCTGAAACAGATGCAAGAACTTCATGGATTTAGGGCGGTTGCTTTTCAAAATGTGGCACTCGCCTTAGCACCGCGCATATTGGTCTTACAAGTTTACAAAAAGCTTTACGGGGTCCCATGGCTAGCGTAGCAGAAATGATGCTTTCGAACGGTTCAGAATTGCCAGTGCGCACCAGTTACGTTGATATGAGGTAAAACAGCTACTGTCCTTGCGGGAAGTGCCTCAATCGAAGACAACCGCTTGACATTTTGCAAGCGTGCCAAAAACATCATTCCTGGGACTTCAGCGCCGCGACTCATAGTGATTGTTGCGCAATGTTGGGCGGTGCCAGAACATCATTTCTGGAACTTCCAAACCGTAAATGAACGTGACTGTTGCGTCCTGACAGCCCTGAATCATGCCGGAACATACTTCCTGGGACGTCCATCGTACGAATCCTTAAAACTGCTGCCCGCCCTGCCGACGTGTCCGACAGGTGCGGCAGGAGCAGTTACGCACAAGGAAAAACCTTAAGGACGAGAGGTTGGAGGCGGCAAAGGGGTCTGAGCTGGACGGGTCCCGAGGCATTTGGTCAAGACGACGGAACAAGAACAAGTCCGCTCAAAATCTGTCCCTGGACCCCTCCTCCTCGGATCCAGGCCCTCGAGCCTGGCCCCCCCGTCCTGCCGGCCAGAGCCAGTGCTGGGCCACCTCAGACCCCCCGCCGACTCCAGGCGAGGGGAAGATTCCACGCCCGTCCAGGGAGGCGTCAGGGAACGAGAGGGGAGAAAGGAGAAAAGGATGAGAAGAAGGGGTGGCGGGAGGGAGGGAGGGAGGGAGGGAGGAGGGGTAGAAGAAGGAGGAGGAGGGAGGAGGGAGGAGGAGGAGGGAGGAGGAGGAGGGAGGAGGGAGGAAGCCTGCCTCGGGGCCAGCTCGCTGGAGGAATTCCGGGCCCGCTGCCCGCGGACGCAACGGACGCTCGACCAGGCGGAGGCGGTGCTCTGGGCGGCCGACGTTCTTCAGGCGCCCTTCGCCTTAATAGGCTGCGCTGCAACTGACTACCTACCAGACCACCCCAACCCAACCCGAAGACCCGAATTTCGGGTTGGGGGGGGTAAGGGTTCCACATGTGTTTTTTCGATGTTTCCCGACACCCCCACTGGAAATCGAGGGTAAATCTGAGCCTTCGGGTTGGGTTGGAGTGGTTTGGTGGGTGGTAAGCAACCACAACCGAAGCCACAGGGGCACTGGGGCAAAGCTGCCTCCACGGCCAACAGAGAGAAACTGCGATGGGCGCACGACGAAGACCACCGCCTGCGCTTGCGGGAAAACGGCGGCACTGGAGCCAACAGCTGATTTTTCCCGCGCCAGCCGGACGACGCCCGCCAACCAGACTCGCAGCACTTCTGTGGCAACCTCAAGCGCCGGCTCGACGTCCCTGTCTGCCCGCCTGGATCCCGCTGTCAGCACGGCCGCCTGGATGGAAGCCTCTGCAACGAACCCATTAATCCGCACGGCTGGCACGCGGTCAAGTGCGAGGTGGGCACGTCGCGCAACAACCGCCACAATAATTACCGCGACTGGCACTCGGCGAAACACAATGAGCTCACAGGCTTCGCGGCGCCCACGGAGCAGGCCGTCCCAGCCTGGTATCGCCGCCACCCCCGCACGGGCGAGCTCCAACAAGCGGCGGTCGACCTCGCCACCAGCGACCCGGCCAATGGCCGCCAGATCTTCATCGACTGGAGCATCACCTGCGCACACTGAACCTACGCTCCACGCAGGGGTGCCCTGGCCGAGAAAGACGGGCTGGCGGCCGCCCAGGCGGTGGAACGCAAGCGAGATCGGTACCCTCCGCACGGAGGAGACACGGTCCCCCTAATCTTCGAGACGGGGGGCCAGCCCAGTGATGAAACAACCAGCTTTGCCCTCAGCTACGGGGCCGGCTTGGCCGACGGCGACCGCTCGGAGCTGCTGGGCGGCCTCTGGCGGCCGATCAGCAGGACCCTCCAAAGGGGGAGTGCTGAGATGCTGCTGAGCGCGCTCGGGCGCTAATCAGGCCACCTAGACGACGACCACAGCCACCAGCAGAACAACCCGGGCGACCACCGCCAGCACCACCACGACCACGACGACCGCCAGCACGACAACCACCACGACCACCGCCAACACCACGACCACCACCAGCGGCAACGCGACGATCACCACGACCACCGCCAGGATTGGGTCCGCGATCACAGCGCCAACAGCCACGGCCACGACCACAACCACGACCGCCCCGACCGCCCCCGCCCCCCGCCGTCCCCCTTCCTCCTTTACTCTCCTGGCCCCTGCTGGGCCGCCCCTGCTTCTGCGCACGCCTAGCGCGCAGCCCTCCCTCTTTCTCCTCCTCTTCCGCCTCCACCTCAAGCGACTTCAAGCGGGTCGCGTGTCGTCGCCGAAGGTGACGGCCCTGCGGGCAGACCCTCTATTCCCGCCTGCCCCTGGGGCCCCCTTCAGAGGTGCCACTCCCGCTTTCAGGGAGCCTGCGGGGCCGTGGCGACCAGGAGAGAGGGAGGAGGAGGAGGAGGAGGAGGAGGAGGAGGAGGAGGAGGAGAAGGAGGAGGAGGCAGGAGGAGGCAGGAGGAGGCAGGAGGAGGAGGCAGGAGGAGGAGGAGGAGGAGGACCAGTGCAAACCCCAGAGTCATCAACGATGTTGGCATAGACTCTCCCTCCAACCTCCCTCTTCATGGGCCCTGACAACGGTCCATTCCCACTGAGGGAGCTGCCTCCTTGAAGACAACCGCCTGAAGACCCTGATGAATGCCAACACACTATTCTCGGGACGCCAACGCCGCGGATCAACCTGACTGTTGCGTCTTGACTATCATGAACCGTGCCAGAACGCCAATCCTGGGACTTCAACACTACGAACCAACGTCAGCGTTGACCCTCATAATCCTGAATCTTCCCAACACATGATTTCTGGTGCGTTGACCATGGGAGCCCGTGAAACTTTATAAATATGTTGGAGGATGTGCGAGGCGCTCCGGCGAGAACCACATTTTGACAACGAGCCGCCCTCAATCCGTCAAACTCTTGCAATATTTAAAAAGACGAGGTGTGCGCGGCGCTAACGCGAGAATCACATTTTGAAAACCAGCCACCCGCAGTCCGTGAAATCTTGCAAATGCTTAAAACGAATGTGCGCGGCGCTAAGGCGAGAGCCATATGTTGGAAACCGCCTGCCCTCAATCCGTGAAACTCTTGGACATGTTTTAAACGAATGTGCGCGGCGCTAAGGCGAGAGCCACATGCTGAAAACGGCCCTCCCTCCATCTGTGAACCTGTTGTCCTATTTTATGCTTCAAGGTCATAAATGGTGAGGAAATCTCTGGCTAAACGCGCGGCCCGCCCGTTCGAGTGGCCTCGGGGTGCGACAGGGAGAAACGACTTATAAGGAAAATGCATGGAGGAGGAGAAGAAGGAGGAGGAGGAGGCGGAGGAGGGAGGAGGAGGAGGAGGAGGAGGAGGAGGAGGAGGAGGAGGAGGAGAAAGAGGAGACGGAGTGGAGGAGTGGAGGAGTGGAGGAGTGAGGAGGGAGGAGGGGGGAGGCGGGAGGAGGGAGAAGAGAGGAGGGAGGAGGGAGGGTGGGAGGAGGGAGGAGGGAGGGAGAGAGAGAGGGAGGCAGGGAGGGAGGAGGGGGAGGTGGAGCAGGAGGCCGGAGGAGAAGGGAGGAGGGAGAAGGGAGGAGGGAAGAGGGAGGAGAGAGAAGGGGGAATAGGAGGAGGAGGAGGACGACGACCAGTGTAAACCCAAGAGTCATCAACGATGTTAGCATAAACCCTTCCTCCAAGCTCCCTCTTCATATGCCCCTCGAACGGTTCATCTCCACTGAAGGAACTGCCTTGTTGGAAGGCAACCGTTTGAAGACCCTGAAGCATGCCACAAAAATTCTCGGGACGCCACAACGCCGCGGATCAACCTGACTGTCGCGTCTTGGTGATAATGAATCGTGCCAGGACACCGTTCCTGGGACTTCAACACCGCCAATTAATGTAAGTGTTGCACCCTCCTAATCCAGAATCTTTCCAAAGCACCATACCTGGTACATTGACCATGGGAGTCCGTGAAACTCTTTGCTTTTGTTTTAAGAATGTGCGCGGCGTTAAAGCGAGAACCACATGTTGAAAACGAGTCACCCTCAATCCGTGAAGCGCTTGCACTTGTTTCAAGACGAATGCGCGCGGCGCCAAGGCGAGAGCCATATGTTGAAAGCAGGCTCTCAATCCGTGAAACTCGTGCAGATGTTTTAAACGAATGTGCGCGGCGCTACGGCGAGAGCTACATGTTGAAAACGACCCGCCCTGAATCCATCTGTGAAACTGCTGCCATGTTTTCAGCTTCAAGGTCATAAATGGTGAGGAAATCTCTGGCTAAACGCGCGGCCCGCCCTTTCGACCGGCCTCGGGGTGCGACAGGGACAAGTTATTCGTAAGAAAAAGGATTTGAGGAGGAGGAGGAGGCGGAGGCGGAGGAGGAGGCGGAGGCGGAGGAGGAGGAGTGGGAGGAGGCGGAGGCGGAGGAGGAGGAGTGGGAGGAGGAGGAGGAGGAGGAGGAGGAGGAGGAGGAGAAGAGGAGGAGGAGGAGGAGGAGGAGGAGGAGGAGGAGGAGTGGAGGCGTGTTTGCCCGAGAGCCGGGCACAGCGCCCAGGGCGGGCCGCGCCGAGCGGGGCGCGCCGCGCAGGCGCCGCCCGCGATCCCGCACGGGCACCGCGGGCAGCCAGGTGCCACAAGGACCGCAACATCAGCGTCAACTTGGACAACTACGGGGAAGGTACCCCGCTCGCCCGCGTGGCACAGGCGAGCCAGACGCCGCAGGGCTGCGGCTAGAGTGCTGTTGCGGATTTCCAAAGCAAGAAGTTATTTGGACAAGCATCACAGCAGAATGGCAAGGTCTTTATCTCGGAATCGAGGTCGTGACCGTTACGAGCGGCGTGATCGTGAGCGAGCTGGTCAGGAGCAAAGAGATGGAAAGCAGCGACATGCAAACAGATGGCAGTGTCGACAGTGTGGATTGACCAACCCGAACAGCTCGAAGACATGCTCGTGCCAGGACAGGCCTCCAAGGGCAAGAACGCCAAAAGAAAAAGCTCCGCCGAAGAGATTGCCGCACATCCAGAAGCTCATAGACGACATCCCGATCGCCATGCCGGAGGAAGCGAGGGAAATGGAGTGTTGGGAAGAGCCGCCGACAGACAATCAGGCGGCAAGGGCTTTTCGGTACAAGATCTACGCGAAGCAGACACAGGTCGCAGCAGCAGTATACGCAGCAGAGAAAGCAGGCATCGAGATGGACAACGAGAAGGACATCATCGCGACCCTCAAGTACACCTTGGACATAATGAAGCCAGCAGCAGCACGAGTGGAAGGGCATCGTAAAAATGTGGATCGTTGGAAGGATAAGATCAAAGAGCTGAAGAAAGAACAAGTCATGCTCAACTATAAGAAAGAAGACGCAGAGCAGCAACTCGAACGAGCATGTGCGGCATTGAAAGAAGCTATCAGAGATCGAGACGGCGAAGAAGAAGAAGCAGACAATGAGGAAGATAATAATTCGGAAGCAGAGTATTTGGAAGCTTTAATGGATTTGGAACCCCGACTTGCAGTACCGTTACCATCGACACCGAAGGAATTGAGGAAGAGAACTCCACCAGAATCAAAGGTATCCAGCAGCTATGTTCCTCAAGCACCTCAGCCGCAGCATGCCGAAATGATAGCGAGCCATCAGATCCAAAAACTCATGGAAATGATTCAGCAGCAGCAGCTTCAGAATGGCAATCTACAGGCGACTATCCACCAGCTGCAGATCGACAACGCCAACCAGAAGACCACGTACGACCAGCAGATGGCCATGCAGCAGTATTACATGCAGCAGTTGATGGACAAGCATCCAGAAGAATGGTCACCAACTACCTTTCCCGACGAAGAAGCGGAGACGGCTCACGCCCGCGCGGCAGTGAGCGGCAGATTGCATGTAGTGGACACCAGTACCAACACAAACGAGACCAAGGATCGCAAGCAGAAGGTGATGGCGGACATGGCTGATCGTGTGAAGGCAGAGGAAGCAAAGCGGCAGAAAAAGCAGAATGAGAGCCAAGAGGTACCGGTGGTAGAGCCAGTCAAAATATCCGAAAGCCCAGCAGAAGGCGTTCCCAAACCGACCATCACGGGCGAGATCGAGATGGAGGCGAAACCAGAAAAAGAAGTCGAAGTACCTGTCGCATCTCAAGATCGTTATCCAGAACTTCCAAGCCAGGACGTCCTCTCAGCCCTGACCGCCAGCCAGCTACGAGCGGCGCTGCAAGCAGTCGGATCGGATACGGACTCGATACCAGCAGAACAGCCATCCCCGGAATTTGTATGTTCACCAACAGAAGTGGCAAGCGAAGTGGGAGAAAACGATCAACATCAAGTGCCAGTACGTCCAGATGGAACAGCCACGCCCGAGCAGCGTACCCCAAATGGCATCCCACGGGCGTTGTCACCGAAATCACCGATTACTACGACGGAGCCTCTAACCCAAGATGATGTACGAGATGGAGAAAATGAGAAGCACCGCCATTGGAGATCGCCTACACCAGCAAGGAGAGAGAGATCGCGCGAAGGTTTTCGCAAAAAAGGAGGCCCAGAAAGGTACAGCATCGCCAGTGGAGATACGCCCCCTCGCGAACCTGAACGAGCTCAATCACTTCCCCGATTTGGTACCGCTTTTCGTGACGGAGAGAGCAGTTCATCAGGGAAGCCACCGCCAGCACGCATCGCCAGAAGGTCCATGCTCGCCTTCGGCAGGTTCGCGCGCACGGGGTCCCTCGGAGCGACAGCCAGCACAGGCTGGGGCGAGCGTACCATTGACGGGATCGCGGGCAGCCGCTAAGAGCGGCAAGCAGGTTCACTTTGGACCTGTCGAGTGCATGGAATTCAAAGTTGGAAGCAGACGGAAGACACTGCGTGAAGCATCACCCGCAGCTGATCGGACGACTTTAACGCCTTCCAGTATAGATAGACCACCAGAGGTACTTGAATCCGAGTACCACGTCACCATGGGTGTGCAGTACACGTCTGAGATTGGGTTGCCAGGCAGTTGTACCAGATCCGTCGGATCAGCCGATGTTACAGATCACGCACCTCATTCGGACCCTTATCTAGATGCTCGTGTATCCCTGCCGCTATCCTGGAATCCCCCTACATGGCTCGGCCAGGAGGACAAGCAGCAGAAGGCAAAGATGAACCCATCCCTTAGCCGCGAAGAACGAGCAGCACTGGCGTACGAACATTCCGTAGGGCAAACCACGAAGATGTTCAATAGTTTGAAGTCTGGCATTGGAAAGATTACAGAAGTTGCTAGGCAGTTTCGAGATCGAGTTTCACAAGCATCACGAGCAGCAGCAGAACCAGTACCGAAAGGAGGAAATGCAGCAGCGGACACGTTGCACTGCTGTGCTGAGATTCCCGAGCCGATCACGGTACGCCTGGATCGGAAAAGCACTTGGATAAACTTACAGGAATGCCATTCAGAAATGAAGCTGCACGAGTTCGCCGAAGTCGCGATCAAGATGACCAAGTACACAGAGGTGGACCCGTTCAACTATTATATCTACACGGACGCCTCGGTACCTAATGACAACAAGGCGGCAGCATGGTCAATGGCACTAATCTCCCAGAGCGAAGAAGATTTTCACTTTCATGGACAGATTGGACACCTAATTTCAGGAAGCACGGCATTGGATATTGATTTTTCGCGTTTGGACTCAACACAGGCAGAGATGGTGGCGATCACATGGGCATTGATTCTATCGTTGCAACTAGATACGACAGTGTGCACCAGCATCTACACCGACTCGCAGAGCGCGATCGACATCATTACTAAAGCAACGTCCAGAACGGATCCCATCTCACTTCTGGCGATCAGCACTTATGATGCGGTACAGCGGCGACGATTGGTACCATTACGGCACACAAAAGCTCATGTTGGTCAACCATGGAATGAATTATGTGACTCAGTAGCCAAGTATCATACTCAGAAATATCAAGAGAATGAGATTATCGATATCGAGAGTGACAACCTCCTGCCCAGCGAGATCATCGAAGAGCTTTATGTCAGCGAATACATTCATTGGAGCATGTTACGAGACCCCGAGTATCAGGACAACCACGCTTATCCAGCTGCGGATCGACATGGGCTATATTATCAGTATCAGCCGATGCAGGCAGTCAAAAATATCGAGATCAAAGTCAGCGAACCCCCTGTATATCCAGCAGCTCCATTGGCATCTACGACCCATACCGCAGCAGAACGTCAAGGAAAGTCGCAGGCCAAGACGACCCTCAACCTCAACCTCTGCACGTACAACGCCCAGCGTACAGTAGTGGATGCCGACAATGAGAAGCCAGGCGAGCCGCAGAACATCAACAGGGTCACGGCTAAGCTCAAAGGCAACCGGGGCCAGCTGATGCGGACACAGATGCGCGACGAGAACATCCACATCGCAGGAGTTCAAGAGAGTACGGCAACAGAGACATATTCGCATTACAATGGTTATATGCAATTCAGCTCCGGAAGGCCAGAAGGTATACGACCTGAAGATTGCAGACTTGGGACATCTTTATTGGTCAACACTGATATGCCGTACGCGGTCAGCGACAAAACAGAGCACTATTTCAAGAAGAGCCAGTTCAGAGTATTGCATGCAGCAGACAGGATTCTGATTGTGGCGGTCAAGACTCCCATCCTGCACGTAACTATTCATGTATGGCATACTCCACATCATGAGAAAGGCTCGAAGAAGAAGGAACGTTTAAACTGGTGGAAAGAAGTAAGACGATTAAGCTCCAAGTGGCCGCCTACCATCGTGTTGGGCGACTGCAACGCTACATTCGGGCCCAATGACACCCCAGGCGTGGGCAACATCAGCCTCAACGACGACGATGCCGACGACGACAACGCACTTAGGTGTCGGGACTTCGTGGAGGACTACAACCTGCACGTCATCAACACTCTCGTCATGCACGACGAAAGGGCGACGCTTCATCGTGACAAGAGTGCCAAGAAGCGTGTGGACTACATCATGACCGCCAAGCAGTACCTCCAGGGCACAAACGAAGTTACAGTACTCACGGACTTCGACACTGGAGTTGAATCCGCAGACCATCTACCCGTCGTGGTGAGGACTGCGCTGCTGGTGGAACCCTCAGGCAGAAAGACGGGTTTTGCACCGATCGACAAGCGAAAGACCCATAATGTGGAACTCAGGCAAATGTTCCAGCAACAACTTGGATCTCTCCCGCTGCACGACTGGACAGTGGAGGCTAACCTGCAGCTAGAGCAGACGAACGAAGTGGTCAACAAAATGGCGAGCATTTTCTTTAAAGCCGACGACAGTATACCCCGCCAGCCATACATCACCCAGGACACCCTGCGCCTGATCAGGATGCGGCGATACATCATCCAGGCTATGCGTTCAAAGGACGTGGACAGCAAGGAATGGATCAATCTCATCTCCCACACCGAGAGGTACGTGATTGCCAATGTAAAGGACTCAGACAATTGGGCAGAAGATGCTCACCGTTTTGCTCTGGTTGTCGAAGCACATCGCGCGTTTGGAAAAGCCGTGGACATCGTGCAGGCGGGGAGGACGTTCTTAACAGCTACCAAGCCAAAGCTCACGTACAACTTAAGAAAAGACCGAGCAAATCACCTCACGCGAATAGCCGAAGAAGCGCAAGGATTCATAACGGACCATCGGTCAGGGCAGGCATGGTCGTGCACTAGATCCCTCCTACAATATGGCGGACGTGTACCGAGCAAACAGAGCCGCAGACACCCTGCAGCGGGCCCTGCCCCCTACCACGAGGAGGACGACGGCACCACCATCGACGACGACCGAAAGCTTGCAGCCAAAAGGCTGCGACACTTCGCGGCGCAGGAAGATGCGGACATATCGACTACCAACGAGGTACGGGTTCGCTACAACGAGGACGTCGCGACTGCTGTACTACATACCCGTCTTAATCTTGATAATGTACCTTCTTTACCATGGCTAGGCCACAGCCTCTCCAAAGTGAAGGAAGGCAAAGCAGCAGGTGCAGACGGGGTCAGCACCACGATCCTCAAGACGGCCCCCCGCGAGCTTGCCAGGCTATACAACCCGACCTTGTGCAAGGCAGCGTTGCTGATTCAAGAGCCGCTCTCCTTCAAGCACGGGATCGGGATCGCGCTTCACAAGAATATCGACAAGGCAGCTTGGAATGAATATTATCGGCTCATCCTCCTCAACAGTGAAGTTTCCAAGCATTATCACAAGTACCTCAAGACATGCCTTACCAAGCTCATTGGGGTAATGCTTCGAGACACGCAGACGGGTGGACGACCAGGACGATCTACAGCTATGGCAGGCCATATTGTCAATACTTTCCTGTGCACCATGCGCGAAAACAAGGAATGTGGATTTATCCTGTTCATCGACCTACGCGCTGCATTCCACCGAGTTATTCGGCAAATGGCGCTGGACACGAGCGGGTATGACCCACATCGTTTGGACATCGAGTACATCATGGAACACAGCGCAATGCCAGACGCTCTGAGACCATTGGCGCAGTTGGCCCTATCAACACCTATACTAATGCAGCACTTGGATAAGGAGCCTCACCTCGCCCAGCAACTGATTGAGTCCAACAGGCTGACCCACTTCGGCATGCCGCACACGGACCAGGTTGCAATATCCAGACGCAGCTCCAGACCTGGCAATGGCTTAGCGGACTCGCTCTTCAATGTTACATTTACGCGGCCACTATCATTAGCCGAAAGTACGCTAATACAAGCAGATCTGTGCTATCGAGTTCCACCAGCACCTGAAGGAGCTCCTAGGTTCACGAAAGGCCGCGACGTGAAGTCCGTGCTGTCGGATGTGTCCTTTGTTGATGACGCGCTGTTCGCAGTCCAAGCCAGAGCAGACGAAATGAAAAGAAAGATGTGTCGGACCGTGGACATTGTGCACGGCGCGATGGCCGTGTACGGTTTCGAGATCAACTACAGGCGTACTAAGACGGCTTTACTTCCCACCCTACATGGAGCTGGAGCGAACTTGGTCAAGCAGCAGCTGTTCTCCATGCCTGAACCCCACATCATCACGAAGAAGTACAACCTCAAAGTCTTTATTGAGACCAAGTACAAGCACCTGGGCACGCAGATCGACAAGGACGGGTGCATTGGTACCCAGATTGCTCGGAACCTGCAAAAGCAAAAGCAAGCGCTGGGCCCTGTCCGCAAGAGTGTCAACAAGTTGAATACGATGAAGTGCGAGCCCAAATTGCGGCTAGCGGACGCGTACGCAAATGTGCACTTGGGTTACCACAGCGAGACTTGGCCGGCGCCAAGCAACAAGCAGATCGACACCCTTGAAGCAGCCCAAGTTTATTCGTACAGGTCGGCCCTCAAGCTCCACATGCCGCAGGATGATGGACACCGCCGTACGAACGAGTATGTGCTATACCAAGCTCATCGCCCTCCCATCATGGCATGTTTGAGGTTACGCCGACTACGGTACCTGACGGCCTTGTTGGAAGGAGGGCCAACGATTTTGCTGGCGATGTTGGAACACACGTGGGAGGTCACAAAAACGAAGAACGGATGGGCTGCCCAACTACCTGCGGATTTCCAATGGGTAGCTCGACATTTAGCCAAGGATGAAGAGGACGAGATCGCCCACCGCACCGTCCAGGATTGGATCGACCACATCCAGCACGAGCCGAAGCAGTTTCGCAAGACATTGAAGCTAGTATGGGATAAGTATCGTGCTCACCAACATGACCAGCACCATCACGAAGATTGGAATTACCGACTTGAACAGGTACTGCAAGCAGCCGAGGCAGCTGCAATACCACCTCCCCCGGAGCGACCACCAGTTGTATGTTATCATTGTGGCCGCACATATGAGAATGCTTCTGTTCTTATGGCACATATCAAACGTGATCACGATGGGATCGATGACGCACAAAGATATGCCGCTTCTACCTATTGTCAGGCTTGTCGTACGGAGTATCATACACGGCCTCGACTTATCACCCACCTTCGTTACCGCTCCGAGGCTTGTTTGGAGGCACTACGTCAGACGTGCCAAGCCTTGGAGGACGACGAAGTGCACAAGCTCATGGCCTTAGATCGCTCCCACATTGCCGAACTCAAGCGACAAGGCTACCATGCTACAAAAGCGTTAATTCCTGCAAGAAGGGATGGACGACGACGTCGCGCTAAGATGGCTAAACCAAAGTTTTTACCACCAAGTGTGCCCCCGGAGCTGCTCGACGGACCTTCTGACGGAGAAGAAGACGATGCAGCCCAGCATGAACACCGCCAACCAGATGATCAACAACGGCAGCCGACACCAGCGCCCGTGCATACTCCAACGGTGAAATATATTTTGCATTTATTTTCAGGGCGACGTCGACGAGGGGATTTACAACACTGGATCGAAGGTATGACAGATTTTCCGTGCGTTGTGTTATCAGTAGACGTTGTTAATTCCAATAGCCGTGCAGATTTAACACAGATGGATCAGATATTGGCATTTGCTACCATGATTCGAGAAGGATATATCCTCGGAGTAGTGGCTGCGCCGCCGTGTGAGACGTGGTCTGGCGCTCGACACGTCGCATTGAATGGCGATTACCAGGGGCCACCACCGCTCAGATCGGCCACCCACCCATGGGGCATGCCACACATCGACATGCGGTACCGTCAGCAAGTACAACTCGGCAACCTTCTGATGAGGGCTGCCCTGCTATTGGCCGCAGTCTGCATTGTGACCGTCACCCCGATGCTGATGGAGCACCCAGCGCGCAATTGGCGCCCAGGTACAGCCTCATGCTGGGCACTGGCCCAGGTACGCAGAATGCTGGCCTTTCAAGACGTGGAGCTTATCACTTTTGACCAGTGCTGCTTTGGAGCTGCGTCAAAAAAGCCGACGACGGTGCTCAGCATCGCATGCCCAAGTTTTGGCAGAGTTATGAGAGCTCGGGAAGACAGAGGACGTTGCCCACATATGAATGGACACCTGGCTTCTATTGGAAGAGATATACAGGGCAAGTACCTCACAGCCAAGTTGAAGGAATATCCAGAACAATTATCACTTTACATGGCGCTGAGCGTCCAAGCTGCTTGGAATGATCGCACATACTATGCTGGCGCAGACTGGGACGACATAAGCCCGGACCTCGTGCAGCTATACGTCCCCCTGGACGAGTACGGCGCTGCAGTGGAGGACTTCAATCACGATTGCTGGCGAGGGCACCGTGCGTGACTTGCCCGGTGAGTGGTTGTTTTTCTTTGCTGATAGTAGCAAAGTGATGCAGTATGTGAAGCTGCGGGTCCAGCAGCACAACCTGGACTACAAGGCGGTCGCCAACACCTGCGACCACCAGCACCTCGACTGGAGGGCCGCGTAGGACCGCTACTTCTGGGTCGTGAAGGCCCCCCCGACAGGGTGAGCGTGCCGCCCGCCGTAGAAGGCGGAGGCTGGCGGCCCTGAGGGGGGGATGAGCTGGGCCCGAGGGCCCTCCCCCCACTCCTTTCTTTGAGCATGAGAGGAGCCAGGTTGGTGGTGGGGGTGGGTCTCCCTCCCTCCTCTCGCGCGGCGGCCGCGGCCGCGGGCGCGCGAGCGCGGTGGAGGGCTGTGACCCGACGCGCGTCGCGCAGCGGTTGCGGCAGGAAGGAGGAGGAGTGGGAGGAGGAGGAGGAGGAGGAGGAGGAGGGAGAGGGAGGAGGAGGAGAAGGAGGAGGAAGGAGGAGGAGGAGGACGGAGGAGGGAGCAGGAGGAGGAGGAGGAGGAGGAGGAGGAGGGAGGAGGAGGAGGAGTGAGGAGGAGGAGGAGGAGGAGGAGGAGAAGGAGGAGGAGGAGAGGAGGAGGAGGGGGAGGAGGAGGAGAGGAGGAGGAGGGGAGGAGGAGGAGGGAGGAGGGGAGGAGGAGGGAGGAGGAGGAGGAGGAGGAGGAGGAGGAGGAGGAGGAGAAGGAGTGGGAAGAGGGACGCGGGGAGAGCAGGGCGAAGCGGCCGAGGCGCCTCCGCCTCCTTGGCGGCGGGCCGCCCCAGCCGCGCCCGCGCCGGCCGCCTCCTGGCGCCGCCGGCGTGTGCTCCGGCTCCGGCGGCCGCGGCCAGGGCTGCGCCTGCTCGGCGGGCGACGGCGGCGGGGGCGGCGATGATGGTCCTGTTTTCCACCACCACCACCAGTTGGAGGATGAGGATGAGGATGAGGATGATGAGAATGATGAGGATGAAGATGATGCTGATGATGCTGATGAGGATGATGAGAATGATGAGGATGAAGAGGATGAAGATAATGCTGATGATGCTGATGCTGATGCTGATGCTGATGATGATGATGATGATGATGATGATGATGATCATGATGATGATGATGATGATGATGATGATGATGATGATGCTGATGATGATGCTGATGCTGATGATGCTGATGCTGATGCTGATGCTGATGCTGATGCTGATGATGATGATGATGATGTGATGATGATGCTGATGCTGATGCTGATGCTGATGCTGATGATGATGATGATGATGATGATGATGATGATGATGATGATGACGAGGAGGAGGAGGAGGAGGAGGAGGAGGAGGAGGAGGAAGAGGAGGAGGGGGAGGGGGAGGAGGAGGAGGACCCCCTCCCCCTCCTACTCATAGTGGTGGCGGAGCCCGCGGGCCTTCTGAGAACAGACTGGCTCCGGAATCAGGACGAGTCTTCCAGGATCCTGGGGTTCCCATGGCTTCCTGGGGCCCTGAGGATTCTTGGGAGGTCCTGTGGATTCCTCGGGACGGATCCCTTGCGATTCTGAGGGGTTTCTGAGGAGCCCTGTGGATTCCTGTGGGTTCCCACGGGCCCTGAACCCAAAAACGGTTCCGTCTCTTGGGAACGCATCGCATCTTTTACTTCCGTCGCTTTCCGCCAACCTTCCGCCGGCTTCCGCCAGCGGAGGCGGCCACGTTGTAGTTCCGCTGGCCTCCGCCGCCTTCCGGAAGAGATGGCAACTCCTTCGATCCTCAAAGGCAGGGCCCTTTCTGGAACGTTCCGAGTGTTCTGAGCCCTCCCCGAAGGCACAGAAAAGACTTCTCAGAAGTGCAGGAGGGCATCTGAGAAGCCCCGCCGCCTTCCCTAAGTTGGAGGGGGGAAGGAGGGGAGGATGAGGATGAGGATGAGGAGGAGAAGGAGGAGGATGAGGACCCCCTCCCCCTCCTACTCATAGTGGTGGCGGTGGAAAACAAGCCCACCAAGCGACACTTCTCACAAGTGCAGGAGGGCTTCCGAGAAGCCCGGGCGCCTTCTGAGGAGGCCTTCTCCCTCTCGCTTCACCCCTCGGCGCGCCGCCGAGACGAGCGGAAAACCTGCAGAGCCAACCCTGCTCCCTTGAAGTGGGCGCCCCAAAGCGAGCGTAAGTATCTAAGCCAACCCCATTGGAATAATACGGTCGGACCTAGGACAGACGACCCCGATATACCCCGAGCCATAGGATCACTCGATGGCACCCTTCCCCAGGATGCATGAGAAAACATCCACTAAACACGAAAAAACGGTGGGGTGCCCTGCCCGAACCGACCTCGACCTCACACCTCGGCCCCACCGCACAAGATGAGACCCTTCCCCAGGGCAGTTGGTCAACAGGGGCGCCTTCGTACAGTAGGAGCCCGACCACAAGAAACCTTCCACCTCCACAAGGAATCCAACCTCGAGACCCCAGGACAGGACGTCCCTGGATGTTAGGCTGGGACCGTCACTCTTTCCATGGCAAAAGCATCAGCACCCAAGAAACCTAGGGCACCCTGGAGGCAAGCAGGATGCTTCTTGGCATGGGCCTCCACTGCAATTTGCCCGGACCGACCCTTCCCGAACCCCTCTGGCTTATGTTGCATCCTCGGGGGACCTTGTCTGTCCCGTCGCGGCCCTGTCCGTGTCGAATGCGTGTCGAATCCATGTCGGACGCGTCGGATCCGTGTCGAATCCGTGTCGAATCCGCGTCGAATCCATGCCAAATCCGCGTCGAGTCCGCATCGAGCCCGCGTCGGGCCCCCCAAAAGACACCAATTTTAGGGACAGGCGAGGTCCCCCGAAGATGCAACAGAATCTGGCCTGGGATGGCGGCGGCGTGGGCGGCGGCGCGGTGGGCACGGCGGCGTGGGCGGTGGGGGCGGGAACGACGGCGGGGGCGAGGAGCGCGCAGACGACGGGGGCGAGGACGGCCGCGGGCGGCTGCGATAACGGCGTAGCGCGCTGGCGAGGACGATGACGGGGGCGAGGACGGCGGCGACGGCGAGCTCGACGAGAAGGCCGTCGTGGACGTCGGCGAGGACGAGGAGGGCGGAGCGGGGCGGAGGGGCCACGCTTCCCGCACCACGGCGCGAACACCACGTCTCCGGGCTCCTCTTCTCGGCCAGCGCGTGCGCGCGGGAGCGGAAGAGGAGCGTGCAGGCGGAAAGATTGCACAGAAGCCACGGCGGCGTGCTGAGGGGCAAGCTGCCGGGCATGCCACCCAAACAGGAGCGACCGCTTGTAGGCGCTCCTGCTTGCGGATCTGAAGACTGCAACGGCCGCCCTGCAGCACGGCAATCCCAAAGACCACGGACGAAAAGAAGCACCAACATGCAACCAGCACAGTGGATGCCATTGTTCGTTCTCCACCCCCTCGTCCTCCTCCTCCTCCTCCTCCTGCCACACTTCTCTCTCTCTCTCTCACTTCTTCCACCTATCGCGTATTCCTCCTCCTCTTACTCTCGTCCTCCTCCTCCTCCTTCTTCCCCCTTTCCTTCTCAACACATTCGTCCTCGTGTTTCGAACCCCCCTCCTCAGCCTTCTCCTCCTCCTCCTCCTCCTCCTCCTCCTCCTCCTGCTTCTCCTCCCCGAAACGGTCCAAACCTAACCTCATACGTAAATTATGAGAAGCATATGCTGTCACGCCGCAAACAATGAGAGGCTCGAGGAACCAACATAAACAAATCTGCGCAAACACGTAGCAGAGCCGTGACAAGCCAAGCGGCAACCGAGAAATAAAGATACCATAGTAATCCAGAGTCTGATGTGCGTTACTGTACCCGGGCCATTAAACAAACATTGCAAGAATTTCGACGCGAATCAAGCCGCATTGACGTCCTGGGGCCTTACAAGAATGATCCCACGACGATGTTGAGAATCTCTATTTGCTTGGAGGATGTCCCTAGCGAGTCCACCATTTGGGGCCCCAGAGAAGGAGTATTCTTGAGACCCCAGGGGCCTCTTGGGAGCAATGTTGGACGCTCCCTTGGAAATCAAGACGTGTTAGATTAACGAGGAGCCTACGCGGAGCTTACACAGGCTTACGCAGAGCTTACGCGGTGTCTGCGCAGGGCGTGCGAAGTACCTCCACCTGCTCGTGAGACGCGTCTTACATGCAGATTCCATGTGCATGAAGCCTTGCGTCTGCTCAAACACCCTTTTACATGGAAATCGCATGTGCATTGGGCCCTTCGCCCGCTCAAACACCCGACTTCCCATGCAACCCATGTAATGTGCCGCGAGCTTACGCTGAGCTGACGCGGAGCTTACGCAAGGACATGTTGAACCTCTCGGCCGCCTCATGCGGGCCTCTTAGATGCCTTGATCGAATCGATCTATACACATATGGCGGTGTCCCGTTTGTTCTGTCACAAGCCTCTTAATCCCCAGTGTCCCCCGGTGCCGGGGGCGACCCCGACAAGACTTTCAAACGAGAAGCCCTTGCAGTGAGTTCATGTCATCAGCTCCTCTTTTTTTCTCCAAAGAAGCTTGCCCTATAGGAGTTCTAACTCGTTCTCTACTGATTGGTTCGTTGCCCCCACCCCCCTCATTCCTATGCCCCCCCCTGATTCCTATGGCTATGCCTATGCCTACACCTATGCCTCCCCCCTAACTCCTATGCCTACGCCGATGCCTATGCACCACCTCTGAGGGCTCCTATGCCTATTCCTATGCCCTGCTTGCCCTCGCTTGCTTGCCCTTGCTTGCTCTTGCGTGCTCTTGCCTGCTTGCTCTTGCGTGCTTGCTATCGCCTGCTTGCTCTTGCTTGCCCTTGCTTGCTTGCACTTGATCGCTGGCTCTTGCTTGCTTGCTTGCTTTTGCTCCCTTGCGCTTGCTTGCTTCCGCTTGCTTGCTTGTGCTTGCTTGATTTGGATCCTCCCGTCCTGCTCCCGTCCTCCTTTCGTCCTCCGCCTGTCCTCCTATCTATTTGGAGTTAACGCTGGCTGATACTTAATGCTCATTTGAAAATTGTCATGGTAAGCGCTCAGGCCCAAGCTTCTCTTTGCGTTGTCGGACTGTTGGCCATAGACTAGAGGGATGGCGAGGAAAAGGAGGATGAGGAGGGGGATGAGGAGCGTTTCGCTAGAGACATCCTCATAAACTGGGGATGTTGCATACGACGTCGGTTCTCAAAATTGAAGCTTTCGCACGAGATCTCCCCAGACAAACGAAATACTTGGAGATCGGACGTCGGATATCCAGCATGCTGCGGGGGGGAGGGGCGTTTCGCCTGAGGCACCCTCGCAACATGGGGATGTTGGAGGAGTTGCGGTTCGACGCTGATTCGCTGGTTCTCAAACATGCTGTCTCCCGAGGCGTCATCGGAAAAATGAGGTGCTGGAGATCGGGCCTCGGATATCCAACACGTTGTGGAGGAGCGTTTCGCCTGAGACAGCCTCGCAGCATGGGGATCTTGGAGGAGCTTGACTTACGACGTTGGTTCTCCTCAGTGACACTTTCGATAGGGACATCCTGAAACGACTGAAATGCTGGAGATCGGACGTCGGCTATCCAAACTGGTGTGTGTGGGATGAGGCGTTTCGCCTGGGACATCCTCACAACATTGGAATGTTGGAGGAATTGTTGTTCGGCGTTGGTTATGTTCACAAACCGTTTTCGCCTGAGACATCCTCAAAACTGGAATGTCGGAGATCTGGCGTCGGATATCTAAAATGGTGTGGGGAGGGGGGGGGGGCGTGTCGCCTCAGACATCCTCTCAAAATGCGGATGTTGGAGGAGATGTTTTGTCGACGCTGGTTCTCAAAACTGAAATTTTCGACGGGGATATCATCAGGAAGTTGGACTGTTGAAGATCGGGCGTCGGATATCCAACATGGTGTGGGGGGGGCGTTTCGAGTCAAATATCCACACAAAATGGACATGTTGAAGGAGTGCTTTACGAGGCTGGTTCTCAGAAATTAAGCTTTCGCCTGAGACATCCTCAGGATAATAATATGTTGAAGATCGGGAATCGGATATCTGACATGGTGTGGTGGGGGCCTTTCACCTGAGACATCCTCGCGTCATGGGAATGTTGGAGGCGTTGCGTTGTTACGCTGGCTGTCAAAAACGAAGCTTTTGCATGCGACACCCCCAAACAATGAAATGGTGAGCTCGGCCGTTGGATGTCGAACTCGGTGTGGCGAAGCGTTTCGCTGCAGACATCCTCATTTGAGATGATCTGTTCAGCAAGTTCCCGATCTGTTCAGCGAGACTGCGACGTACCTTCAAGAGCTTTATTCTCGTCTGAGATACCCTCACAAATTGAGGCGCCGCCAGAGAAGTCTGACAACATGTGATGTTTACGTACGTTGAGTACAGAACTCGTGGGCCCCTTAGATGTTCGACAACATTTTGACGCACATGCTTCGCGATGCGGCCCCGACCTCTCCGACGCCGTCTTGGAGGTAGCTTGGGCACTCTTGGGGCTGACTTGGGCCGTCTGGGGTCGAAAATGGCAAACATTTGGGTCATTAGGTCCGCGCCAAATTTTGTCTACCCCCCCCCACCTCGGGGATCTTCTGACCCGGGTCAATCCAGACCCGGGTCAGCAAGAAACCAAAAACTGCAATGCAAGATAAACAAACTGCAACGCAGGTCTTCGAAAACCCGGGTCAGCCAATATGCGCGGCCGCTTCGCGGCCACGAGCGGCTCGCTAACCCGGGTCAGCCAAAAAGGGTCGTCGCAAGATCCTGCAGGATCCGGTGCCCTGGCTGACCCCCGTTTGCATCGACCCCCGTCTCGAGGCTCCCGACCACCCCCCTTGTTATTTCTCCCCGCTCACGGATCGCGACGCTGCGCGCTCCTTCCGCCGTCTGGGGGTGCTGCTGCCTACCCCCCACCCCCCCCTGTTATGCCCCCCGACCGACGGATCGCGACGCCGCGCGCGCTTTCCGTCATCCGCCGCCCCCTGTGGTCTTGCCACAGGGGTGCCCGGCGTGCTGTATCCTAGCGGTTTGGTTTTGCTTCTCTCTCCGAAAGGACTCCCCTAAGGCTTCGGCCCGTCCCGCCGGCCACCCGAATACGCTGTTGCCAGAATGTTCCTGGTCCGGATGGCTCCAAGATGGCCCAAGATAGCCTCCAAGACGGCCAAGATGGCCTCCAAGTGAGCCCAAGATGGTCCAAGATGGCCTCGAAGACGGCCCAAGAGAGTCCAAGATGCCCCCTCCTCCGAGCTTTCCACGTTTCTAACGCATCCACCGTTTCTACCGCAGGATGTAGGAAGAGGAAAGAGAGCAGGACCAGCAGAAGCAAGAGCAGAGCGAGGTGTATGGGGAGCACGCCGCGGCGTTTCGCTTCCCACGCCGCGTCGGTAGGCGTATGTACACAAGGATGCCCGGGACACAAATTCACTCGGACATCTGTGTCAATCGAAAGCCGATCCAACAAGCGGGAAGCGACCGTCCGCCTCTGGAAAATGAGGGGCCCTACACATATGCGAGCGCGCTCGGAAGAGCGCGTCTTCGGCGTGCCGTCAGAGCCCGTGCATACGCGAACACATACGAAACAACATGTCATCGCCGCGGGACTGGTCGGATAAAGCGTAGCGATGAGAAGGCAAAACAAGGAACCCGATGTCGAAACATGCATCTGGGGAACATGCCCTTGGCTCTTTTTGGCTGGACGCTGGCTGGGAGCGCAGAGGCTATGACGACGGTCGCCTGCCACCACTCCTCTAGACCTGTGATGGAACATCTCCCAAGGTCTTGCGGCAACCTTAGATCCAGCATGGATTTTCTCACAAAGACAATGGGTGCTGGCAGCGAGCTGCTCCATCGCAGAGCAAACATACACTACATAAAATTTGGCGCGGGTGGCAGCAGCCCACAGGAAGAGCCTGATTCAGGCCGGCAAACATGTGAAGGAGCGTTGACAAACCATAGGAACATATTGTCTGTAAGGCATGCAGGAGACCCTTCAGGGGGCGCCCCGGAATGCATGGTGGAATGCGAGCTGCTAACTGATCCTCCTCACGCTCCCCTTCCTTCCTGCACTGACCTCCGCTTTGTTCTCTCTCTCTCTCTCCCTTCTCCTCCTCTCCTCCTCCTCCTCCTCCTCCTCCTCCTCCTCCTCCTCCTCCTCCTCCTCCTCCTCTCCCTCGTGACCGAAGCCCTTGCGCCGCGGCCATGCGGATGTTGGGAAGCCTCCGCTGGCTGACTTCAAACAGAAACATGTTCCTCCTCCTCCTTCTCCTCCTCCTCCTCCGCCACCTCCTCTTCCTCCTCACCCTCGGCAGCGATATGAGGGGATAGACACAGGGGGGGGAAACATCAACCTGGAATCGGCAATACATCGCCGATTGGTCGGCGATAGGCCCCCGATAGAAAACCCACACGTTCCTGGGCGGGGGTGGGCTATCGATCCCCTCCCCTATGCCTATCCCTCCCGATCGTTGCCCATGACCCCCCTTACCCTTTCCCCTTCTTAAAAAGAGGCTGCTTCTTAGAAGGCGCCGGCCTGACCTAAGGAACGATAAATAAGGAACGAAACCCTTTTTTTCTCCAGGGAGTAACGCATAAGGAACGATAACTAATCAATAACGCATAGGGGACGATGAATAACGCATGCAAGCCTAAGGAACGACGGAGCCCCTTTTGAAAAGTAAGTGTTCCTTATTCAAGCCGCTCACTGTATCCTTGCCCCTTCTTAAAAAGAGGCTGCTTCTTACAAAGCGCCGGCCTTACCTATATACGCAAGCCTCCTTCTAAGAAGCCTGTCCCCCTCCCCCTACCCCCCTCTGATCGTTGCCCCTGACCCCCCTTATCCTTGCCCCTTCTTAAACAAAAGCTGCTTCTTAGAGGGCGCCGGCCTTACCTATACACGCAAGGCCAGCGCCTTCGAAGAACCAGCCTCCATCTAAGAAGCCTGCCCCCCTCCCCCCTTCCCCCCTCTGCGCGTGGCCGATCCCTCCACCCTCCCTCCCTCCGTCCTCCCTCCTCCGTCCTCCCCCCCTCCTCCTTTCTCCTTCTCCCTCCTCCCCTCCACCTCCTCCTCCTCCTCTCCCTCCCTCCCTCCTCCTCCTCCTCCTCTCCCTCCTCTCCTCTCCTCCTGCTCCTCCCCCTGTTCCTCCTCCCTTCGCTAGTTAAGCCAAACGTGCAGCTCCCTCCTCCTCCTCCTGCTCCTCCTCCTCCCTCCTCCTCCCTCATCATCATCATCACCATGCATCTGGCACCATGCATCATCATCGTGCCTCACCATGCATCACCATCGGGCAGCCCCAAGGGACCCCAAGACAACCCCACAGGAGGCCGAACCAACCCCGAGACGGTCTGAATGAACTGCATGGCAGCTCGTCAAGAATGAGGACGAAAGGCATTACATGTGACTGCATTATTATTCCTCCGCCTCCTCCTCCTCGTCCTCGTCTTCGTCATATCACCACCATTACAATCACCATCATCATCACCGTCACCATCGCCATCATCACCATCGCCATCACCAGCATCACCATCACCATCATCACCAGCACCAGCATCAGCATCACCATAACCATCAACATCATCATCTACATCAGCATCAGCAGCATCATCAGCATCATCAATATCATCAGCATCATCGTCAGCATCATCATCAGCAACATCAGCAACACCAGCATCATCGTAAGCATCAGCATCGTCATCATGATCATGATCATAAGCATGATCACCATCACCATCACCACAGTCACCACCACCACCCTCACCACCCTCACCACCACCACCACCGCCATCACCATCATAATCACCATCATTATCATCATAACCCCAAGCATCATTGCAATCACTTTCATCATCATCATCACCATCACCATCATCATCATCATCATCATCATCATCATCCTCATCCTCATCCTCATCATCATCATCAGTATCATCATCATGACCCCCATCCTCATCCTAATCCTCATCCCCATCATCAGCGTCATTATTAGCGTCATGCTCATATTCATGCATCCTCTCTATCACCATCAACATCACCACCAACACCATCACCATCATCCTCATCACCACCACCATCCTCATCTTCATCAACACGGCTCTCCCTTGGTTGGGAACATGAAGTGCCACACATGACGGCATCCCGTGCCATCCTCCTCATCCTCCTCCTGATCCTCCTCCTCATCATCTTCCCCCTCGTCCTCATGGAAGCGGCTGGCGAGTCTGTGCACACTCGCGCGTCGCCAAGCCTTGAGTTTCTGCGAGACCAGCAGGAAGGTGCAGGTCTCCTCCTCCTCCTCCTCCTCCTCCTCCTCCTCCTCCTCACCTTACTAATAGTATTGGTAGTAGTCTTCCTCTGCTTCCTCTTCTTCCTCCTCTTCCTCCTCTTCCTCTTCTTCCTCCTCCTCCTCCTCCTCCTCCTCCGCCTCCCCCTCCCCCTCCTCCTCCTCCCCCTGCTCCCCTTGCTCCTCCCCCACCTCCTCCTCACCTCCTCCTCCTCCCCGCCATCCGCCTCCCTCCAGCCTCTCTCCTCTCCTCCTCCTCCTCCTCCTCCCCCTCCCTCCCTCCACCTCCTTCTCCTACTCCCCTCCCACCCCCGTTTCCTCCTCCTCTTCCTCCTCTCCTCTCTCCTCCTCCACTCCTCCCACCTCCTCCACCTCCTCCACCTCTCCTCCTCATCCCTCCTTCTCCTCCTCCTCCTCCTCCTCCTTCTCCTCACTCTCCTCCTCCTCCTCCTCCTCCTCCTTCTCCTGCTCCCCTGCGCCCCCTGCTCCCCCTGCTCCCCCTGCTCCTGCTCTTGCTCCTGCTCCTCCTCCTCCTCCTCCTCCTCCTCCTCCTCCTCCTCTTCCTCCTCCGCTACCATCAGCTTGTGGTTCGAAACGATCGCCTCGTCAGAAGCTTTCAGGAAGAGAGCGGCCAGAGCTTGGCCGATCATTTTTGAAGAATTTGCTCGCCACCCCTCAGAACCGCCAATGGAGGAAGATTAACGGCATGATCTCGGGCACGATTTCGGCCTTGCTGTCCGCGGGTTGGGACCCCCAGGGACCGTGGAAGTGGACCCACCCCACAGTCGATAAGTATGAGGTGAGTGAGTGAAGATATGTTCGACTCGGACCCTGACTGGGAGCCCTTCTTGGAGGTCTTCAGAGACACCCTGAGGCTCCCCGTCTGGGCCCAGGCTGCAAAACATTATAATGGGGGGGGGCCTTGAGCAGGGCGCTGAAACCACGGATATTTTAAAAATGATGCGTGCGCTGGCCAAGAAGGGAGCCAACAAGTTTCGAGGTGCCCTCAGCACGGTCATGACGGCGGGTTTCTGGCCCAAAGCTCGGCTCTCCCAGGCGGGGGTGAAGGTCGACTCCATCTTGTGTCCCCGTTGTGAGGTTGAGCCCGAGACCGACCTTCACCGCTGCTGGACCGTATTGCCAATAATGATATCCCCCGCTGTGCCGACACACAGCATTTAAAAGACCAGGCAGTCCAAGGTGTTCAGTCGCATCCATGCTAGTGGCTCCGAAGCCTTATCCCTAGAGAGTGGACGGCCATCCCAGAGCCACCAGACGAATTGCAGGTTCATCTAGACCCGCGGGTCGACACGCCGAGCTTCCTTGTGGCAGGCGCGGCCCCGCACAACCTGCTAGGGGCCCTTCGGGAGGACGGGAGGGTTTGGCTGAGCGGGGATGCGTCGGGGGGAAAGCACTCTAGCCACTCCAAGCTGCGTCGTCTCACCTGGTCTGTTGTCGCTGTTGCTTGTGGGGCCGATCCCAGGGAGGCGCCTCTGCCTTTAAGTGTTGCTGGAGCTTTTGGTGGGGCCCTCCCTGGCCCCCGTCAGGGAATCAACAGAGGCGAGTTGTTTGCCCTCAAAGAGGCCCTTTTGGCCACCCCAGGCAGAGATTTGACACATGTCACCGACAACGCCTATGTCCAGCGAGGCGCTTTCCGTCTGTGCTCGAAGGCCCGATGGAGGCCGAAGACGAATCGGGACCTCTGGCACCTCGTCCGAGAGCTCTGGGTGTCCCGTGACGTCCTTATCGTGAAGGTCGCGAGCCACGCGACCAGGTCCGAGTCCGATCGAGCGTCAGGCGATTTAAAGGCTGTGTATCAATTCAATGAGCTGGCTGACGGGCTGGCCGATAGGTTCTCACCAGCCGCGCAGGTCCCGAGTGCGGCAACATATTCCCTCTTGGAGCTCGAGACGGAGGCCAAGGCCATCCGCGCCCGTTTGACAGCTATCGTGGCTACGATGCCGTCTTTTCGCCCAGAGGGAGAGTCATCCAGAGCTGCCGCCCAGGGACCGATCAGCAAGAAGTATGATTTGCCTGCGGAGTTATCCCGCACGGCCCACCTCTTGGAGAGCTCCAGGGTCAATGGTCGTCTGCGTCGGCAGTTGCGTTGTCGTAAATGTGCATCGGAGCCTCCATCTAGGGGTAAGGGTACTGTAAGTAAGTGGTTTCGTTCCCCTTGCAACCCCTCGCTCATTGTTGGCCCCGCATCGAGTGCCCCGCGGGAGGTGGGGCCTTGTAGGAGAGGCCTTTCTGTGCATCCCTCTCACACTATGCGGTGGTGGGAGGTTGGGGCGGGGACGTTGAAGGAACGGATTTTCGCTTGCTCGAGGTCCGGTGGGCTCGGAACCGACCACTATCGCGCCACAGGCAAGCTCATGTCTGAATGCCAGGCCCCACACGTACGGGCTCAGAATATCTCAGGGCGCTCGAGAAAGGTCGAGCTCCAGGCCACACTAAGTTGGCCAAGCAGATCAAAGTCCTGAGATAGAGTGGAGTGAGCGCGCAGCGCAGAGTCTAATCTAATCTAATCTCCTTTTCCTCCTCCTCCCCCTCCTCCTCCCGTCTCCTCCTCCTCCTCCTCCTCCTCCACCTCCTCCTCCTCCTCCTCCTCCCCCTGCTCCTCCTCTTGCTCCCCCTGCTCCCCCTGCTCCTCCTCCCCCTCCTTCCACCTCCTCCTCCTTCTCTCACCCCTCCATCCTCCTCCACCTCCTCCACACCTCCTCCACCTCCTCCTCCTCCTCCTACTTCCTCTTCCTCCTCCTCCCCCTGCTCCTCCTCCACCTCCTCCTCCTCCTCATCCTCCGCCTCCGCCTCCTCCTCTCCCTCTTTCTTCCTCCCCCCTTCTCTCCTCCTCCTCCCTCCTCCTCCTCCTCCTGCTCCCCCTGCTCCCCCTGCTGCTGCTCCTCCTCCTCCTCCTCCACCTCCTCCTCGTCCTCCTCCTCGTCCTCCTCCTCCTCTAAGTATTATGTGTATTCGTGATAGTATGTTTATTATTATTATTACTATTGTTTGTCGTAGTATTGTTACTATTATTATTATTATTAGTAGTATTATCATTATTATTATTATTATCATTCGTATTGTTATTATTATTATTAGTATTATTATTAGTATTAGCATTATGAATATTATTATTAGTATAATGGATATTATCAGCTTTAATAATCTTAGTATTATTATTAGTAGTAGTATTCGTGTCCTGCGTATGCCTATCGTTATTATTTTGATTGGTATTAAGATCCGCTGCCTTATCCGTATTCATATTATTCGTACTATTCGTGTTCGTAGTATTTTTCTTATTGTTATTATTGTCGTTAATATTCTGTCTGTCGTTATTCGTACTACTAATACTATGATTAGTAATAGTATTCATACTACTAATATTATTCTTATTTTCATTATTAGTACTAGTAGTGCTCCTATTAGAACAATAAGTAGTATTACTAGGGCTGCTACTACTATACTGATTAGTAACATTATTAGTCGTAGTAGTGTTGGTGTTGTTAGTATATGTGTTACTCTTATTGGTATTAGTATCACTAATATTAGTATTAGTAAACGTATTGTTGTTATTATTGTTATTGTTACTATTAGTATTACTAGTATGCGTCATATTACTAGTTTTACCTGTCTTACTATTAGTATTACGGTTATTAATATTAGTAGTAATAATACGAGTGCTATTATCATTCATAGTATCACTACTATTAGTAGTTTTCGTCCTCCTCCTCCTGCTCCTCCTCCTCCTCCTCCTCCTCCCCCTCCTCCTTCTCCCCCTCCTCCTTCTCCCCCTGCTCCTCCTCCCCCTGCTCCTCCTCCTCCTCCTCCTTCTCCTCCTCATTCTCTTCCTCCACCTCCTCCTCCTCCTCCCACCCCCTCCTCCTCCTCCTCCTCCTCCATCCTCCTCCTCATCCTCCTCCTCCTTCCTCCTCCACCTCCTCCTCCTCCTCCTCCTCCTCCTCCCCCTCCCCGTCCTCCTCTCCTCCTCCTCCTCCTCCTCCTCCTCCTCCTCCTCCGCCTCCTCCTCTCCTCCTCCCGCCTCACTCCTCCTCCTCTCCTCCTCCTCCCTCCTCCTCCTATCTCCTCCTCCTCCTCCTCCTCCTCATTATTGTTATAAGTTTTCTTCTTCTTATTCGTCATATTATTATGATTATTCTTATGCTTCTTCTTATTCTGCTTTTACTATTTCTATATCTTCTTATTCTTCTTATTCTCTTCTTCTTCTTCTTCCTTCTTCCTGCCTCCTCCTCCGCCTCCTGCTCCTCCTCCTCCTCCTCCTCCCCTCCTCGCCTCCTCTCCTCCTCTCCTCCTACTCATCCTCTCCTCTCTCCTCCTCTCCTCCTCTCCTCATCTCCTCCTCTCCTCCTCTCCTCCTCTCCTCCTCTCCTCCTCTCCCTCCTCTCACTCCTCTCCTCCTCTCCTCCTCTCCTCCTCTCCTCCTCTCCTCCCTCCTCCTCTCCTCCTCTCCTCTCTCCTCCTCTCCTCTCTCCTCCTCTCCTCCTCTCCTCCTCTCCTCCTCTCCTCCTCTCCTCCTCTCCTCCTCTCCCTCCTCTCCTCCTCCTCTCCCTCCTCTCCTCCCTCCTCCTCTCCTCCTCTCCTCCTCTCCTCCTCTCCTCCTCTCCTCCCTTCTGCCTCCTCTCCTCCTCATCCTCCGCTCCTCCTCTCCTCCTCCTCCTCCTCCTGCCTCCTCCTCCTCCTCCTCCTCCTCCCTCCTCCTCCTACTTCCTCCTCCTCCTCCTCCTCCTCCTCCTCCTCCTCCTCCTCCTCCTCCCCCTCTCCTCCGGCTTTGGCCACCCCCGCCAGCGCGGACGGCCAGCCGGCCGCAGAGCGGAGACCGTCGCGGCCCGCGCGGCCGCGCCAGCTACTCGGCGCGCGGCGCCGCCTGGCCCGCCTGCCCCGCCGCGCGGGCGAGCGCCTGCTGCCTGCCCGCCGCGCGGGGGAGCGCAGGCGGTCCACCGGGGGCGCGGGGCGGCGCCAACGGCCTGCTCGTGGCGCGCAGCTGCAGGGCCCGCTCCTCCATGCGCATCCTCCGCCAGGCGCGGTTCTCGCGCCGCGCCGCGGCGATGGAGCCCTCGCCGCAGCTCCTGGCCGCCACCGTGGCCACGGCCCAGGCGGACCGCAGCGGGGTGCCCAGCAGGTCCACGGGCGCCAGGGGGGCCTCCTCGTCCTCCGACGCCGCCGGCGAGCTGCCCTCGGACGGCGGGGCGGGCGGCGCGCCGGAGGCGCGCAAGTACTGCAGCGTGCCCAACACGAGCACCGCCGCGCCGCCCCAGAAGCCGGCCGGCGGGTAGGGCGGCGCGTTCAGCATGGAGGCCAGCAGCAGCTGCACGAAGCCGTCCACCGTCTGTACCAGCTGCGCCGTCAGCAGGTTGGGCGCCCGGCCCGCCAGCCTCGCGCTGGCGCGTCTGGACAGCACGTTGAAGAAGACGCCGGCCACCAAGTTGGACAGGAGGCCCCAGTCCAACGTGCCCGCTGCCACACCTGCGAACCTGGGGCCCACCTTCTCCCACTGGCTGGGGAAGACGACCAGCAGCGCGCACAGGTGTGTCACGAAGACCTGTTCCTCGATGCTCTCACCGTATGTGGAGAAGGCGATCTTGATGGTGGAGCTGTACAGCGACAAGCAGAGCGAGGACCCCAGCATCTCCGCCAGCCCGATCCAGAAGCTCGCCGAGATCGCGGACCCGCCGCCTGCTGCGGGCGCGCTGGCCTGCTGCATCGAGCTGCCCGCGGTGGCGATGCCCGCGGTGGCGATGGCCGCGCCGAGCACCTGTGAGCGGGAGAAGCGCTTGCCGAAGAGGGACGCCTGCACCACCATCCCGACCAGCATCCTCATGTTGCTCAGCAGCACGCAGAGGGACGGGGGCATCCGCACGAGGGCGTCGGACTTGAGCGTGGTGAAGAGGCACCACAGCACCGCCATGGAGGCGTGGTACGGCATCGGGATCCGCCTCCTCCGCACGAGCGCGCCAGCGGCGGGCAAGTGCATGACCACGACCGTCACGTGCACGATGAAGCTGAAGAACAGCACGCCGCCCGGATCGCAGCTGAGAAATGAGATGTACGGCACCACCACCGCGGCCCCAACGCAGATGGACGACAGAGCGGCGGGCCAAAAACGACTTCCGCTGGCCTCTAGAGGAGAAAGTGGAGGAGGCAGAGGATAAGGAGGGAAATTCTACCGCCGCTGCCAACCCATCCGAAGCTGCCAACCAGACCCCGCCGCCAGCCCATCCGAAACTGAGTACAAAGCAGAGCGGATGTTTGTAATGACCTGACCTGGGTTACAGTGGAGGCCAGTCCACAAGAAACCTTCCTCAAGAAACCCAATCCTGAGATCCCAGGACGTCCATTGATTTTCGGCGTGGGAGCGTCACGTTTCCCACGGCAAAACCATCGAAACCCAAGAAACACAGAGCACCCTGGAGGCAAGCAGGTTGTTTCTTGGCATGGGTCTCGTAGCAGCGACGGCGAGGGGTAGAAATGGAACCCCTGAGGAAAAGGACAGCCTGGCTCGAGAAGCCACTGCTCTTGGAGGCGCTCCTGGACCGCGCCGTGACGCGCTGCAGCAGACACGGGAGCTTCTCCTGCTCGGGCCCGACTGGCACCAAACTCTCCATGTCAGCGTGGCTCGCCCCGCAGATGCTGTAAGCCGGGAGGTGGGCGATGCTCGGCGGCGAGCCTGGGGAGGAGTGAGAGGGGGCGGGCCTTCGCAGAAGGCTCGGACGTCCCCCGGCCTTCTGAGAAGTTTTTGTCAGCCTTCCCCGACGATAAAGAAAACTTCTCAGGAGGCTGGAGGGCTTCTGAGAAGCCCCGCCACCTTCTGAGAAGACCTCTCTCTTTCACCCCCCCCCCGGGCGCGCCGCCGAGATGTCGTGCTGCCGCCTCCGCGACACGTCGCCGCTTCGGTGGAGCTGCCTCCAGGCGAAGTTGGCGCGCCGCTTGGCCTCCACGTCCCCCTTCCGCGCGCCCGCCGCGGCGAGCTTCCAGGCCCTGCGCATCGAGGTGCCGGGCGTCATCTGCCGCTCCAGGTCGGCGCCGCGCACGTCGGACGGCACCGCCGCCCGCCGATCCCTGCGGGGGCTGTGACGGGGGCGAGCAGCCCAAGGCCCAAACGGGGGGGGCAGTACATGGCGGATTTCGGAAACCCTGTGCCCAACAACGTTTTCATCTCTTTTGGCGCGTTTTTCTGACTTCCGCCGCCTTCCGCCGAGTTTCCGCTGGCGGAGGCGGCCTCGGTTTACTTCCGCCGACCTTCCGCCGCCTTCCGCGGCGGAAGAGATGACGACTCCGTCAATGCTCGAGGGCAAGGCCGCATTTGGAACGCCCCACATGTATCCAGAGGGCGCAGGGCACCGATGGCCCACATCATCGGCGAGGCTCCCCGGGGCGCAGAGGCAGGGAACGTCACGCTCCCCATCGCAAAACCATCGAAGACAAGCCCAAGAAGCCCAGGGCACCCTCTGGAGGCAAGCGGGGTGTTCCCCGTCGTGGCCCCCCACTGTAGCAAGGATGCGCGATGAGGGTGCAGGCTCCTTGGGCGTCCGCGTTGGAGCTTCCTCGGGAGCGGCGGGCCACCGAGAATTGTCAGAGACGGACCAAAAAGGTCCGGGTGCAAGGGTGCCCTTGGGAGGGTTACCCCTCCGTGCAGTCGGACCCAGGCCAGAAAAACATCCATCAAGAACACGAGGCCCGCCGTCGGCCAACTCAAACAGTACACCCAGGGGTGCCCTCCCCAGGCGATGCACAAGGAGCATCGAACAGTTGCTTCCCGTCGCCGGCGAGGCAAAGGCAGTCCGCGCCGGCGTGTGGCTAATTCGGGGTAG
>CAUYUJ010001982.1:0-45000 GCA_963575745.1 Prorocentrum cordatum
CCGACGGTGCCGCTGTACCCAAACGATCGTGTGGGTTACACTTCCGGCGTCGGAGTGTCGTCGACATGAGGTCCTGGCATTCCTCGGCCGATGGAGAAACGAAACAAAAGGAGGGAGGCGGACGGCCCGGAACACGAGGGGGAGGAGGAGGGGAGAAACGAGGAGCGAGGTGGCCCCGGGGCGGCGGGGGCTGCTCTCACCTGCACTGCCAGGTCGTGACCGAGCGCCCGTCGCTGCACGAGCGCGCGCGCGCGCGCGGCAGGACGTCACCGCGCGACGACCGCGCGCGCGGGCGCCGGGCAGCTCCCCGGGGGGGGCAGAGCGCAGGGAAGCCCCCGCGGCGCGCGCCGCGGTCGCCCCAGGAGGGCTCTTCGGCGACGCCGCGCGGGTCGCCCGCGGCGCGGGGCCGGGCCGGTGGGCGGTCCACGGGAGGCGAGGCTCGGGCGGGCCGCGGCGCGGCCACGAGGCGTGTGGACACGTACACTGAAGTCGGGCCTGTCCCCCTACAGGGGGATTTCGGCGAAAAACAAAACAACAAAAATGGCCAAACCATAGTCCAACAATAGTCTGGGGACGATGTTTTGAGTATTTCTTGACCTTCTTGGAGTATTTTGTGGGTATTTTTTATTTTTCGTCGAAAATCGCCCTGTAGGGGGACACGCCCGACATAGCGGACACGTCGGTCGGAAGAAGCAGGTAAAAACATGAAGTAGGAAGGCGGATTAAGTCGATTGGGTCCAGGCCCCCCCAGGGAATAACAGAACACAGCAAAAGCGTGTCGACTCTTGAAGTAGGAAGGCGCTTGAAGTAGATTGGGATCTGAGAATCCAAGACTACCTACTTTCAACGACTGGCGTGTATGTCAAAATGACCAGGGGGCTGCGTGCGAACCCTGCCACTGGGGCCTGAGGTGGAGCGCCCTATGGCAGCCACGGACAGTGTGACGGGTGTGCCAGAATGGGCATGCGGTGGGCGGGGGGTCGCATGCGATCCCTGCCACTGGGGCCTTCGGTGGAGCTCCCCATGGGGCGCGGTGGGCGGGGAACTGCATTTGAACCCTGCCACTGGGGCCCGCGGTGGACTCCCTGTGGGGCCACGAAGCGTGTGAAGGGTGGGCCGACATGGACATGCGGTGAGCGGGTAGCCGCATGTAAACCCTGCCACTGGGGAATTGAGTTCCCTAATTATGGGGTCACGAAGCGTGCGAAGGGTGAGCCAGAACGGACATGCGGTGGGCGGGGAGCCGCATGCGAACCCTGCCACTGCGGCCCTTGGTGGAGCTCCGTATGGGGCCACGAAACGCGTGATATGCATGCCCAAATGGACATGCGGTGCGCGGGGAGCCACATGCGAACCCTGCTGCTGGGGCCTTCGGTGGAGTTCCCTATGAGGACACGAAGCGTGTGAGGGGTGCGCGGACATAGACATGCGGTGAGCGGGAAGCCGGATGCGAACCCTGCCTGCCACTGGGGCCTTCGGTGGAACCCCCTTATGGGGCCACCAAGCAATGGCGATGATGACATCGGACGGCGGAGGCACGGATGGGAGGTGCGGAGAGCAGAGGCAAGCATGGAAGGACAGAGGAGGAGGAGGAGAGGAGAGGATAGGAGAGGGCGCGGGACGCAACCTCTTCAAAACGTGGACTCAGCACCACAGGATGGCTGGGAAAAAGGAACTGGCTCATCCTTAGGTCGTGACAAGCGTGGATCCACATGAGATCTGGCCCTTCCTGGGTGCTGCCAGGCCCGATTCTGCCACCGTGCCTGCAGCACGTCGTGGAGTGTCCCACGGCTCCCACCATTCTGCGAGCAACTGGCTCTGAGTTCGTAAGGGCCCCCACCCCCGGCCTCCTGGGCGCTTCCAGGGATCTCCAGGTGCTCCTGGGGTGCCCCGCGAGTCTTCTGGACACTGAGCTGGCCTGCCGGCGGAGCGCTGAAGAAGGAACCCTTTTTGTTTTGGAGGGGCCTCATGCTCCTTCGTTGTGAGATCGCGTTTCACGGGCGCTTGCCTTGGGAACATCCGGCGGCGCGTTTCAAACCGGGGGGTGGGCCCCCCTCCAACACTCGGCGCCGTCGATCAGAACCAGGCAGACTCCCCTCCCCCCTAACCCCCCCCCTCCCGAACCCCCCCACCCCCTCCCGGCGCCGGCGCCGGCGCTGACGGCGGCCAGCAGCGCCGACGGCGGGGACGCAGCGACGATGAACAGAGAGGGCCCAGGGGACAAGGGGGGGGTCCAAACCCCCCCCCCCCGCGCCGGCGCTGGCGCTTGCGCTGGCGGCGGCCAGCAGCGCCGACGGCGGGGACGCAGCGACGACCAGAGAGAACCCAGAGGCCCCAGAGGGGAAATACAAATCGCCATATCGAGCCCTCGCCCCCCTGAAGCCACCGAGAGGCCGTTAAATGCTCCTCAGACGCCCCCGAGACCCATCTGACGAGACCTCAAGAGGCATCCACTAGAACTCTGACCCGAAGCCAAAACACGGTGGCGGGAAGACACGAAGGCCACACCACCACCAACACAAACCACCACACCACCACCACCACCGCCACCAGCACCACCACCACCGCCACAACCACCACCATCACCACCACCACAACCACCACCACCACCACCAAAAACGCAACCACCACCAGCACCACCACCAGCACCACCACCACCCACCACCACCACCACGACAACCACAACCACCACCACCACCACAAACCACCACACCACAACCATCACCACCACCGCCACCACCACCACCACCACAACCCACCACCACCACCACAAACCCACCACAACCACCACCATCACCACCACCACAACCACCACCACCACCAAAAACGCGCCCACCACCAGCACCACAAACCACCACGCCACACCACCACCACAAACCATCACACCACCACAACCTCCACCACCACACCACCACCACCACCGCCCACCACCCACCACCCACCACCACCGTCGCCACCGCCACCAGTACCACCACAACCACCAACACCACAGCCCACCACCACCACCACAAACCACCACCACGCCACCACCACCACCACCACAACCGCACCACCACCACTACAGCCCACCACCACCGCAGCCCACCACCACCACCACCACCACCTCCACCACCACCACCACCACCACCACCACCACCACAGAGAGGCCCCAAGAGACGCCCAAGAGGCGCCCAGGAGGCTTCACAAATGCCCTTCAGAGGCCCCCAAGAGCCCTCCGACCCTCCGACGAGACCCCAAGAGGCATCCATCAGGACTCCGACCCAAAACCAAGGCACGGTGGCGGAGCGTCGTCGTCGTCGTCGCCGTCGTCGTCGTCGTCGTCGTCGCCGTCGCCACAGCCAGCCGCCGCATGCGCCGGCGCCGGCCCAGAGAAGGAAGTCGTCGTCTTCATCGACGCTCCCGGCCGCCGCCGCCAGCAGCCGCCGACGCCGCCGCCGGCCCGAGGACATGGAGACAGGACAATAGGGGAGGAGGGAGGAGGGGGGGACGGGGGGGGGTTCGAACCCCTGGGGGGGCGGGTCCGGTTCTAAACCCCCCCTCCCTCCAAGCGACCACAGAACGTGCTCTTTCTTAGTTGTTTTACAGTTCGCCTCAGGTTTTCCTTAGGTCTTCGATGGGAAATCGAAGTCGAACGTATGGAAAAAAAGACCTCGTTCATTATTTAGGGTTCCTTAAGTCAACGCCCCGAATGTAAAATAGCTTCCCGAACCTCCGAGAGCGTCTCCAGAAGCGCCTCCGACGGTCCAAAGAGGGCCCCAGAGCGGCCCCAGAGCTCTCCAAGAAGTTACGATGGCTTCAGGACGGCCCCAAAGGCTCCCAAGACGCCCCAAGAGGGCTCCACCAAGATCGCCAAGAAGGCCCCAAGAAACCGAGATCAGTGATGTCCTTTTGGCTGTGGCAAGATGCGTCTTCGCCGGGCGAACAGAGCTCCAAGGCGACCTGGGAGGCCCCCCAATGGGGCCCCAAAACGCCCCCGAGAGGGCCCCAAGACAGCCCAAAAGGACGCCAAGACGGCCTAAGAGGGCGCCAAGCAAGACGGCCCAAGCGGCCCCCAAGACGGCCCAGCAGACTCCACCCGACCCCCCGAGAGTGCCCCAAAGAAGCGCCGCAGATGGTCCAAGAGAGCCCCAGAGCGGCTTAAGAGCGCTGCGCAGTGCTCAGCCATCGCGCTGCCGTACGGAACGCCGAACAAGGAACGACGGGGCTTCTCTGGCCACGGCGAGCTTCGGCCACGGATAGGCTCACCCGCCTATATATAAATATATATATATATATATATACCAGAACCATCGCGCGCGCTTCGCGCGCGCGCTCAGGTTCTAGCCCAGGCTGGGGGGGCGCTGGACGATCTTGGACAACGCTATCAAGCACAGGCGCGCGACGGCATCTGAGGAGCTTCTGGGGTGTTCCGCATGCTTTGTCAACTGGCTGTTGGAGGCACCTCTTGGGTGCCTCTTGGGGGGGCGTCTGAGGGTCCCTTGGGGGCATCGGCTCTGCAATCTGAAGCCGTCATTGGCCGTCTTCGCTGCGTGGAGGCCCGACTTGAGGCCACCTGCGGCCAGATTGAGGCAATCCGGAAGCCTCCTGGGGGCCTCCTGGAAGCAGTTTTGACGCATCGAGGGCACTCTTGGGCTATTTTAATACCTCTTGGACGTCTCCTAGGGGCCTTTTGGGCCCTCGGGAAGCTTTTGGGGTCCTCGTCGGACCACTTGGGGGCCTCTTGCGGCCTCCTGTGGGCCTTTTGGGGGGAACGCTCTGCTGCTGGGTCGCGTTCCCCTTCTTGGGCCTCTCTTGGGGCTCTTGGGGCCCTCTCGGGCCGTCTTGGGCGCCTCAAGCACCGTCTTGGGGCCCTCGCGGGCCGTCTTGGGGCCCTCTTGGAGACCTCTTCCTCTATATTGGATCGGTATTGGAAGCCTCTTGAGCCGTCATGGAGCATCGGGATGCCAAAAGGCCGACAAAAATTAAAACCCGTCAAAGCCCAATCGTAAAACAATGAGTTGTGCCTCTTGGGGTCACCTTGGGAGATCTCTTGCAACCTCGTCGGCCCTCTTGGGAGCTTCTTGGGGGCCTCTTGGATCCGATTGGGGGCCTCTTGGGACTTCCCGAGAACCTCTCAGGGTAGGAAGCTCGGATTCTCAGTTCGTGTTTCCCTTCATGGGCCTCTTTTGGGGCCGTCTTGGGGCCCTCTCGGGCCGTCTTGGGCGCCTCAGGCACCGCCTTGGGGCCCTCGTGGGCCGCCCAGGGCCCTCTTGGAAGCCTCTTCGGCTATCTTGGAGCTGTCTTGGAGGGCGCTTCCTCCTCCTCGTCCCCCTCCTCCTCCTCCTCCTCCTCCCGCTCCAGCTCTCTCTCCTCCTGATCTTCCTCCTCCTCCTCCTCCTGCAGCGTGTTCTGGAAGGCTCCCGCCGGAACATGCTGTGCACAAGTGCTGTCACTGCTCCCGCCGCCGTGCCCTGGGTGGTGGGTCAGAGGCCTCATGGGTGTTGGTTTGGATCTCGTGGTTGGCCTGTCGGGGACGTCGTGAACGGTTTCACAGCTTCTCGAAAGCCGTTTTGGGACCGTTGTGGGGCCTCCTCGAGGCTGTTTTGTGGCCTCTTTAGGCCTCGTTTGGGGCCTCCTGGGTGCCTCTTGGGGGCCTCCTGGGGCCTCTTGGGGGCTCCTTGGGGCCTCCTGGGGCACTCTTCAAGCAGGAGGGTAGAATTTTGGAGTCGTGGTCCCCCGGTCCCCATCTTGGGCGCATCTTGGGGCCGTCTTGGGGCTCTGTTGGGCTGTCTTGGGCGACTCTGGGGCCGTCTTGGGGCCCTCTTGGGCCGTCTTGGGGCGCTCTTGGGGGCCTATTGAGCCGTCTTGGACGTCGGACGGCCGAAAAGGCTGGAAGGCCAAAATCGTTCGAAAACCTTCGTAAAATTGACGATTTCGGTCTCTTGAAGCGCTCTGGAGAGGCGTCTTGAAGCGTCGTGGAGTGCCTTGGGGGGCCTCTCGGGCCGTCTTGGGCCTATCTTGGGCGTCCTGGAGCGGTCTTTCGGCGACTCGGGGCCCGCTTGGGCCGTCTTGGGAGCCTCTGGAGGCCCTCCTGGACTATTTTGGACTTCCCCGGCCGCCCCGTCCTCCCACGGGGGGTCGGAGGCGGCGGCCTCCGAGGCCCAGAACGCGGAAACCTTGTAAAAACAAAGGGAAAGTGAGCCCCGAAGCCCCCAGGGGGCGCAGGTCCACTCCTGGCGGCCTCCCTCGGAGGCCCTGGAACGCCCAAACCCTGTAAAAACACAGGGAAAGTGAGCCCCGTGGCCCCCATGGGGGTCCGAGGCACCAATCTGGCGGCCCCAGGTCCCGTTCCCCGGTATGTATGTATGTATATATATATATACATATATATATATATATATATATATATATATATAGATCTTAGGAACGGCCCGCAAACCACAGCCACTCCTGAACCCAAAATGGTCGTTGTTTGACTGGTTGGTCTCCCCTCCACTGCCTGGCCGCTGATATTATGTGCTCAATCTGCGGCCCCAGAGGCCCCGACCGCTTCCCCCGGGGGCAGGTTTCGGCCCGGATCGGCTTTGCTGGCCCTGGGGCCCGACACAGGGGCCCCCGAGGGCCGACATCGAGGAAAAGACGCCGGTGGACAAAAATCAAATCATGGCGTCGAAGATCTGGAATGAACGCGCCCTCGACTACTGGGTCCACCGGCCTGCAAGTACGAGTTCAGCATCAGCGCCGCGAACCTCGCGTGGCACCAGGCGGGAGCCTCGGCCAGGAGACCTGCCCATCGGTGGGCGGCCGCGTGCGAACCCTGCGCCCTGCCCCCCCCCACGGACTCTTAAGGGGGGGGGGGGGGCGGGTTCGCTTCGCTCGGGAGCTGCCGAGCGAAGCGAACCCCACCCGCTCCCTTCGAAGGCGTCGTAAA
Source organism: Prorocentrum cordatum (assembly GCA_963575745.1). NCBI lineage: Eukaryota > Dinophyceae > Prorocentrales > Prorocentraceae > Prorocentrum > Prorocentrum cordatum. Next base: position 6,911 of record CAUYUJ010001982.1, read on the forward strand.
ACAGGGCTAAGATCGGGATAAATCGATCGAGAGCGTTCTGGAGCGCTCTCAGAGCGTTCCGGAACGCTCTGGAGCGGCCGCGGCCCCCAATACATCCTCCAAAGCCGGCGATTCTCAGAGATTTCGAATTATCCCGATCCGATTTTGTCCCGATCTTCGCGTCGTTTTGCGTCGGGGGGGGGGAGGGGGGGTCGCACGCGGCCGCCGAGTCGGCACCCTCGCGCCTCGCAGCTCTGGACCCCGAGGCGAGGAGCGCAGAGACTCGGAGGAAGGGTGGGCTCTTCGAGCCGCGGGCTGGCGGCGCGCACGGGGGGGTGGCGCGAGGGGGGGGGGCCCTTCTGAGCAGGCGAGGGGGGTCATCCGAGAAGGCAAGGGCCTGCTCGTCTCCGCCTCCGCCTCCGCCCCCTCAGGCCGCCTCCTCCTCCTCCTCCTCCTCCGCCTCCTCCTCCTCCTCCTCCTCTCCTCCTCCTCCTCCTCCTCCTCCGCCTCCTCCTTCTCCTCCTCCTCCTCCTCCTCATCCTTCTCCTCCTCCTCCTCCGAGGCCATCCTGGTTTTCAGGCTGCTGAGAGGCCTCCGGGGCCCCGTCCAGTGCAGTGGAGGCCACACAAGAAGCCCAACCCTGAGACCCCAGGACGTCCACAAGTTTTTGGTGTGGGCACGTCACGGCTTCCGTCGCAAAGCCATCGAAACCCAGGAAACCCAGGGCACCCTGGAGGCAAGCAGGGTGTTTCTGGGCATGGGCCCCCACTGTAAGAAGCCCTCCGCCTTCTTCGAAGGCCGCCACCCCTCGCGCCACCCCACCGAGGACAGATCAACTCCATCGAGCAAGCTCCAGGTGCCTCCAGCATCTGTCACTGCACCGACCTTGCAGACGTGTTGCAGCGGATGTTTGCGTGGATTTCAGTCAACGCAACAATCCGAAACGACGAGCGAAAAACGAAGTGAAAATCACGTCGATTTGTTGTACTGCATATTCCTGCTCAACTGGAATCCGCACGCAAGTCACTTCGAAATCCGGAGCGAAATTCTCCAAGACAGTCTGGGATGTTGGCGCCGTGACATCCGAGTCTCAAGATGGCCTACAGCATCGAACTCCACGCAGGGTTCGAAAGGAATGGCGTCGAGCGTTGCGGGCGCGCTCGGGCCAGATTTAGACAGATTCTGTGGGAACCGGAAGGTACCCATACCCCTACTCACCAGACCTCTCCTTGATTGCGTCCTGACCAGAATTTCGAGGCCAATCCAGCGGTGACGACGAGGGCCCCCCAGGAGGCCCAAAAAGGGAAAAACGGGCGAGCGGGTAGAGGTATGGGTACCTTTTCCTTCTCTGAGATTCATTCCGCGGCGGATCGATTCCGCGGCGATGACGATGACGATGACGATGACGATGACGATGATGATCATGATGACGATCATCGTCATCGCCATCGTCATCAACATCGTCATCCAGGTCGGGTCCGAGTCCGTCGGCATCCGAACATCTCAAGGGCGACGTGGCCCGCAGGCGTGTGAGCAGGCGAGAGAGCGAGAGGGCTCGCAGCCACCGCCTCGGCCAGCACCGCCCTCGGGCCGTCGATGGGGTGGCCGGCGGGCGGTGGGCATCATTCAAGAGGCCCAAGGACACACAAATAAATACACACAAATAAAAAGATCCCCCATATTTTCCCATATTTTCTGGGTTTTTGTCTTCCCCCACTGCCCATATTTTTCCATATTTTCTGGGGAGTCGACGATTAATTGTGTCTGTGTGTTTCTTCCCCTCCTGAATCATAGGGGGGGGAGGGGCCAGGGGAGGGTATAATGCAACGCCTCCCCCCCGCCCTACGCACGGCGGCAGTGCCCGGGGCGCACCGGGGGGGGAGGGGCGTTACGTTACAGGGGGGGGGGGAGGGGGGGGGCGTGGGGCTATAATGCCCATGTATGCCCCAAGCAATAAAGAAGCCACGCTCCATCCATATATACGATGAGAGATTTAGCAGCAGTGAGGGCCAATCCGTGAAATGTTAACCAGCAAAGATAAGCACGTATACGCCGCAGAGCGTCATCCCACAGTGGGTGGTGTGCAGTCCCCCCGATGAGAGCCGAGAGCGGGGCTCCGAAACTCGAAAGCAAGTCACCCCCTCTCTCTGGCGAATCCGGGTCAGGCGCAAGCCAGCACAAATCAGCACCGACTTTCAAGAAGGGCAACGGTGGGAGAATTTGGATCGACTCCCGTAGCCCCTCGGCGAAGACGACAACAGATTGGCCTACAAAACATATTCGGGCACACTCTCCGTCGATCTATGAGGAGGAGGAGGAGGAGGAGGAGGAGGAGGAGGAGGAGGAGGAGGAGGAGGAGGAGGAGGAGGAGGAGGGAGGAGGAGGAGGAGGAGGAGGAGGAGGAGGAGGAGGAGGAGAGGAGGAGGAGAGGGCAGGAGGAGGAGGAGGAGGAGGGAGGAGGAGGAGGAGGAGGAGGAGGAGGGAGGAGGGAGGAGGAGGAGGAGGAGGAGGAGGAGGGAGGAGGAGGAGGAGGAGGAGGAGGAGGAGGAGGAGGAGGAGGAGGAGGGGGAGGAGCCATCGGGGACCGAAGCGACATTTCGGTGTGGCACCTGCTGGCCGGCTGGCGCCTGCCGCAGGAAGACAGGCCGCCACAGAGACAGCCCGAGCTCGAGAACGACGCCGTCTTTACGAGGGCGCCCGCGGCCCGTAAGCCTTGCAGGGCTGGCCGCAATCTGGCGTGCATCCTGCCTCCGTCGGCGGATCGGGAGCATCGGGCTGCTGGCACCCGCGGTAGCAAAGAACAAAACACGTGGGCGATTTCGGAATCCCTGAACCCAAAAACGTCTTCAGCTGTTGGGAGCACACCTTTGCTTCCGCCGCCTTCCACCGAGCTTCCTTTTTGGGGGACGCTACTCCCATTCCCAAAGAAGTTTCGCGGGGGCAACTAAAAACAACCGCAGAAAACCGCGGCGCAACCGAGAGGACGGATGGTGCCCTAAGGGGGGAGGAAGCAGGCAAGAGATGGAGGAGGCAACTGTGCCTCGACCCCACGCCTGCGCACCCCTGCCTCTGCGGGGTGGCAACGTTTTGCTTCCGCCAGCTTCCGCCGGCGGAGGCGGCCTCGTTTTACTTCCGCCAAGCTTCCGCCGAGGAAGTGATGCCAACTCCTTCGAGCCTCGAAGGCGAAACTCTCTCTCTCTGGACCGCCTCGTGTATAACAATCTTCATGAGCATCGACTTGAAGGGGCCTTGGCACATACAAATAAATGCACACAAATCACAGGATTCCCCATATTATTTTATATTTTCTTGGTGTTCGTCTTCCCCCCCCACTTCCCATATTTTCCCATATTTTCCTGTGGATCGACGATTAATAGTGTCTGTGCTTTTTTTCCCTCCTGAGCATCGACTGTGGGAGGTCCGCGCGGATTTTTCTTGGATCGGCTCTGGACCCCCTCCCTGGCGCGCTGCGCGCGCCAGGGGTTGGGCGCCCATCCACGAAATCCGCGCGGAGCTCCGAACGCTCATGTGTGTGCGTGCCTCTTTGTGGCCTTCGAGGGAGCGTGGGCGATCGACGGTTTCTCCAAGCCCCTGCCCGCGCCAGAGCTCTGCGAGGGGGCGGGGTGGGGGCCGGACACAGATCAAGCCCCTGGGCGCCGAGCTTCTCATCCGCACCCTGCCTAGAAGAAAAAACGGCATGCACATAAACTTTTGGCGCTCCGCGCGGATTTCTTGGATCTGCGCTCTCCCCAGCGCGGCTCCAAGAAATCCGCGCGGAGCGCCAACAGTTTACAGTCGGGGCGTTGACCTAAGGAACCCTAAATAAGGAACGAGGCCCCTTTCTCCATGAGTTAAACTTCGATTTGCTATCGAAAACATAAGGAAAACCTGAGGCAAGCTGTGAAACACTTAAGGAACGCGGAGCCCCTCCCCAACGAAAAGGGTTCCTTCTTCAGGGCCCCGACTGTATGTTTATGGCGCTTTTTCTTCTTCGACTATCCCCCCCTGGCAGTCAGGGTGGGGGCAGCAGCAGCAGCAGGGGTGCGGATCGAACGTCCATCCCCGAGCACTTTGTTGATAGGCCACCTCTGTGGCCTTCGAACGAGAGCGGCCGGCGCCGCTGGCCAGGAATTGGCGGCCCAGTGGAAATTTCCTCCTCCTCCTCCTCCTCCTCCTCCTCCTCCCCCTCCTCCTCCGGGGCCGGCCTCTTGAGAAGGCGGCGGGGCGTCTCAAAAGCCCTCCAGCCTTCTGCGAAGCCGCCCCTGTCTCGTGAGCGTTTTTAGCATCGGCGTTTCGGCATTGGGCGGAAGGGGGGAGGGAGGGGGGGAGGTCTGGCTCCAGACCTCTGCTTCATGCGACTGTTTGCAACAGGGCGTCTTGAAACAAGCGCCAAAAAACAGCCAAGATCCACTCCAAGCGGAGGGTGGGGGGAGGGCGAGGGCTCGCGCGGATCGGCAAAACATAAATAAGAAACGATCACCTTCGGGGAAGACGCAGAGAACTGTTTCGAAGGACGGAAGCCTTCCGAGCATTCTGAGAAGTCCCGCCCCCTCTGACGTCCTCACTGGGCTCGCCGCCGACGAGTGATTCGGGAGCGTCCCATGGGAACCCCGATATGGCGTCGATTAGCGTCGATTCGCAAGGGCCAGCAAGATGACATGGGAGGCCCCGATGCGTGGGCGCCCCCCTTCCCAGACATGCGACGTCCTGATTTTCTCCGTACACGGGGTCCCTGGAAGTCCCGATACTCTCCCTGGGACTGCTCCTTCGCCCCGAATCGTTTTGTTGACGACCCCAGGCCTGGCGAGGGCCCCCCGACGCCGAAAAACGGCCCCAGCCCACCCCCCGCCCGGATTTTTTTCCACGACGCGACCGCGTCTGGGCTGGGCTCGCCGCCGAACGCCTGGGGGCGCCGGCGCGGCGCCCTCCCCCCCGCCTCTGAGCGTGACCCCCGCCCGCATGCGTCCGCCACCGCCCAGCACAGCAATTGCTCCCTGCGTTTCGCCCACCCAGTACACCGCTTCGTGGCCCCATGGTGGGCTCCACCGAAGGTCCCAGTGGCACCGCCCGCATGCGTCCGCCACCGCCCAGCACCCCCTCCCCGCGCTCGCCCGGGGGTCGCTCGCGCAGGCAGAGGTCCCACGGCCGCCCACGGGGTCCAAAATCCAGCTCTGGGGGTTGGGGGGGGGGGGGCGAGCTCGTCAGCGCCCCCCCGGGGCCGCTGGATCCCCCACACAGCTCCAGGACGGCCCCGGAGCGCCCAGACAACAACACCCTGAGAGTCCAAGAGAGCGTCGAGACCGCCTGCGGTAGCCCGTCGACGGTCCAAGATGGATCCACGACGGCCCACGGGGCTCGCCAGGCCGGCCCAAGAGCGTTCCCGGATGCTCGCCGAGAAGGCCCCGAGAGGGCAAAAGTCGTCCCTTCCCCTTTGGGCGACGTAGTATTATTTAATCGCTTTGCTCATTCCCCCGGTCCATATTGCCTCGCCGCTGTCGTTTGTCGGGGTGTTGTTGTCAATGCGGTGCGGTTGGGCGGCTGCCATTTTGCGGAGGCGGTGGGTGGCAGGTCAGAGGCCTCACGGATGTTGGTTGGGCTCTGGTGGTTGGTCTCTCAGGGGCCTTTGGGAGGCAGTTTTGAAGCATCTTGGGGGCCGTGTTGGGGCCTCTTGGGGCTTCTTGGGGTGCCTCTTGGGGGCCCCTTGGGGCCTCTTGGGGGCCTCTTGGGGCCTCTTGGGGGCCTCTTGCGGGCCTCTGGGGCCTCCTGGGGGCCTCTTGGGGCTGAAGGCTGGACTTTTCAGTTCCTGGTCCTTTTCTTGGGCCCCTCTCGGGGCCGTTTTGGGACTCTCTTGGGCCGTCTTGGGCGCCTCTTGGGCTGTCTTGGGGCCATCTTGGGCCGTCTTGGGGCCCTCTTGGAGGCTTCGTGGGCCGTCTTGGGGCGGTCTTGGAAGCCTCTTGGGCCGTCTTGGAGCGCCGGTAAGCCGAAAATGCGAGAACGCCACAAACCGTCAGAAACTGTAGGGAACTCTACAATTTCTGCCTCTGTGGGCCCTCTTTGGAGGTCTCTTGGAGGCCTCTTGGGGCGTCTTGAAGGCGCTTTGGGCCCGGCTGTCTGGAGGCAATATTTGGCGTCTTGGATCGCTCTTGGACCGTCTCGGGCCATGTTGAGCTCTCTTGGAGGCCACTTGAAGCGCTCCTGGAGCGCTCTTGTCGGGAGCGGCCAAGAGGGGGGTGTCCAAGAGGGGGGGTGCAAACCATGACAGGCGGCATGTGCGCGGCCCAGCGGGGGGGCCAGGGACGTGATGGAATAAGAAGAGGCGCCAAGCTATCCGACGCCCTACGTCGACATCCTACCCGACGCCATGCGTCGACGCCCTACGCAATGCACACGCCGCGTGGCCCGCCGCCAAGGCTAACCCATGATGAGGTTTATGGTTTAGGGCCTCGGGTTATTCAGCGCCGCATGGAACGCATTCAAACCCTGAAGCCTAAGGCCCTGGATGAGAACATGCGACTGGCAACTGAAGATGATGATGGTGATGATGGTGAGGGTGATGATGATGATGATGATGATGAGAATGATGATGATGATGCTGATGATGATGAGGATGTTAATGCTGATGCTGTTGCTGATGCTGTTGCGGATGATGCTGATGATGATGACCTTCCCCCCACTTGCGCTACCTTCAAGCGCTTGTGTCAGCTTCCAGCGAGTTCCAGAAGAACGCAAAGACAGTATGAGACATCGCTCCTTCTCTCCTGTTTCCGCTGCCATCACAGCCTCCACCCTCATCATCATCATCATCATCATCATCATCATCATCATCATTATCATTATCATTATCATTATCATCATCATCAACATAATCAGCATCATCATCATCATCAGCAGCATCAGCATCAGCATCAGCATCAGCATCAGCATCAGCAGCATCAGCATCAGCATCAGCATCAGCATCATCATCATCATCATCATCACCATCATCATCATCATCATCATCATCATCTTCATCAACACCATCACCATCACGTCACGATCATCGCCAGTATTGCACCAGAGTGCTTTACTTCCTCTGTATCTATAGGACGTATCTTCGTAGCAGAGGACCTGCCTGGGGGATGCGGGGAGGAGCGAGGGGTTGAGGAGTTCGATCGCTCCTCCCCGCATCCCCCAGGCAGGTCTACATCCTAGAAATACAGTGGCAGTAAAGAATTATTATGCAATGCTGGCGATGATCGTGACGTGGTGGTGATGGTGATGGTGATGGTGATGGCGATGGTGATGATGATCGCACTCCCCTGGGCGAGTCAGAGAGACGGGCCGTTCAGCTGCCTTCTGCAGCGGGCCTCCTGGTGAGGACGCTCCGCACGACGCGCCCCTTCTTGGCGATGTGCCGGGCGCGGGCGCGCAGGAGAGGCAGCAGGCATTCGGGCCCGTGCCTGCGCGAGCTCCTCAAGGAGTTAAAGGTGGAAAAGAGCAGGTCGTGGACGAGAAACAAAGAAAACAACTGCTGGCAGGGAGGGCAGGACAGAGGGAAGCAGGCTCAGAACATGAGGGCAATCGAAATAATGCTGGACGCGGTCGCCGCCAGCAGCTCGGCAGCCGAAGCGACAGGTAAGACGGCCTTGCCTATACCTGGCAGAGGTCGCCCACGCGTTGCAGATGGTTTTGAGAATGGCAGCAGCCACAAAAGGGCCGACGCGCGTGCAGGCAATTCTGAGCCTGAGCACAGCAAGGTCGATACTAGAGGCATTAACCAGAGGAAAAGCGAAACGAATTCGGTTGCCCAGGAGAAAAACCGCGGAGCAACTGGGGGCCTCAGAAATCAACTTCTTCAAAATCTGTTTCTGCAACTCGTGAGTGTCCTCATCGAAGTGGTTCCACGGCAGGGCTGTTAGACGCTCGTAGTTGTGAATCAGATGGAAAACAATGGACTCGGCACGCCATGTCGGGAACCGCTTGACCATTAGAACATCCCAGTCATCTTCCTCAAGCTCGTGAAATCGCCTCCGAATGCTGTCAAAAACCTTGGATCGAACAGCGACCCGATACATGGCAGCCTGATTCTCCAGCACGAGGTTGCGCGGGGCAATGGGCCACTGCAGCGCCGACGAGAGATTGCGGAGGAGATCGGTAGGAATGCTGTAGAACGGGCACGCGGTGAGAGTCTGCAATCCTTTTGTTCCCATGCGAAGCGCATCCTGCGATATGTAACATAGCTGCATCACGAAGGTGAGGACCGAGAAGGCCAGGGAATTGTATGCATAAATACTCTGAGTAAGCCCAAGACGAAGCGACCGAACATGACGGACCCGACAAATATATTTCTGAAGCGGAGCGGACCAGGATTTCTTGTAACCACCAGGGCCCAGGAAAACACCCAAGACTTTGCCACTGGTGCCGTGCATGCGCGAGCGAACGTTAGTGCGAACAGTTTCGAATAAGGCGAAATGCTGGTCATCTGGCATCTCTTGCGTGTGCACGATCATACACTTGGCAAGGTTCAAGAGCAGGCCAGTACATCGGCTGGACCTAATAACATTCTTCAGCACAATCGGAACAGCTAGCAACAGGTTGGATGCCGAGATCTGGATGTCATCTGCAAAGGCACGGGGTGAAGCACAAACTGGAGCTAGCAAGTTAGATAATCGGCGCAGCAGCGGGTCGATGCATAATGCAAATAATGCACCCGACAGTGGACATCCTTGTTTAATGCCTTGGGTGATCGAGTAGCCTGGAAACTTTTTGCCTGCTAGGCATATGTGTGTGTAGATGCCTGTGTATAGGAACCGAATGGCATTCACGATATACATGGGAATATTCATCATGATTAACACATCTATGATCCAGTCGTGGCGCAGCGACGGGAACGCGGCGCGGAAATCCAAGAGGAGCAGTCCTGCGTGCGGCATGCCACGATAGCAGGCATATTCAAGAATGTCTGCCTCAAGGCAGAGCAAGTTGTCGAGCATAGACCTCTTGCGCACGAAGCCCGTCTGGGAGCCTAGGACGCTGTACTGGCATTGCTGGCTAAATGGTTCGCATATGGCCAAGGATACTATTTTGTTATCAGTATTGCTGAGGGCAATAGGGCGAACCACAGACGCTTCCCGAGAGATCTCAGAGGTTCCAGCTTCGTGCGGGTGGATGGCCTTTGGGAGGTACACCGTGAGGGACTCGTTGAAGCCTTTATGTGGGGGCCCATATGTAGGATTGTCCAAAATAGCGAGATAAACTTGATACAAAGCATTGTGAGCGGCGTCGCCAGCGAACCGCCATGCGCTGTATGCGATGCCGTCGGGGCCAGTCGCGCTGTCCTTGCGGCCGACGAGCTTACCTATGAAGCTATGCAGGTCGAGCGTCCACTCGATACCTGGGGCAACCTGCTGAATCTCACTGCTCAACAGTGTCTTCTGGAAGTGGTATCCCCTGTCCTGAGGCTTCGCGGCATGGGCCCGCCCCCAGTGCGACGCAAGATTCTGAGCACTGACCTCCAGGTCAGGCGAAGGGCACCCGGTGGGGTCGGGGACGGAAACCAGAACAATACGGCGCCTTTTGGGAGACCACTGTCGCAGAAGCTGGTGCAACCTGAGGCCTCGATCGTCGTCGGGGGCTCCGCCGCCTTCGACGTGTTCGCGAATTTCTCGCTGGAGAAGAGAGTGCTGAAGCTCGGCCATTTCACGATGAAATGACACCGAATCTCTAAAACAACATTCATCAGCATGAACATGTAGACTAAGATGAGGAATAGCCTGGATACACCTCCGAATGTCCCAAGACTTGCCATCCCGAACAGCCCGAAGAAACTTAAGGTAGACCGATAACTTCTGCGCGTCGTTGTGGGGGCCTCGGAAGAACATGCGAGTCATCAAAGCATCCTTGGCAACATACATCGCGTCTTTGACGGACAGGAGGTATTCGAACGGGCCCCTGGGCATTTCAACCGAACCAATGGCAGCCTCAACTTCAGTACCAAAATCAGGATGTTTGGCAATCCAGGAGGGGATCGTCGGGGTTGTTCTGCCGCCAGGCGAAAACTGAAGCCAGACAGGAATATGGTCGCTCGGCTGGGCGACATCATGAGCAAGACCTATGACTCCGCTCCGTGGAGTCGCATCTAGAATGTCGGTGGTGGCAGAAGATATGTAGAACCTGTCCAAGCGTCCAAGGCTAAGCGCACCGTCCTCCCTCCTCCCAGACCGATGAGTGGGCTCTTGTTGGGCAACTTCAGCGAGGTGTCCGAAAACTTGAGAAAACATATGCAGAACAGCAGTCCTCTCAGGGGTGGGTTCCCTTCCGTCTGTGAACGTCCTCATCTCCCCCATCCTCCAAGAAGTTAAAATCGCCTCCCAAGATGACAGTGGCCTGATCAGCAGGCAGAGCGTGAGCAGCAGCAGTGCGGATCACACGATCCTTCTCAACGTCGGAGAGGGTGGGGTCGAGGCGAAAGTTAATCAATTGCAACGTGCCTTTCTCGCCTGTTAACGTAACTGCAATGCATCGTCCATCGATAATGTTTTCAACGTGGATGTCCTGAAAGAGCTGGAGTAGGGAAGGATCAATAGACATGGTAACGCCTCCCGCCGCCGCAGAAGAGCAAAACGAGCCAAAGTGCGTGTGAGCTGGCACGTCACGATCCAGCGAGGAAAGATCTTCTTGGGTCCCGTGGGTTTCCTGCAAAAATACTACTTGAAAGCGGTGTACAAGACTTCTGAAAATCTGCTGTTTCCGATGCTGTCTCTGTGGATCGCCATACACACTGCCAAAAAATGCACGAGTATTCCATGAAGCAAGACCCACAGTGCGAGAGATGACAAATGGATGCCGCTGCTCAGCAGGAGCAGCATCACCTCCCCCAGGAGAAAGTGGAACAGGAAGGTAAGGATCAAGAATAGCTGGCGCATTCTCGGGAAGAGGAGAGTCGGGCAAAATCGAGGTGGCCTCCCCCCGTTCTCGCAGAAGGGCTCGCAATCGTTCAGGATCGAATTCATCATCGCTGTCGCTCACAGGTACTGGCTCACTCCGCCCCTATTCGCGGCGAAGCGCAGCAGTGACCAGCTCGGGCAGCTTGTCGACTTGCTCGTCGGTGAAGCCGTATCGCTTCAGGTTGCCCCGGTTGGGCTCGACGTTCGGGTTGTCGGTCTCGAGGACGTTCTGCAGAACGACGAGCTCGTCCACGAGGTCGCCGTTGACCAGGAAGCAGAGGCCCATGTACTTGTTGCAGCGTAGCTGCGAGTCAGGTCGCCAAGTGCCAGCATCAACCATGACTTGCTTGATATGTTGCCAGACCTGGCCCAGCACCCAGCCCTTCTTGCGGACATCGATGAGTTCGTCAATGCCAACTCGAAAACGATGCCGAAAGCCACTGCCATCTCCCTATTCTAGTGTCATGGCACGCAGCTGCAACAATGCATTCTTGGCGTCGTCGGCGTTCTCAAAAATGATGACGTAGGCGTACTTGCAGCTCTTGGTGATAGCGGTGCACCTGTCGCGGTAGGTGGGCGAGAGAAGGGTCTTCAGGAATTCGAAGTGCTTGTCGAAAGCGGAGGCCATCAATTTGACAGGAAACCCTCGCACCCAGAGCTTGCGCCTGTCAGCAGGCGCGGCGGTCTCTCCACGGGGTGTGGTTGCGGTCCCCCAAGTGCTGGCACCGCCAGATTCCGTAGCCATTTTGGCTCAAGGTCGAAACGTTTCCCTGGCGCTTCGACCTTGGTCGCAGCCGACGGGGAGCTCGAGCTGCTTTGGGAGGCGCAGGGCCTTCGGCAGGGTGTGCGCGGTGAAGGTGCTTCTATTAGCCCTGTCAGATCCAACTTTCTAGTAGGTGATCTGGCAGCCGCGATGGCCGCCACTCTCTCCATGGACCAGAAGATGGATCAGTTGTTGGCGTCGATGTCCACCGTCGTAGCCACCGTCAACGCCCACGACGCAAAGTTCGCCAGCCTCGCCAAAGACATGGAGAGCATGAAAACCGACATGCGCAAGGAGGTGGACACCAAGTTCGAGCTCATGCAGAACCAGATCACCGCCCTGCAGCAGCGCAACGTCCACAACACAGGCGGCGAGGCCTCTGACGACATGGTCGACACGTGCCTCACGGTCTCTCTGCTTAGCGCTCAGACAGACCAGAAGATCAGCGTCATCAATGCCGCATTGGAGGAGCTGAAGACCTCAGTTGCTTTGGTGATGGTGATGATGATGATGATGATGATGATGAGGATGAGGATGAGGATGAGGATGATGAGGATGATGATGATGATGATGATGATGATGATGATGATGATGATGATGATGATGATGATGATGGTGGTGATGATGATGATGATGATGATGATGATGATGATGATGATGATGAATGATGAGGAGGGTGAAGGCTGTGATGGCGGCGGAAACAGGAGAGAAGGAGCGATGCCTCATAATGTGTCTTTGCGTTCTTCTGGAATTCGCTGGAACCTCAAACAGTTCAGTATAACCATTGAAAGCCTTACGCAATTCAAGATAACTCAGCGTTTGAGGTAGCGCAAGAGGTTGGAAGGTCAGCACGGAAGGTCTGGAAGAATGAGGTGGAGGGAACGCCGATCCCGGGGAAGGGGTCCGGACCTCTGGGAGTCGACGTTGTGAAACAATCGCGGCGTCTTGGGTTTAGGTCTCGTCCGCCCTTCCTCTTCTCCTCCACCCAGACCATGTTGGCAAAAGCGGAGCCTGTACATAATGTTGATACTGAACATACTTCGTCGCCGCTGGTGCTGGCCGCTGGGAAAAGAGAGGACGGACAAGAACGACTAAACGATCAAAGGCACATGCCTACAGCGGCGGATGTGCGCAACTGCTGCCGGATAAACATCGTACGGACGATCTGATCGGTCCGTTCGGAGCAGTGGGTCTGGCCTGGATCGACAGACAACTCGGGCGTAATCAAGCAGGGGTGCAGAGGTAGTCTTGATGAAGCAGCGCATCCTTACGATGGATTTGGACTGCAGGAGGCAACTCCGAAGTCTTAGCGAGCTAAGGCTGACTATTCATTAGGAAGGATCAAAGGGCCACGGAGCTGGACTCGCCAGCATTCAGCCCAATATTACAATAAGCTGTATGGATCCTAATGAAAGGGGATGCTGCCAAATTAGGCCGTTTCGGCCACGGATCTGCCAGCGCCGATGTTGACCTTAAACTCCAAGAGGTGGGCCACGATGGCCTTAAGACGGTCCAAGATGCTCCCGAGCACCCAACGAGGGGCCCGTGAGGACTCCCAAGAAAGCCCCAAGACGCAAAATGCGATATGTAATCTCCATAGGAAGATCACAAGTTTTAGCACTCTCACAATCTCGGGCATCAGAACGCTCAAGACGGCCGAAAGCCCCAAACATCGCCCGACGAAAGTCAAAGAGGCCCTCGAGAAGGCCCCAAGATGGCTCCAAAACGGCACAAAAAGCCACAAACTCTGTCCAAGCGGCCTCAAAAAGGGCAACAGGGGAGGATGAGCGAAAATGCCATGAGAACCGTTGCCCCTAATATGACCCCCAAGACCTCAAACATGCCTCGACGAGCCCCGCAAGCGCGCCTAATAGGACCCAAGTGACTCCGAAGAGGCCCTCGAGAGATCTCGCAAAAGACTCCTGAGGCACCCCAATAGACCGCCACAAGCATCCAAGATGCCTCTGACCCACAATCCAGGCCCGGTGGCGGTATGGGCTGAAGGCCGATAGATCCGCCGCCCCCTGTGGTCTTGCTGCATGGGTGCCCGGCGTGCTAGACTTCCATTGTGACCCAACATGGCCTCCTAGACGGCCAGGATGGCCTCAAGAGAGCCCAAGATGGTTCCACGATGCACCCAAGACGGCGCAAGATGCACTCAGGCGGCCAAATATGGCCTCAAGATGGCAAAAGACGACCCAAGAGGCCTCCAAAAGACCTCCAAGATGGCCCGAAGAGGCCTCCAAAAGGGCCTCCAGGAAAGCCCGGGGAGGCAAACATCAGTGATTTTCTAAATAAGTGGTTGACAGATTTGGGCAGTTCTTTCTCTTCGGCTTTCCGACAGCCCAAGACGGCCCAAGAGCCCCCCCAAATCGCGCCAAGATACACCACGAGGTTTTCAAGATGGCCCCATAACGGCCCAAAAGGCTCCCAAGACGGCCCCTAGAGGCCTTCAAGACGCCCAACACGGCCTGCGAGACGGCCTTGAAACACCCACGAGCGCCCGAAGTCGGTTCAGAGAGGCCCCAAGACGCCTGCCGACGACGTCTTGGGGTCCAGGAGCGCCCTAAGACGGCCAAAGAGGCCCCCAAGAAGCCCCGAAAGGCTCCCAAGAGGCCGAAGGAGGCCCCCAAGAGGCATCCAAAAGGTCCCGAGGAAGCTCCCCGGAGGCCCGAAGAATGCCCCGAGTTTAGGGGAACAAAAAGTTACATAAACATAAAAACTCGGAGGTCCGCGCGGATTTCTCGGATCGGCGCTGGACCCCCTTTCCTAGCGCGCGGAGCGCGCCAGGGGCGGCGCCGGGGGGCCCCAGCGCCGATCCGAGAAATCCGCGCGGACCTCCGAGTTTTTATGTTTATGCCACTTTTTGATCCCCTAGAGTGGCTCCCAAGAGGCCTCCTCCTCTTCTTCCTCCCTCTCCTCAGTCTCCTCATTCGTCCTCCCTCTCTTCATCCTCCTCTTCCTTCCCCTCCTCATCCTCCTCTTCCTCCCCCCACGTGTTCCACGAGGGGTTCTCACAACGGCGCGGGGAACGCACGGTCCAACAGCGTGCCAAAACGTTGCCCAAGAGTTTGGCCGCACAGGCGTACCCTAAGAGAGACAGAAGGGGGCGGCGGGGCCTCCTCGGGCCGTCTGCAGGAGGCCACCTTGGGCCGTCTTGCGTGCATCGTGGGCCGTTCTGGAGAAGGACCTCGAGGAGGAGGAGGAGGAGGAGGAGGAGGAGGACCTCGAGGAGGAGGAGGAGGATGAGGAGGACCTCGAGGAGGAGCAGGAGGAGGAGGAGGAGGAGGAGGAGGAGGGCCTCGAGGAGGAGAAGGAGGGGGAGGAGGAGGAGAAGAACGAGGGGGAGGCCGCAATCTTGAGCTTTCTCAGAACCGCCCCGGCCGTCTTGGAGGCCACCCGAGCCGCCTCGGAGGCCACCTCGGGGCCAGCTTGGGAGGGGGGAACCCGATGGACTCCACATCTTCCCCCATGCTCCTCCTCCTCCTCCTCCTCCTCCTCCTCCTCCTCTGCCTCCTCCTCTCCTGGGTGCGGCCGGCGGGCTGGGACGGCCGAGACCCCACGGGGAGCTCTTTCGAGAGGAGCCCCCCCCCTCTCTCCCAGGCATCCGGCACGCCGCGCACCCCCGTGGCAAGCCAACGGGGGCAAGGGGGGACCGAAGACGCCAACGGCGAAGCACCCAGGAGGCTTACAAGATGGCCCAAGAGGTCCCCGAGAGGTCCTCCAGAAAGGGCGAAGAGGCCCAAGTCATTGACTTGCATGTGGTTTTTGTTGGCAGATGTTGGCATTTGCCTCTTCTGAGCCTTCCGACGGTCCAAGACGGCCCAAGAGGTCTCCAAGATCGCCCCAAGACTACCACAGAGCCTTCAAAGATGACCCACGACGGCCCGAGGGGCTCCCAAGACGGCCCAAGGAGTTCCCAAGACGGTCGAGATGGCCTCCCAGACGGCCCTGCAGCGCCCCACGAGGGCCCCCCGTCGGTTCCGAGAGGCCCCCGGAGGCCCGAGGGCGGTGTCCGACGTCCGACGGCGTGCGATGGGCGAGGGACGCCCTCAGACGGCCAAAGAGGACTCCAAGAGGCCCTCAAAGGTCCCCCCCAGAGGCCTCCAAGAGGCCTCCAGCCTCCAGGAAGCTCCCAGGGAGTTCGAAGAGTGCCCGAAGAGGCTCCCGAGAGGACTCCTCATTCTCCTCCTCGTGCTTCTCCTTTTGTTGTCCCTCTCCTCCTCCATGTGTTTTCCGACGGGGTTTCACAATGGGTCGGGGAGCACGTGGTCCGATAGCCAGTCCAAGCTCTGGACCCAACGCTCGGCCACATAGGCGTCTCCAAAGAAGCAGGGGGCGGTGGTGGTTCGCCGTAGGCGACTTCGATACATGACTGTCAATCTCACGAATAGCAGGGTCATCGAATATGAAGATTGTGGTACAAATCTTTGTAGCACGGCGCATGCTTTCTGACGTTTTCTGTCGCCCGCCAGCGAGACTTGCAATCGCCAATTCTCTGCCCCGTGTACCGTGCCTCGATGCCAGCGCTCTAGAGAGCTGGCTAGTCGGAGTCGCTGTCGACGACAGCTCGCCGCCTCGCGGCAGCGCGCGCAACGCCGTCGGAGCTGCTGCTGGTACCCGCCGCGCTCTTTCTGACTGGCTTCGTCGCCTTGGTCACGTCGTCACTGTCGGACGTCAACTGCGAGGTAGGCCTCTGGGCTTGCTTGGTCGAAGTGGGCGCGTCATCGCTGTCCGACGATCGTAGAAGAAAAACACACATCAACATAAACTTTTGGTGCTCCGCGCGGATTTCTGGGATCCGCGCCGGACACCCCTCCCTGGCGCGCGGAGCGCGCCAGGAGCGGCGCTGGAGGTGCCGCTGGATGGGCCCAGGCGCGGGTCCAAGAAATCCGCGTGGAGCGCCAAACTTTGATGTATATGTTTTTTTTCTTCTTCGAGATAGTCCCGACGCTGCCTTCCGGACCGGCTTGGTCGTCGTGGGCACGTCGCTATCGGACGTCATCGCCAAGACTTTCCCTGCGCCTTGCCTGGCCGCGGTGGGCGCGTCATCGCTGTCCGACGATAACCCAGAGGTTGCCTTCTTGACTGGCCTGGCCGCCCTGGGCGCGTCGCTGTCCGACGTCATCACCAAGGCCTTCCTCTCGCCTTGCTTGGCCAGATTGGGCACGTCATCGCTGTCCGACGACAGTCCCGAGGTTGCCTTCTTGACTGGCCTGGTCGCCCTGGGCACGTCGCTGTCCGACGTCATCACCGAGACCTTCTTCTTGAGCGGCGGGGCAGCTTTGGGCACGCCATCGCTGTCCGACGACACCCCCGAGGTGGCCTTCTTGACGGGCTTGGCCTGTTTGGCCACGTCATCGCTGTCTGACGTCAGCCCCGAGGTCGCCCTCCTCACTGGCCTGGGCGCCTTGGGCTCGTTGTCGCTCTCCGACATCAGCTGCCCACCCTGGTGAGTCGTGGCTGGCTTAGACGGCTTCGGCTCGTCGCTGTCCGAAGTCAGTTCTGCACCTGGGCGCCCCTTCTTGACTGGCTGTGACGGCTTCGGCTCGTCGCTGTCCGACGTCAGCTGCGCCGAACGGGCCTTGGCTGGCTTGGACGCCCTGGGCTCGTCGCTGTCCGACGTCAGCTGCGCCGTGCGACGCTGGGCCGGCTTGGACGCCTCGGGCGCATCGCTGTCGGAGGACGGCTGCGCCGAACGGCCTTTTGCCGCCCTGGACGCCGCGGGCCTGTCACTGTCCGACGCCAACTGCGCCGCACGTGCCTCCAGGGGACCGAAAACGCACCGCTAGGCGCCGCTCCTCCCACGACCTCTCCGGGAAATGCGTCCAGCCCTGTAGGACTTCGAGGCGAAGACTTCGGCGGTGGCGACGAGGGCCTCCCAGGAGGCAGCCAGGAGGGGGAAGACGAGGGCAGGGGAGCGGTCTATGGGTACACGTCGTTCATATCTCATCGTGCTCATTTCTCCCTGTGCTCGCCTCTGATTGCCCCCGGCCCCCCAGCAGCCAGGAAGAGGCACAGGATAGAACAACCCGAAAGGAAAGGATCCTGCCCCCTCCGAAAAATCCAAGAACCTCCGAAGCATCAGCAATGAACAACGTGTACCCTCGCCCTCATTCTTCCAGACCTTCCGTGCTGACCTTCCACACTCTTGCGCTTCGTGAAACGCTGACGTTTCTTGCGTTTCCTGAGGCTCATAATAACTTCAATGCATCACCTTCCGCGCCTTCCGCAGAGGTCGGAAGGTATGGAAGATGGAGGTGGAAAGTACGCCCTTCCCTCCTCGGAGTGCCTTGGCCGGCCGGGGCGCCTCGGGCCCGTCGCTGCCAGACGCCGGCGGCGCCGAGCGGCCCTCGGCCGCCAGCGCCGGGGCCTCGGCGGCGCCAGGCTTGGCCGCCGCAGGCCGCGCGGCGCGGCGCGGGGAGGCCGCGGCGCGCTGACGCCGGAGGGCCCGGCGGCGCACAGGGGCGGCCCTGCGGCGTGAGGTGACCTCTGGTGCGCTGCCCTGCAGTTTCGGGTGTTTTGGCGGCGCGCACAAAGGGGGTGGGGGGAGGGGGGAGGGCTTCTTAGAAGGAGGCTGCTTCTCAGAAGGCACCGGCCTCACGTCTACAGATCAAGCCCGCGCCTCCTAAGAAGCAGGGGTGCTTCTAAGAAGCCCTCCCCCCTCCCCCCACGCCCCTCTGCGCGTGGCTGGGTGTTGCCAGAAGTGCCCCTGCAGCCCAGGGTGCCCCCCCAGGATCCTCGGGGCGGCCCCAGGGCGGCCTCCAGAGCACCCCTCACGAGGCCCAGCGGGCCCCACGGTGGCTCCAGAACGGTGCGGCAAGCCGGGGGCACCTCGGGCCAAGGGCACTTCTCTGGCAGCGCCCGATGGTTGGGCGATGTCGAAGACCCCGACCCTGAGACCCTGGCGTCTCAACTGTTTCTCGAGCCGGGCGTTTTTTATCGCTCTCTCGTTCGGGCCCCCAGGGCCCTCGCCTATATCGATCCGGCTCGGAAAATGTCGCAGAAAGACGGGTCCAGGGCCCTGGGCGTAATCTTTTGCGATGTTGCAACTTTTTCGTTACGTCGGATCTCAGGGGAACCCAACAACGTTTTCATCTCTTGGGGCCGCATGTGTCACTTTCGCCGCCGTCTGGAAGCGCCTGGAAGCCTTGAAAGGCTGGCTGCATGCTGGCGTGCATGCCGCCTCTGTCGGGCTGGCACCCGCGATAGCAAAGATAAAACATGTGGGCGATTTCGGAAACCCTGAACTCCAAGCCCCTGCAAACGGGGCATTAGTAAACGGGGTGGTAGCTCATGGGCCTCTTCAAGCGAGAACGAGGTGACAGGGCATTTACCTCGCACTAGTGCGTGATACATCGGAACGACAAAAAACGTCGACGCATCATCATAACTCTGGGCGGGTGGGTTTACCTCGCACCTGTGCGCGGCGACTCAATTTCTTGAAACCACCATTGGAAACCCACCCTTGGCTACCAGCCCGTTTACAAACGCCCCGTTTGCAGGGGCTGGGGAACTGAGCGCCCGAGCTACTCGGAGTAACTCGGGCCCGGGGCAACTGGGGTTCGCGGATTCCCGAAGAACCAACCCGAGTTAGCCCTGACCCGAGTTACCCCTGCTGATTTGGGGCTCTGGACGCCCGAGTTATCCGGGGTAGCTCGGGCCTGGAGTAACTCGGGTTCGGATTCCCGAAAGACGAGCCCGAATTAATTAGCCCTGACCCGAATTACCCCTGATGATTTGGGGCTCTGGACGCCCGAGTTGTCCGGGGTAACTCGAGCCCAAGACAACTCGGGTTCGGATTCCCGAAAAAACAACAACACCGAATTAGCCCTGACCCGAGTTAGCCTGGATGATTTGGGGCCCTGGACGCCCGAATTATCCGGGGTAACTCGGCCCCGGGGCAACTCGGGTTCGGATCCCCCAAAAGACGAACCCGACTTGGCCCTGACCCGAATTTTGTCCCTGATCGTGTGAGGCTCTGGACGCCCGAATCATCCGGGGCAACTCGGGCCTGGGGCAACTCGGGCTTTGGATTCCCCAAAAGACGAACGGCAGGTTCGTGTCGTGCCGACCCCAGCGTTGGTTTTTGACACCGCAGGGATCGTTCAACCTTGAACGATCGGCCGCTGCCGCAACGTCCGATCGTTCAACATCGATCGATTCTGGGTCGCCGGCGGCGTTCAACCTTGAACGTCCGCGCTGGGGTCGCCGCTGGTCGACACGACGCAGACCTACCGAACCCGAGTTGGCCCTGAACCGAGCCACCCCTGACGATTCGGGCCCTCCGCCGCCTTCCGCCGACCCTCCGCCACGGCTTCCGCCGGCGGCGGCGGCCTCGTTCTACTTATTGTGGGTCGGGCACGTCCCCCTACCGGCGGATTTTGGACGAAACATGAAACGACTCAGCAAGCGCCCCAGATAGTCAAACAGATACTCCGAACATCGTCCCAATCCTATTTCGGGACTACTCTTGAATATTAAAACATCGGGATAAATCGCTCCAGAGCGTTCCGGAGCGCTCTCAGAGCGTTCCGGAACGCTCTGGAGCGGCCGCGGCGCCCAATACATCCTCGAAACCCGCCGATTCTCAGAGATTTCGAGTTATCCCGATCCGATTTTGTCCCGATCTTCGCGTCGTTTTAATTATCCCTCCTGTAGAGGGACAGGCCCGACCCAAGTTTGCCCCCCGCCGCCCTTCCGCCGCTGGCCTCCGAGGCAGAGGCGACCACGCCTCCGATCCTCGCAGGCCTAAGGCCCAGTGTGGAGCGCCTCCTTCGGCGGCGAGCGCGGGGCCCTGGAAGACGGCATATAAATGATTTAGACGCGCGGCGCGTCCAACGCGCTCTCGCTGCAATTCACAGCATGTCGTTGCTCAGATCTGGAGGCGGACTTGAAGAGTTCAGAGTCGCAGAATGTGCAGGGCCTCCCGCGCCGGAGCGCCGACGATTTAGACATTCTCTCTTGTCTTCCAGGGGGGGGGGGGAGTGAGAAGGGGCGGGCCTTCTCGGAAGTTTCGGGGAAGTCCCCCGGTCTTCTGCGACCTTCTCTCTGAGCCTTCCCCGAAGGCACAGAGAGCTTCTCAGAAGGCGCGCGGTGCTTCTGAGAAGTCCCGCCGCCTTCTCAGACGGCTTTCTCCTTCTCATTCCCCCCTCGCTCGCCGCCGAGGTAAGACGAAGCCAGGACGAGAATCAAAACCAGTGATGATAAAAATCGGGGACCTCTGAGATCCCGCGGCTCTGGGGGACGTCTTGGGCGCCGCGGCCTTCTCCGAGCGTGAGAGCGTTCCTGACTACCTACCAGACCACCCCAACCCAACCCGAAGACCCGAACTTGACCCGAATTTCGGGTTGGGGGGGGTACGGGCTCCATGTGTCTTTTCAAGGCTCTCCGACCCCCCCCCCCACTAGGAATGGGGGGCAAATCGAGGCCTTCGGGTTGGGTTGGGGTGGTTTGGTGCGTGGTGAGTTCCGGATTGCTCGGGGACAAACCGATCGCCGTCCCGGCCCCGTCCAAGCTGGAGCGCGGCCCCCCAAGGGAAGGCCGCGGAGGGGCCCCCGGAGCCGGGCGCGCGCAGCAACTGCGCACACGAAGACCTGGTCGGGCACGGCCCCCTACAGGCCGAGTTAATGGACGAAAAACTAAACCTAGTCAAACATACTCCAAACTGCTCCACGAGTGCTCGAAAAGTCGTGCCCGGACCACGCTTGGACCATTGTTGGATATTCCACGGGGGGCGCGCCCGACTTGGCTCCGAGAGCGTTCTGGAACGCTCGGGGACAAACCGGGCGCCGTCCCAGCCCCGTCCGCGCTGCGGCGCGCGGCCCCTCCAGAGGAGGGCCGCCTGAGGGGCCCCCCCGGAGCCGGGCGCGCGCGCAGCAGCCGGTGCAATGGGGGGGAGCCCCCCGTGCGCCCGCGCGCAGACGTGGTCGGGCACGTCCCCCCACAGGCCGAGCTTGGGCGACAAGCTAAAAACTAAAGGGGAACAGAAAGTGGCATGAACATAAAAACTCGGGGGTCCGCGCGGATTTCTCGGATCGGCGCTGGGGCCCCCCGACGGCGCCTCCGGCGCCGCCCCTGGCGCGCTCCGCGCGCCAGGGAGGGGGGTCCAGCGCCGATCCGAGAAATCCGCGCGGACCTGCGAGTTTTTATGTTTGTGACACCTTTTGTTCCCCTATAAACGCAATCAAAAATACTTCAATATTGTCAACACACTCTCGAAAAATCGTGCCCAGACTATTTTTGACTATTTTGGAACATTCCAGGGACGTGCACGACTTGGCACCAAGAGGGCACTCCGCCGAAGGGTCGATCGTGAGCGCAGCCGAGAGGAGGGCGGAGGCAGGCAGCGGCGCCCGAGCGGCCCTCAGGCTCAGCGCGATGCCCGGGTCGGACGAGGGGGAGAGTCAAGGGGAGGAGGAGGGGGAGGAGGGGAGAGGAGGAGGAGGAGGAGGAGGAGGAGGAGGAGGAGGGAGGAGGAGAGAGGAGGAGGAGGAGGAGGAGGAGGAGGAGGAGGAGGAGGGGAGGAGGAGGAGGAGGAGGAGGAGGAGGAGGAGGAGGAGGGGAGAGGAGGAGGAGGAGGAGGAGGAGGAGGAGGAGGAGGAGGAGGAGGAGGAGGGGGAGGAGGAAATCGGGGTGGGGGGCCCACCAGATGAAAGCTTGTGGCCCCCGCCCGGGGCTTCCCCCCCTCGGGCGGGCCCAGCCGACGGGCCCCCCCCCGCGCCGCCCCGCCCCCTCGAGATTCGCCACCGGCCCCGGGGTCGACGGCGCATGAGCCACTCGACGGACCTGGGCCTCGGCTCGGTCCGGGATGGCCGGTCGGCGCGGCGCCTCTGCCCCGTCCCCTCGCGGGAGCTGGACCCCCGTTCGCGGGGGGGGGCAGGTCTCCGACGAGCCTGGGCCTTCCCCAGCTGGGCGCTGCCCCTGAGGGGGGGGTCCGCCTCGCTCGGGGGTGCGCGGCCTGGCCCCACTCAGCCTGCCTCGGGCTTCCTCGCTTCCCCTTTGGTTCCTTGGACGTGGCTCCTGGCTGCTCTCCTCGGGATGGTTTGGGGGAGCGAAAAACCACATGATAAACATAAGCTTTTGAAGGTCCGCGCGGATGTCGTAGATCTGCGTCGGACCCCCCTCCCCGGAGCGCGGAGCGCGCCAGGGGCGGCGCCAGAGGCGCCGCCGGGGGGGCTCAGCGCGGATGCAAGGAATCCGCGCGGAGCGCAAAAAGAGTATGTTTAGGGCGCTGTCTCTTCTTCGATCTGGTTCCGTGGTGTCTCGGACGTAGCTCTTGGCTGCTCTCCTCGGGGCTGCTGGCGTTGGTGCCTCGGTTCCTTGGTGCTTTGGTCCTGGTCCTCTGGCCCTGGCTCCCCGGACAAGACTCCGTGCTGCCTTGGTTCCTCGGTCTTGGCTCCCTGCCGCCTCGCCACGCAGTTTCACTCGATGCCAAGCACTGCCAAGCAATGCAACCCAACGCAAAGCGATGCCAAGCAACGCCAAGCAACGCCAATTGACGTGCACGGCAATGCCGAGCACTGCCGAGCAATGCGAAGCAGTGCCAAGCAATGTCAAGCAATGGCAAGCAATGGCAAGCAACGCCAAGTAACAAGTCCAGGCAATGCCAGACAATGCGTTGTCTTGCACTGCTTGGCGTTTATCAACGGCTTTTAGGGTCGCGCTGGGTTTATTTCAACCAGCTTCTTGTTCCTCAATGTCGGCCCTCTGGGGGCGGTGTGAGGCGGCGGATCGAAAACACAGATCGGCGGATGTCAGGGGGGGGCAGCAGAGGGTGGATAAAAGCGAACCTACACACGCACAGCAGGTTCGTGTCGCTACGACCTGCGCGCTGGCTTCTAGCGCCGCGTGGATCGTTCAACCCTGGATCGTTCAACCCTTGTTGATCGGGCTTTCTTGCGTCGCCCTGGCACGAGCGTTGCAGGCGCGAAGCGCGCGAAGCGTTGTCTTCCTCCTGCCCGCGCTGCCGCGCTGATCTTCGGTTGCTGTTGTGAAACGGCCGCGAGTGAAATGCAGGCGGTTCCCCAGCGGGCTTCCCGGAGGAACAGGAGCCGAACGATCGCGGCTTTCCGACAAAGCGGCTCGTTCGGCAACGGCCGACTGCAGGCCACTGGTGGCGATCAGCCCTGCACGCCCGCGCTGGAGCCGCCGAAGCGGCATGCGCCAGGGGACGCGCCACGCGACGTGCAAGGGGGACTCGACAAGGGACGCCCCACGGAACGTGCCAAGGAACGTGCCAAGTTGCAATGCTGAATGTATCGATCTTGATGTACCGTGCCGAAGCCTGTGCTGTGCTGCGCTGTGCTGAATTGCGATGTGCCATGCCGCGACTGTGCTCTATAGCGTTGTGGATAGAGTCCCCCTTTGCATCCGAGTCCTGACCGAACTGATCTGGATCTTAAGCTCGAGCTGCCTAAGCACATAGTAGCTGCCACAGAGCTAATTGACAGGGGGACATGCCAGGAGGACGCGCCGCGGAACGTCTCAAGGGACGCGCCAAGCGACGTGCCAGGGGACGTGCCATGGGGACGCACCGCGGGACGTGCCAAGGGGACGCGCTACGGAACGTGCTGGGGACAAGCGTTTCGCTCGAGACATCCTGTCAACATCCTCATGCTAGACATCCGCCTGAGCGACCTGGACACGTGAAAACAAACGTTTCGCTCAACACATCCTCAACACATTCTCATGCTAGACATCCGCCTGGGCGAACTGGACACGTGAAAACAAGTGGTTCGCTCGAGACATCCTCAACAAACCTTCATGTGAGACGTCCGCCTGGGTGACCTGGGCACGTGAAAACAAGCGTTTCGCTCGAGACGTTTTCAAGTTGAAAACGTCTCGCTCGAGACATCCTCAACACATCTTCATGTTAGACATCCGCCTGGGCGACCTGGACACGTGAAAACAAGCGTATCTCTCAAGACATTCTCAAAACATCCTCATGCTAGGCATCCGCCTGGGCAACCTGGACACGTGCAAACAAGCATCTCGATCGAGACTTCGTCAACACATCCTCATGCTAGACATCCGCCTGGGCGACGAGGACGTGTGAAACCAAGCGTCTCGCTCGAGACATCCTCAGCAAATCCTGTCGCTAGACATCTGCCTGGGCAATCTGGAGGCGTGAAACCAAGCGTCTCGCTCGAGACATCCTCAAGACCTGGGCACGTGAAAACAAGCATTTCACTTCAGAGCTCTGAATTCTGGTCCCCAGGAGAGGACAATCTATAACACAAACAAAAATCGTTTCGCTCGAGACGTCCTCAACAAATTCTGAACAACCAGCGTTTCGCTAGGGACATCCTCAAATCAAGATTCGCCGGCCCTACGCGACCCCGTTATCAATCGCAAAAAAAAATTCGCCGGCCCTACAGCCGTCAGATCCGGGGGTAAACGCCTAAAAGAGAACCCTGGGCCTGGTAGGGGGGGGGGTAGAGGAGGGGGACGGAGGAGAGAGGGGAGGGAGGAGGAGGGAGGAGCGAGGAGGAGGAAGGAGGAGGGAGGAGCGAGGAGGAGCTAGGAAGAGCGACGACGTTCACGATTTCTTCGATCTGTGCTGGACCTCCCCTCCCTGGCGCGCGGAGCGCGCCGAGGGCGGCGCCGCCAGGCGCCGCCGGGCGCCGAGGCTCCGACAGTGCATGTTGATACCATTTTCTCTCCTTCGACTCTCGGAGGCCCAGACTCTCCAAATCTCCCCCCCTCCGGGCGACCCGAGATTCGGGGGCGTCCAAGAGGAGGGCGTCCATGAAGGGGTGGGGCGCAAATCATGGCCTGCGGCATGTG
This sequence comes from Prorocentrum cordatum, assembly GCA_963575745.1. NCBI lineage: Eukaryota > Dinophyceae > Prorocentrales > Prorocentraceae > Prorocentrum > Prorocentrum cordatum. The sequence goes on from CAUYUJ010001982.1 coordinate 32,366, forward strand.
CGCGGCCTGGGGGGGGGGGCCAGGGACGTGTTTAAATAAGAAGAGGCGAAATGACATCTGGGGAGGTATCATGGCCCCCGCCATGCTATCTACCCCCCTCTAGTCATCACCCCCCTCTCCGCCGCCCCCGAGAGATGATGGAGTCGTCGAGCACGTCCACTGCCTCCGCCTGGGGAGGCCAAAAAAGACCGATACCGCTACTCCCCGGACCTATCCCGGGGTGCGCTCTGACTGAGACCTCGAGGCGAACCCAACGGTGGCGACGAGGGCCTCCGAGGAGGTCCAAACATGATGGACCCACGAACCCGGAAAGGGATATAGACATGTGGAGCACGGTCACGTTTTCACGATACCCAACTGGGCGACACCTCAAGAAACATCCCACGAGACACCCCGCGAAACATCCCACGAGACACCTCACACCATTCCACGAGACACCTCACGAAACATTCCACGCGACACCCCGCGAAACATTCCACGAGACACCCCACGAACAGGCAACCACTCAACCAAAGCACATCGCGGACGAGGACGACGACGGCATTCCACGAGACACCCCACGAAACATTCCACGGGAGTGCGACTGGGTGTGGTCGTGCTGTGGTGTGGTCGTGCTGGGGTGTGGTCGTGCTGAGGAGTGGTCGTGCTGGGGTGTGGTCGTGCTGGGGTGTGGTCGTGCTGGGGGGTGGTCGTGCTGGGGGGTGGTCGTGCTGATGGGGTGGCCGTGCTGGGGGGTGGTCGTGCTGGGGCGTGGTCGTGCTGGGGGTGGTCGTGCTGTGGTGAGGTCGCGCTGTGGTGGTCGTGCTGGGGTGTGGTCGTGCGTGCTGGGGTGGGGTCGTGCTTGGGTGGGGTCGCGCTGTGGTGAGGTCGTGCTGGGGTGTGGTCGTGCTGGGGTGGGCTCGTGCTGGGGCGGGGTCGTGCTGGGGAGTGGTCGTGCTGGGGCGTGGTCGTGCTGGGGTGTGGTCGTGCTTGGGTGGGGTCGTGCTGGGGTGTGGTCGTGCTGGGGTGTGGTCGTGCTGGGGTGGGCTCGTGCTGGGGTGGGGTCGTGCTGGGGTGTGGTCGTGCTGGGGTGTGGTCGTGCTGGGGTGTGGTCGTGCTGGGGAGTGGTCGTGCTGGGGTGGGGTCGTGCTGGGGCGGGGTCGTGCTGGGGTGTGGTCGTGCTGGGGCATGGTCGTGCTGGGGTGTGGTCGTGCTGAGGCGGCCCGCACCCTGTGATCGTGCTGATCGATCGGGATTTCAAAAACAAGCGTTTCGCCTGAGACATCCTCAAATTTTAATCCGCCGGCCTCCTTCGACCTCGATATTTATCAGGGAAAGAATCCGCCGGCCTCCTTCAAGTTGGGCACGGGGGACTATGTTTACATACTAAAAGAGAACCCTGGGCCTGAGCCCTTTCCGGGAAAAGGGGAGAACGGGCGGAGGGGGTAGAGGTTTTGGGCGCCCGAGTTATCCAGGGGGACCTCGGGTCCGGGGTAACTCGGGTGTGGATCCCCGAAACACGAACCCGAGTTAGCCCTGACCCGAGTTACCCCTGCTGATTCGGGGCTCTGAAGCTCTTCCTCCTGCCTCCGCCGGGTCCTCCGAGTCGTGGCCGTCGGCGGAGGAGCCGGCCGCGGCCGCGGCCGCCTCCGCCGCGGCGGGCGCCGCCGGCGCGGGCGCCGCAGCGGCGCGCGCGGAGGCCGCGAGCCGGGGCGCAGGCGCGGCGGCCGCGCCGCCACCTCGCGCGGAAGCCAGCGCGGCGCGCAGGCGCTCGCACTCCTGAGGCAGAGGGAAGAGAGGACCATGCACATGCACCGATGCTGGCCAGGCCCAACCCTGAGCCCAGGATCGGTGCATACGCCCTCTTACCTCGGCCAGGAAGGTACTTGTATGCTCCGATCCTGGGTCCAGGATGGGCGCTGTCAGGATCGGTGCATGTGCATAGTCCCCTTCCCCGGATGAGGGGCAACGCTTTTTGCTTTGAGGGGGAAGAAGCGATCGGACATCCCCGCGATAGCCTTCACCCTTCACTAGCGGCGCGCAGGAGATGCTGTGTGCAACAGGCGGGGGGGGGGGGGGAAAGCCAGGCAACCAACCAATTCTGAGGCCAGAGTACACATGCCTTTGGAGTCCCGAAGCACAGCGGTGACAGCCCGTGCGGTGACCTCAAAATCCCCCAAGACCTCACCGCACGGTCCGTCAACGCACGGTTTTAGGACCTCGGATGCCCGAGTCGCCCGAGACGTCCTCGGAGAACGACACGAGTCCCAAAACCGTGCGGTGACCCCGGATCCCCACCGACTCACCACACGGTGTGGTCACCACCTTGTTTGGGGGCCCCGAAGCCTGTCGGAGAAACAAATTCGCACCGGGATCAGGACATCACGGGGCAACGTGTCACACGTGGGGACCCGCTCAGGGGGAAAAAAGCATCCAGCGTGCACCGGCGGTGCACCGCCGACAGGTCGGCGACAGGCCCCCGGACAGCGAGTCCGCGCGCTCTCCTGGGCCAGGGTGGGCTGTCGGACCTTTCGCGGCGGTCCATGGGCGCTTCCCTGAGATCCTGGCGCTGCAATCTTTTTTGCTATACGGGCGTTCCGCTCCCTGTTCGGGCCCAGAGACCCTCGCGGATCGACCCGGCTCGAGAAAGGACGCGGAAAGACGGGGTCCAGGGCTCTGGTCGTGATTTTCTCCGATGTTGCTATAGTTTTGCACCGTCGGATCTCAGCGATCGGACCTTTCTCGGCGATCCATGGGCGATGGGGGGCCGAGGCGTCTGCCGCACAGCGTTGTCCGTCTTAGCCTTCGGGGCGTATACCTCGCGTCTCCGGCGGGCGCTCGGGGACGACCTGGAAGTACGCCCGGGACGCTGTGTCGGCGAGGCGCGGCTGCTCGTCCGAAAACCTCGCGCCCTCGAGGCCGAAACCTTCCCCCCCGAGCCAAACCCAGACCCCCGACGTCGTGACTTTTTCGCAACGTCCACCCCCAAAGGTCTGGACCCCTTCCCGGGACCGGTTTTTCATCCTGGATCGTTTTGTTGACGATCCCGAGACCTGGCGAGGGCACCCGGAGGCCGAAAATGCCGAAAAACCTCCCGTCGTGAGTTTTGTCACAACGCGAGGGGGCCTGGGAACGCTGGCCCCGCAGTAGGGGATCGAGCTCCATACACCGACGCTTCTTCCGGCCCTGCATTGGAACTTGCTCTGGAGAGCGGATTCTGGTGTATACGGGACCCTGGTGTATACGCTTTTCCTTGCTTCCACGGGACATCGGGGGAACAGATATACACCACACCACCCCAGCGTCGTCCTCGGTCCTCAAAAAAGTCCTGGGACTGAAAGACAGCCAGCCACTGGCCATGTCTATGTTCCAGCTGCCCCCCCGAAGTCCTCCCGGGCCGCCGCCTCGGCGCCCCGGACGCGCGCCTCGCACCGGGCCACCTCCGCCGCGGCCGCCTCCGCGCCCGCGGCCCACGCCCGCGCCGAGCCCACCGCCACCTTCAGCCGCACGTGCTCCCTCTGCGCCGCCTCCTCGGCGCTCCTGGCTCCTGCGGCGCTCGGAAGCTGGGCGAGGGCTGCTAAAACCGTGGCTGCGAAGGCGGCCCTCCCGGAAGGGAAAAACAACTTCCCGGAAGGAGGCGCGGCACGCGAAACCGTCGACGGGCTTCTTCCCGGGAGGACGAAGACAACTTCCCAGAGGTCGATTTTAGCAGCCACGGATTTAGCAGCCCTTGCCCAGCTTCCGAGGCGCGGCCCCACCCCGAGATCCTGGCGCTGCAACTTTTTTGCTGCGGGCGCTCTCGCTCCCTGTTCGGGCCCTCAGGGGCCCTCGCGGATATGGAGCCGGCTCGAGGCATGGCGCGGAAAAAGGCGGGGTCCAGGGCTCTGGCCGTGATTTCTGCTTGCGGTGTTGCCATGGTGCTGCCACGTCGGACCTCAGGGCAGGGCCTCCCAAGACGGGATCCCGAGTCGGCCCGAGAGGCTCCCGAGGCGCCCCCCCGAGGACGGCCTCGGGGGCCCCAAGACGGCTGGAGAGTTCGGTCGGGCCTGTCCCCCTGCAGGGGGATTTCGGATGACAAATACAAGACAGCCGCAAAAAAAAATCCGAAGATGCCAACAAAAAGTCAAACAATCGTCCCCGGCTCTTTTTTCTCTCATGATGTCTGAGTTTTCCTCTGCAGGGAGGGACGTGCCCGACGTAACGCCAGAGGGAGGGCTCAGAGAGCCTGGCCTCGAGTCGGCTGCACGCAAGGAGGGACCCTACTGGCCAGGAGTGAGCCTCGGCGCGCGGCGCAGCGGGGGCGCGGGGTGGCCGACGCCCGGCGCGCGAGCCGCCGCTGCCGCCCCGAGCCCCGCGATCGGCAGACCCAGAGATCCGACGTTGCAACAAACTGGCAACGACACCGCCACAAAAATCACGGCCAGAGCCCTGGGCCCCGCCTCTCCGCGCCACCCCTCGAGCCGGATCCACCCGCGAGGGCCCCCGAGGGCCCGAACAGGGAGCGACAACGCCCGCATAGCAAAGAAGAGTTGCCACGCCAGGATCTCAGGGGGAGGTCTCTCTCGGGCGAAGTGTTTGTTATGTGTGTTGTGTGTGAGAGAGGGAGAGAGAGAGAGAGAGAGAGTTCTGTGTGTTATGTGTGTGTTGCACGTCGGGGCTCGATGTTGGGAGGACGTCTCAAGCGAAGCGGCAAGAATCGGTATTAGGGTCACTCCTAGGCGCAGCCGGCCGAAGTGTGCCCCCGAGGATCCGAGGTGCCTGTGGCTCCCGCGGCGGCCACGCCGCAGGCCCCGGCGCCCGCGGCGGCCTTCGGCGCGAGAGCGGCGGCGGACCGTGCGGAGGGAGCACCCAGCCGCGGCTGGTGCACGGCTGCCGGGCGCTGCCAGAGGTGCTCCTGGCCCAAGGTGAACCCAGCTGTCGCCACCCTCTCGGGGCCCTCTGGGGCCCTCGGCCATACGCTCACGAAACGCATGCGCACTACCAGCTGAGCTAAGAGGAGGCGCTTCTTCTCGACCTGTGCGTGTCGTCCTTGCGCAGGGGCCGGGCTAATCTTCTCTGGATCGTTCCGATTTCAGCGGATGATCCCCGAAGGGAATCCGGGGCCTCGCGAAGGGGTGCTTTGGACACCACCTGGGCTTCGCCACCAGCTGTCGCCGCCATCGTCAGGTCTTCTGGGGCCCTCTGTGCCTCGAGACCCAGGCCAACGACCCCCGAGTCGCTCTTTGACGCTCCCGAGGCCCCGGGGGGGGGCCCCGGAGGCCGAAAACAATTCCAAAAAACCTCCCGCCGTGACCTGTTTTGCATTACCCGAGGGGGTCGGGGAGCAGGGGCGCTCTGGAGGCCACCTGGGCCTGGCCCTGGGCATCCTGGGAAGTGGAGGAGGAGGAGGAGGAGGAGGAGGAGGAGGAGGAGGAGGAGGAGGAGGAGGAGGAGAAGGAAGAGGAGGAGGAGGAAGAGGAGGAGGAGGAAGAGGAGGAGGAGGAGGAGGGGGAGGAGGAGGAGCAGGAGGACAATTGTTCCTCGGGGGCCCCCTAAGCAGAACGTACACCGCCTGATACCTACAACAGATTGGCGGCAGCAGCACCAGCCGCAGCCTCCTCTTTGGCATTGATTCTGGCCGCCAGCGCCTCCATCCCAGGCGATTGGATGAGGCGAGTGGCAGAGCAGGCGAGCCGCACGGCAGGCAATGACGCCTGTTGCATCACCTCCCGCGCCGCAGCTCTGCAAACAAGGGTGCGGCCAGCAGACACTCCGAGATCCCTCCTGTAGTGGGGATATCGACCTTGTGCAAGCAAGGACAGCGCAGTGCGGCCACCGGGCCTCGGCTTCCCGGTGCAGGTGCCCCCTAGCTTGAAGCACCTCAAGCTCGTGTAAGCACCGCAGCGAAAACAGAAACGCATAGGGCGCATTCCGTCATCCTGCACAGTCGTAGAGCATAGCAAATGGCCTCTTACAGCCTCCGCATCCTGCACACGTCGCGAGGCTGTGGACAGGCCAGGACACTGAAGCATGGGCCGAACTTCATTTCATCATACGGAAATTTCAAACAGCGCGAGCACCGAACAACAGTCTGCGATGGCTCGGCCGTCTCAAGCGGAATCCAGTCGTGCCACCTGTGGGCTCGCAGGGTTCTGGACCTCGGCCGCGTGCGGTCCCGACGAAAAAACAAGTTTCGGGAAGACCGGCAGGAGAGCAGCAAACAGTTGCACCAGCTTGGTAAGCGTCGAGCACGTCTCACCAAGTTGGCGGGAAACATCATCAGGCATCTGAGGGTGCAAAGTCATCGCGCGCTTCGCCAGGCGATCTGCGTCCTGATTCATCAGGGCAACCTTTCGCTCGTAGGCAGGGAGCGCTGCGATCACCTCATAAAACCTGCGTGCTGGCGCGCGAGACGCGGAAGCAATCGACGAGTACCCTTCCTCAGCCACCGCCCGACCCCGAAGTCCCGCCAAGACCTTGTCAGGCGCCACCTGGAGATGGGGGGGAGATTCTGTAAACGCACGACGCCCAGGCAGTCACTGTGAGTCTGACTGGGTTTCCCGAAAAATCGCTGGGTTGGCCGAGCCGTCAACCACGATGTCGCAGTTGGCCGCGCGGGCGCAAAAAGCAGCAACATCGAATGGTTCCCCATTGGGCCCATGAAGCACAGGGTCATGATCCAAATTGGGAGGGGGGGCTCAGGCTGAGCAGAGATGAGGCGATACAAGAAAAATAAGCCAACAGCATCGGCCCCCTGTGCGGCTAGGATCATTCCGTCAGTGGCGTGATTCTCGCGGGCTTGAGCTACCTCGGGCACATCGCCCAACCGCTGCCTGTGGACTAGGGTATCAGGCCTTCCACACCCCAACGGACACCTCCCGTCGCGAACGTACCCCGACTCTCTCATCCACTCCCCAGCCCAGGCAGCACCTGCAAAACACACGCAGACAACCAATACTTGCCTCTGGCGTTGAAACGCTTGGAACGGAGCATTCGACGCAGGGGATCAGGTACAACTCGAGCGCTAGGTAAATCAGGCAATGCACAGGCAAAGCGGCGCTCATGCTCACGCGCTGCACGCCTGCCTGCAGGAGGATGCCCAGCATCGAGGGGGAGGTGTAGAGGAGGTCGATCACAGATCCTCTTTCAGCATGCCAAGCAGAAAAATCATTCGCATCCCACCCGATCCTGTTGAGACTTAATAGCATACGATGTAGTGGTCCCCCGGGTCGTTTCCATCCCGTGGATCCCAAATCATGCGATTCCGCGGTGGTCGTCCTCCAAGTCCTGACGCGTTCTCTGATGCTCATCGGGCTCGTCCCAGATTGCGCTAGCGCCCTCCATAGACGAACCCACACACACACCACGCCCCCCGCCCCGACCCACCACCACCGCCACCGCCGCCCTGCCGATGCGCGGGGGCTACGGCCTGCTTCCACGCGGGGTCGCCATGCAGCGCGAGCTCGGCCGTCAGCGAGGCTCCTCGGCGAGCAGGGCTGCGCCCCGCCATCAGGGCGCACTGCAGAGAGCGGAGCTTGCTATCCGACAGGCCGAGGACCATACTTCCATATCCTGCCGCATGTCGGACTCCCGCAACATAAATCTGCGACGTGCACGAATGGTCCCGAGGAAGACGTTTACGATGACGAATCAGTAACCTGTGGCGACGTCGCACATGTCGAAATCGATCCCTGCGTTTGGCATGTCCATGTTTACTCGACCGAGGTTGACCAGGAGCGAGATCGACTCCGAGTGAAACGGTAGAGTTAGCTGCCGTAGACGGACAGGCCGCGCGCAATTGCCCTGGCCGTCTGGTAGCCAAGCGCTGGGAAGAAGCAAAAGCCACTGCCTTGTCTTCCGCGCGGCTTCCATTGAGACGGCGAGACAACATATAATTGATTTTAGACAGCTGATGCCTCTAAAAAATCAACCATCTCGTCTGCGTCGCCGTAGGCCACAACCGTGTCATCATCAGCGTAGGAGCCCAGGGAGACCTTCGGGTGCCTCATCGCGAACATGTCAAACTCGTACATCGCAGACTCTTCGACAAAAAAATCACTGAATCTGTCACCAGCGGGGAGTCCCGAGGAGGCACCAAGCGGCCAACGGCTGCGATGAGCTCCTAGCCGAAGAATACGCGGGCCCCTTCCAGAGGTTATCTAGAACCTTAACGAGGACCCGCGGGATCTTCCAAAACAGAGCTCGATCACGGAGCCATCTCAACACGAACGACAAATAGTACTTCCTGTCGTCCCAGATAACCCAGCAGCGACCATGCCGCTCGAAGAAGCCGCTTCCGCCCTCAGACTTTGGTGCCATATCGCAGCCTCAGAGGACTGACCGCTCCCGAAGGACATGTGGGCCTCGTCCAGGAAAGCATCAGCTCGGCATCTGCGAAGCCTTTCCAAGATCCGAGCAGGCGACCCGAGGGGGAGAATGGGCGCCAACCTCCTTTGGGCTTCTCCAGGAGCGGCATGGGCATCCACATCAACTGGGTTGGGAACAAACCTAGACGCCCCACCGCCTCGTAAAGCAGCGTCACGACGCGCAATCCGCCATCACTGATAGGGAGCCCACAAAGGACGTACGCGCCCAGCTATGTACATGAACACGGCCCCTCCATCCGCGAGACGGGCCGCGTAATACGAACATTTGCGCAACGCGTACTCTCGAAACCAGCTTGGGTTCATGTGCATGTACGTCCTTCTTTCGCTCCTGAACTGAGGCTGGCAAACTGGCGCGGGTGAAAGCCATCCAGCGACTGGCTCGCGCGCTCGCTGAAGCACCTGGCCGCGTCGCTGACGGGAGATGGCACTGGCAGCCGGCGGGGGAGACAGTTCGGCATTCCAAAACTCACCCAGTTTCAAGGTCTCCGAGGCCAGGAGCTCCGCGGGATCTGCTGAGAAGATGCCAGGGGGAGGACCGCACGACCGTGAAGCCAACGTTTCTGGATGCGGATCATCTTGTGCATCAGCCTCGCCGAGCCCGCCAGGGCCGCCGGTTGCCGCGAGTCCCAAGGCTCCTGGCTCGCATTGTCCCCTGAGGATATAGCATGGTCGACATCGTCTTGGATATCCTGAAGATTCTGTCTGGCTCTATCGCGCCACTCCTGAAACTTCGGGCGATCTGCTCTCCAGCTGGGCGACAGGACCCGCATGGACCGCACCGACGCATCAAACCTAAGATAGAGACCTTCCCCTGGACAGGAGTGCTGCAATGAAGCCTGGATCTGCAGGCGCGCCGAGGTCGACCTCTGTGCTGCAGTCGACTGCGACTAGCAACTCATTGAACGTGCTAAACAGCCATTTCAAACATGCGATGATCTGGAGCTTATTATCCGGATTCTTTGGGCGGTTTAAAAAATGGAGCCCACGAAGATCGGATAGTCCTTCTCCTCTCCCCAAGCTCCTTCACATCCGCCCCCCAAAACGTAAGAGGCCCCGCCCCAGCGCAGTCTACAAAGTTGCCCCAAGCCTTGGAGAGCACTTTCCAAGCCAGAGAGGGTTCTGCCAACGCAGCATTAGCAACGGCCTGGGCTGCATGTGCCATCGCACCTTGCCGCTCGACTGGCGGAGCAGGGAGAGGACTGACGGGGGGATCTGTTGGCCATCGTGGATGAGCGCGGTACACCAAGTGCTTAATATGAAAGGCGTCCGCCCTGACACTCAGACGCACATGACGCGGCGGTTTCACCTCCTACGACAAATCGACTTCAATCGCGGAGATCAAACGTGCCATCCCAGGACCCAGCATAAAATAATCGATGATGATGTTCGAGACAGGTGTGCGACATGAGTGCATCAACTGGGCCATGATCACCATCCCGTGCTTACGCGGATATCATACAATCTCTAGAACCTCTGGGGTCATGTTCCAATCGCCCGCGACCACCGTGCGCGTCGAGTCGTGCACAGCCTTCCCCAAGGGTCGAGAGGATATGCAAGTCGGCCTCGCTACGGCCCTCCGCCGAACGCAGATAAACCGAACACATCGTCACCGCCGGCCACCCAAGAAAATCCAAGAGCACCTTCAACGCTCGATGCGGAACGATTTCCCCAGAGCCTTCAAGTAAACGCATCCCAATCGAAGGCTCGGTGACAACCGCCACCCCCAAGGAAAACTCCCCAGCTGGCCAGTGGGCGATGCCACCACCAGCTGGTCGAGTTTTTTGGTGAGGACGGCCAGCTGCTTCGCCATGTCGTTGTTCGCCACACCACCCCCACCTGGGTTGGCCTTGGGAGCGCCACGCGCCCAGGCCCCACGAGCATGTGGAGGATCATCACGAAGAGCAGGGCCAGCAGCCTTGGCAGCAGCTGCGCGGGCTCGCCGAATGATGTCCGACGCTGCCGCCTTGCCGCATGCACATCTGATTCTGCATGCCCAGTTCTGATTGCAGCCGCAGCCCCACTGAGGCTGGCGCGGGCCTCTGAGGACATCGGGGCCATCACTGGCCATCGAAGACTCGCGCCGCGACTAGGAATGGAGGGCTGAGGTCCCTAAAACTGCGGAGAGAAACAGACAATCCACAAAGATTCGTGACCGCTACTGCCTGTCGGAAGAAGGCCGTCACAAGCCCAGGATCACCTGGGCCAGAACGACTGAGAAGGAGGAGGAGCAGGAGCAGGAGGAGGGGGAGGAGGAGGAGGAGGAGGAGGAACAGCAACAGCAGGAGGAGGAGAAGGAGGAGCAGCAGGAGGAGGACCAGTGTAAACCCAAGAGCCATCAACGATGTTGGGATACACCCTCCCTCCAAGCTCCCTCGTCATAGGTCCCCACATCGGCTCATTTCCATTGAAAGATCTGCCTCGTTGGAAGAACTCTTTGAAGACCCGGAAACATGCCAAAACATTGTTCTCGGGATTCCAACGCCACGGATCAACCTAACTATTGCGTCTTGACGATCGTGGATCGCGCCAAAACGCCATTCTTGGGATGTAAACACCGTCAACCAACGTAACTGCTGCACCCGCAAAGTCCGGAATCCGTCCGAAATATAATTTCTTGTACGCTGCTCGTGGGAATCCGCGACACTCTTGCAAATTGTACAAACGAATGTGCGCGGCGCCAAGGCGAGAACCACATTGTGAAAAGGAGACACCCCCAACCCGCGAAACTGTTGCAAATGTTTCAAACGAATGTGCGCGGCGCTGAGGCGAGAGCAACATGTTGAAAACGGGTGATCCTCAATCCGTGAAGCTTTTGCACAATTTTAGAACGAATGTGCGCGGCGCTTAAGCGAGAACAACATTTTGAAAACGGGTTATCCTCAATCCGTGAAACTCTTGCACATTTGTCAAATGAATGCGCGCGGCGCTAAGGCGAGAGCGACATTTCGAAAACGACCCGCCCCCGATATGTAAAGCTGTTGCCAATGTTCCAGCTTCAGAACCATACGTGGTGAGGAAGTCTCAGGCGAAACGCCTGGCCCGCCCTAAAAACTGGTCTCGGGGTGCGACACGGAGAAGATATGCATAAGGAAAAGGAGTGGAGGCGGAGGAGGAGGAGACGCCCTGGGCCAGGACTGCGCCCCTGGGCGCAGCGCCCTGGTGGAATTCGCTGCACAGCCCTGGCGGGCCGGCTCCTCCTCCTCCTCCTCCTCCTCCTCCTCCTCCTCCTCTTCCACCTCCTCCTCCTCCTCCTCCTCCACCACCTCCTCCTCCACCTCCTTCTCCTCCTCCCGCTCCTCCCTTAACCCCTTCCGCCCCCTTCTCCTCCTGCTGCTCCTCCGCCTCCGCCCCTCCCCCTCCTCCTCCTCCTCCTCCCTCCTCCTCCTCTCCTCCTCCTCCTCCTCCTCCTCCTCCCCTCCTCCTCCTCTCCTCCTCCTCCTCCGCCTCCTCCTCCTCCTCCTCCTCCTCCTCCTCCTCCCCTCCTCCCCCTCCTCCTCCTCCTCCCCCTCCTCCTCCTCCTCCTCCCCCTCCTCCTCCCCCTCCCCCTCTGGGCACCCCGGGGACGCCCCTGGGCCAGGCCTGCGCCCCTGGGCGCAGCGCCCCGAGCCTGCGCCTGGCGGCCCGTGCGGGCGCTGCTGCGCCGCGCAGCCCCTGCCTGACCCCCTACCAGGCCACCCCGACCCAACCCGAAGGCCCGGCCCGAATTCGATCCGAATCTCGGGTTCCATCCCAGACCCCCTCGAGTAATGAAAAAATCATGACGGGAGGTTTTTCGCCATTTTCGGCCTCTGGGGGCCCTCACCGGGCCTCGGGACCGTCAAAAAACGACTCAGGACGAAAAACCGGTCCCGGGGAATGGGTCGGGACCTCTGGGGGTCGCGTCATGAAAAAATCATGACGTCGGGGGTCTGGGATGTTTTCTACCCATTCGGTGCTTGCACGGAAGGGGTCCTCGCGGAAGCTCCCCGATCAGTGCCTGCACGGAAGGGGCCGACCGCGGAAGTGGAAGGATTTGGCGAACATGTCCTGCCGATTTTAGCCACACGCTGGGTTCCCGGGTTCCCCGTTCCGGATTCCCGGGTTCCCGGTCATTGGTTCCGGGCCGATTTCGGTGGGTTCTGGGTTCCCGGGTTCCCGGGTTCGTGGTCGATCTCCTTATCGATCGGTCTCACCATCGTTCTCATCACCCACTTCTCAATCGATCTCACCATCGATCTCACAATCTATCTCACTATGGATCTCACAAGCGATCTCACTAGAGATCACATGAACGATCTCGCGATCGATCTC
>CAUYUJ010001982.1:50000-69712 GCA_963575745.1 Prorocentrum cordatum
TTCGTTCGATGTGTGAGGGTCCCGGGGCCCGAGGAGAAGCGAGTACGCCCGGCTCGAAAAAGTCGAGACGCCAGAACCTCAGGGTTGGGCGCGGCTGCGCCTCGCCGAGAGCGCTCCCAGGGGTGCCCGGCTCCCAGACCCCCGACGTCATGATTTTCGTCACAGCGTCGACCCCCAGCAGAGGACTGGACACCTTTGAAAGGGGGCCCTGGGACACACGAATAAATTCTCACAAATAACCGGATCTCCGATATTTTCCTATGTTTCTGGGTTTCTGTCTTCCCCCTCCACTTCCCATATTTTCGCATACTTTCCTGGGAATCGACGATTAATTGTGTCTGTCTGTGTTTTTCCCCTCCTGACCCTTCCCTGGGACCCCTTTTTTCGTCCCGAGCTGCTCTCTGGCGCTCCCGAGGCCCGGAAATTGGGTCGGGCATCTCCCCCTGCGGATATTTTGGGCGAACGTAAGACGCAGATCCCGAAACATACCCCCAAGGATAGCCCAAAAACAGATTGACGAGAATCGTCCCCGACGATTGCTGGACCATGTTTGGCCAGTCCTCCCGCAGAGGGACGGGCCCGACTCGACGGCAGAGGGACGGGCCCGACTCGACGGATTTTGGGCGAAAGTAAAACGCAGATCCCGAAAAATACCCCCAAGCATGGCCCAAAAACAGATTGACGAGAATCGTCCCCGACGATTGCTGGACCATGTTTGGCCAGTCCTCCCGCAGAGGGACGGGCCCCCGACGGAGGAGGAGGAGGAGGAGGAGGAGGAGGAGGAGGAGGAGGGGGAGGAGGGGGAGGAGGAGGAGGAGGAGGAGGAGGAAGGAGGAGGAGGGGTGGCCGATGGAGCGGCGACGCGACGGCAGAGAGGGGGGCCCCCGGCGGCCGAGAGAGCAGCGCAGCGCCTCTCCCCTTCCGCAGTGTGCTCGCGCGGCGCGCGGGGTGTGCCCCGGGCAGTCCCGGGGCGGCCGTCGGAGCGCCGGGCCTCGGGTCGGGCCCTGCAGGAGGAGCTTACTACCTTTGACTTTTTATGTTACAACATCGTTTTTGTTACAATCGCCCCCAGTTTGGGGCGAAAGTATCAGAACAGTCAACGAACATATTTTGCGAGGGGTTTCCGGCCTATGTTTTGATTTTACTGCCTTTGAGTTTGCCTCCCGTAGAGGGACAGGCCTGACTTACGCCGAGCCTCAGGTCGGGCCCGCAGGGGGAGTTCTGGGCGAACGTGTCAAAACGGTCAAAGAGAATCTGTTACAACATCGTTTTTGTTACTATCGCCCCCAGCCTGCTTTCTTACCTGTCCCCCTACAGGGGGATTCCGGGCGAACGTATCAAAACAGTCAAAGAGAACATCTACAGCATAGTTTTGACAGTCGTTCCCCAGCCTATTATTTTACTACCTTCGAACCTTCCTCCTGTAGAGGGACAGGCCTGGCTTAAGCCGAGGATTTTGGGCGAAAGTACCAAAACAATCAAAGAACATCTTTGCAACATAGTTTTAAAACAATGGTCCCCAGCCTGTCTTTTTACGACCTTTGACTTTTCCTCCTGTAGAGGGACAGGCCTGACTTGACGACGGTATAAAGGGGCCCCCGGAGGCCGAAAACAGCGGAAAGCCTCCCGCCGAAACAGCGAGCAAATCCGCCGATCCGGCGTGTGAGTTTAAGAAAACCACAACCTGAGCTTCAGCTCTGCTAGGGGGGGGTCGGGCCCTGCAGGAGGAGTCTTGGGCGAAAGCATCAGAACAGTCAAAGAACATATTGTGCAACATAGCTTTGTTTACTATCGCCCCCAGCCTGCTTTCTTGCCTGTCCCCCTATAGGGGGAGTCCGGGCGAAAATCTCAAAACAGTCAAAGAGAATATTGTACAACATAGTGTTTGTTGACTGTCGTCCCCAGCCTATGTTCTTACCTGTCCCCCTACGGGGGGATTCTGGGCGGAAATATCAAAGCAATCAAGGAGAACATTTTGCAACAGCGTCTTAGAAGTCGTCCCCGGCCTATTTTGATGTTGCTACCTTTGAGTTTGCCTCCCGTAGAGGGACAGGCCTGACTTACGCAGAGCCTCAGGTCGGGCCTGCAGGGGGAGTTCTGGGCGAACGTGTCAAAACGGTCAAAGAGAATCTGTTACAACATCGTTTTTGTTACTATCGCCCCCAGCCTACTTTCTTACCTGTCCCCCTACAGGGGGGATTCCGGGCGAACGTATCAAAACAGTCAAAGAGAACATCTACAGCATAGTTTTGACAGTCGTTCCCCAGCCTATTATTTTACTACCTTCGAACCTTCCTCCTGTAGAGGGACAGGCCTGGCTGAAGCCGAGGATTTTGGGCGAACGTACCAAAACAATCAAAGAACATCTTTGCAACATAGTTTTAAAACAATCGTCCCCAGCCTGTCTTTTTACTACTTTTGACTTTTCCTCCTGTAGAGGGACAGGCCTGACTTGACGACGGTATAAAAGGGGCCCCCGGAGGCCGAAAACAGCGGAAAGCCTCCCGCCGAAACAGCGAACAAATCCGCCGATCCGGCGTGTGAGTTTAAGAAAGCCACAACCTGACCTTCAGCTCTGCTAGGGGGGGGGCCGGGGTGGCTCTGCCGGGGTAGGGGGGGGACGGGGGGGGTTCATGGGGTCCACCCTTTCTTTCCGCCCCCCCCGGGAATCCCAAACCGCCCCACGACGGGCCAAAAGGGGCCCAGGAGGCCACCAAGACGGTCCAGGAGGCGCCCGAAACGGCACAAGAACGCTCCTGGACGCCCGAGATGGCCTGAAGACGGCCCAAGAGGCCTCCAAGACGCCTGAAGGAGATCCCAAGAGGACCCCCAAGAGGGCCCCAAGAGGGTACAATAATGGAGTTGCTCATAGGTTTTGAAACATTTTTACATTATCGTTTTTTCCGTCTTAGAGGCGCCGAAGACGGTCCAAGAGGCCCCCAATATTGCCCCAAGACAGCCCAAGAGGCCCCCAAGAGGAGCCAAGACGGTCCAAGAGGGCCCCTATATAGCCCTGGAGGCCCTCCAAGACGACCCCGAGAGGCCCCCAAGATGGCCTCAAGAAGGTGAATCCGAACGGACCCGTCTAGTCCTCCACCCCAAGATGACCCCAAGAGCCCCCAAGATGCCCCCGAGGCGCCCCCAAGGGGCCCCCAGAGGCCCGCAAGAGGTCCCCAAGAGGCCCCCAAGAGGATTTTTTTTATACTCCCCCATGCCTGTAGCGGATCCCGCCAACAGGCAAGACTCAGATCTTCTCGACAATCCCGTAGTACTCACCCACGTCGTACAGGCCCCCAAGAGGATCCCGAGAGACCCCCAAGAGGCCCCAAAGGCCCCCAAGAAACCCCAAGAACCAACAGGCCCCAAGAGGCGCTCATTCGCGTGCTGCCAGGCCAGAGGTTCACGGCCTGACTTGGTATTGCTCGGAAGCGAAAGCGATGAACGAAAAACCTTCCGCCCGTCGCCGTCACCAGTCGTCGGTCGTCGGCCGTCGGCAGCCGTTCGCCGTCAGTCGTCGTCGTCGTCGCCGTCGCCGTCGTCGTCGTCGTCGTCGTCGTCGTCGTCGTCGTCGTCGTCGTCGTGAATCGTCGTCGTCGGTTCGTCGTCATTAACTCCTTCGTCGGTCGTCGTCGTAATTATCCCGCTCGTCGACCGTTGGTCGTCCGTTGTCGTCGCCATCGTCCATTTCAACAACAATAGCATCAGGAGCGCCCCGCATCGGCGGGGCTGGCCGGAGGCCACTGCAATATTTGCAAACTATCATAATGCCAGGTCTCAGCAAACACTGCGAGGATAATTCTTGCGTCGCGGAAAATGAAGAATCTCGTCTGTCTGAGTGCGCGCGCCATGAAGACGCGGACACGCGCGGGCGCGCCACCCCGGCATTGCGCGTCGCCGCCACGGGCGGCATGTCTGACGAATGGCCCCACTCGCGTGAAGACGCACCAGTGGCGATGGAAACGATCCACACGCGGCGAAGGGCATGGCTGCGCCGTGCGCCGGTTGGATTACCCGCAATCTCCGGGAAGCCCGACTCGCTTTCGAGCGGTGTCCCCGCGCCTGCTGCGAAATCGTGACAAGCGCGGGATACCCCGCGCATCCAGACGCCTGCCTGGCACTCTGAGGCGTTCGCCCCCGCGCGTGCGGAAGCGCCAGAAGGCAGCCCGCGGTGGCCTTCGGCCACTTGCGAGCGGCGCCCCCGCGCATGGAGGACAGCTTCGACCACGGACGGAAGTCTCGCGACCCCAAAACGTCCGCGCGGCATTCAGAGGCATGCGCCGCCGCGCGGGCTGATGCGCCGAAAAGCATGGCGCGGTGGCCCTAGTTCACCTGGGACGGCCGCCAGATCACGCCGGCCTTGAACGGCCTCCGCAGAGAGCCGCCGCCCATGTCTGTTGCGCCCAGCCAGGCTGGGTCTCCTTGGGGCGCCCGGCACCGAGGGCGGAGCAAGGGGCAATCGGCGCCGGATTCTGAATATGAAATTCGATACGGATTCCGATGTGGATTTCGAATGGATTTGCGAGGGCGGTCAAGTGCGTGAGGGGTGCCAGAAATTCGGCCCCATACTTCCACTTCGAATCCACCTCGAAATCCACTGTCGAAATCGAACCCGAAATCCACGTCATCCACGTTCGACATCCATGTCGAAATCCATTTCGAAATCCACGTCGAAATCCATTTCGGAATCCACCAGAAATCCACTTCGAAATTCAAACGTTCTCAGGTCGAAATGGATGGCAATATGCTGTGGGCGGACTACTGAGGGAAGGATAGACTGCAAGGTTTTGAGGTCCAGCTGCCTGCCATGCGCGCCGGGTATCAACAGCGGGCAGCGCGAAACTCTCGCAACGCAACTGCCCGGGACCTCGCCCGGCCCGGTGGCAAGCGCTCAATCAAGGTCACAAGTGTGAAAGGGGGGGGGCCCGCGCACGCAACTCTGCCGCCGAGAAGACGTACTCCTGCAAGGGCTGTGCTTTCCAGATATTGTAACAAAACTAAGGTTTGCGCACCCATGCCTGAGCCAAAGTTAGGGCGCCTTCTTCCCCGTAAAGTGCAACGAACATCAGCAACTGCTGAACGAGGAGAATGACCAGGCCGAGGGGGAGAGTGAGGAGGCGTTTTTATGTACACGGTGCACGCGTTGAAATCACATGGGAAGGCCAGCAACACTAGCCGATGATATGCAAGATCGCTGGGAAGCACGGGCAATTTACATTTCCGCTGCGATTTTCACACGAGGTTTCCTCGCGTCTCTCCGGGCTCTTCGTTCCCGCCGAGAGTTTCAAAATCCACTCAGGAGCCATTGCTGAGACCTTGTAGCCTGAAAACTAGTTTTAACTATCGTCCCCAGCCTATTTTTTCAACTACCTTTGAGTTCTCCTCATGTGGAAGGACGGGCCTGACTTATAAGCCGAGCCGTGGCCCGCTGGCCGCCGCTCCATCCGGCCCCGCGGCCTCCAGAGAGTGGCGCACGGCGCCCCGCTCGCCCGCGCCGGCGGGCGCCCGCGCGGCAGCGCCCGCCTCGCGCTGCTGCGGCTGGCTCGGAGGGGAGGTGCTCGAGGCGGAGAGCCAACGCACCGACAAAAATCGCGTGACGGCGGCTTTTCGCAACTTTCGGTCTCTGGGGGCCCTCGCCGGGCCTCGAGGCCGTCAAGAAACGGCTCGGGACGAAAGTCCGGGGCTGGGGAACGGGTCGAGACTTCCGGAGACCCAGTGCTGAAAGAATCACGACATCGGATCTCTGGGGAGCCGGAGACGCAACCGACGACGCCGCCTCTACAACCGCCTCCACCGCCCTTATCCAACTCGGCAAACGCCACGGACCTGCTTCAGCAGTGGGAGGTGGAAGAGGGTTCCTGCTCGCAGTGGGGCCCTGATTCCTCAAAGTCCATGGCCCGAAAAGGCAAGCATGCAAATCTGCACCAAGCTGCACGGATGCAGGCCGGCTCCCCCTCACAATGGGAGCTCGCTGGAGGCTTCCTCGAACGCAGTGACCAGGAGTGCTCAGCTCATGCAGCAGTCCCTCGCGGATGGGGGGCCGCTGCGTTTCGAAGCGGGCCGCTCGCGGGACGCTTCGTTGAGCTTGGGTGCAGGGCGGCTCCTTTGTCGAAAGGGGGCCTTCGCCTGGATGGCACGCCCACAGGGCGATCGCTTTTCAAGGGCACAACTCTGGTAGTGAAGAGGAAAGCATAAAAGGGGCTTATGAGAGGGGGGCCTCGGGGCGGGAACGTATGTTGCAGCATCGTCATTGCATCCTGGGCTGAATCTGGTCCTGCTCCTCCTCCTCCTGCTTCTCCTGATCCTCCGCCTTCCTCCTTCCGTCCCCACCAGGATCCTCCTCCTCCTCCTCCTCCTCCTCCTCCTCCTCCTCCTCCTCCTCCTGATCCTCCTCCCCCTCCCCCTCCCCCTCCCCCTCCCCCTCCCCCTCCCCCTCCCCCCTCTCCTCCTCCTCCTCCTCCTCCTCCTCCTCCTCCTCCTCCTCCTCCTCTCCTCCTCCTCCTCCTCCTCCTCCTCCTCCCCTCCTCCTCCTCCTCCTCCTCGTCGCCCTCCCCCTCCCCCTCCCCCTCCCCCTCCCCCTCCTCTCCTCCTCCTCCTCCTCCTCCTCCTCCTCCTCCTCCTCCTCCTCTCCTCCTCCTCCTCCTCCTCCTCCTCCTCCTCCCTCCTCCTCCTCCTCCTCCCCCTCCTCCCTCCTCCTCCTCCTCCTCCCCCTCCTCCCCCCCCTCCTCCTCCTCCTTCCCTCTCCTCCTCCTCCCCTCCTCCTCCTCCTCCTCCTCCTCTTCTCTTCCTCCTCCACCTCCTCCTCCTCCTCCTCCTCCTCCTCCTCCTTCTGCTCCTTCTTCCCTCGGCCCCCTCCCTCCCCCCTCGGAAGACAGCGCGCCCCAGCTCCCCGACCGGGGCCGAGCGGCAGGATGCGGAAGGCGTTCTCCTGCCCGTGCCCTCGCCAGGGACTCCCACGCGCCCGCGGGCCACCCCCGAGGGCGCCGCCGCCCAGGCGGTGCTGCACGGGCGCGCCCACAACCCCTCGCGAGCGACGGGGTGGAGCCCACACAGACCTGACCGCGTCGGGCAAGACTCAGGACGGAGGCTTTTGGCCGTTTTCGGCATCGGGGGGCCCTCGTCGGGCCTTGGGACCGTCAGAAGTCAGCGCAGGATGAGAAAACGGTCCCGGACAGAGGGTCGCGGCTGCCAGGGGCCCCGCATTGAAAGCATCAAGACGCCACATGTCTGGGCATGAGGCCCCCCTGAGATCCGACGCTGCGGAAGAAACGCGGCCTCAGGAACAATCACGACCGGAGCGTTGGACCCCATCTTTCCGCTGCAATTTTCTAGCTAGGCCGATCTGTGATGGTCCTCCTCCTCCTCCCCCTCCTCCTCCTCCTCCTCCTCCTCCTCCTCCACCTCCCAGGTCCCGCGTGTGGAAAACTTGCAGCGCCCGGATCTAAGGGTCCATAAATGCTGTGGCCAGATCGCGTCTCTCGACGTGGTGCACGCCTAGTCCGAGCTGTAGCACGTAAAGAGTTGTGCGGTCAAAACAAGCCTCCCATGTACTCTTGCTGGCTCTTGCTAATCGACGCCAAGCCGACGCTAATCGACGCTACATTGGCGTTCTCACAACGACTACCAAACACTATCGCACGCGAAGGCATCCCAAAAACATAATGTCGAGAATCTAACCCTAGGAAGCAAACAGTAAACCCCCCGGCGATATCGTTAACACAGAAAATAAAATAAATAATTATTTTGGGCGGCGCCCTCCGGCGATATCGTTAGCACATAAAACATTTAATACAATAATTAATTAATTTGCCCCCCCCCAGGCCCGAAGCTGGCGGCAACGTGAGGCGACAGCCTGAAGAACCAATGCGCACGAACGCTTCCCAATGGGTTCCCGCCTAGAACACAGGGAAACTGACGCGCATCGGAAATCAAAGGTAAATCAAAAACGACAAACAATGAAATCACCGCAAGCAGCTATACTTGAAAGGACCCCCCCAAAGGAATCCCAGAGGAATCTCAGAAGGAACCCCACGCAGAATCTCAAAGGAACCCTATTGGAAATTCATCGTAATCTCAAAGGAACCCCACAGAAATCGCAAAGGGATCTCAGCGGCAGCCCAAACGAACCACGAAGGAATCTAAGGAATCTGGAAAACGCGGGCTCGCGTGGACATAAGCAATCCCTATTGCGACGGCACTAGGGAAATTGATTACTTCAGGGGATCCGATGGGAGAGTCCACGGAGAGATATCGCAGACGGATTCCGCGAACCCCCCCGCGATATGTTAGCACATGTATTGAAAATAAAATAATCCACAAGCGCCGGAGGTCGATGTGATGCTCCCTTCAGGGATTGTCGAAGGAATGTCAGAGGAACCTGAAAGGACCCCCAAAGGAATCCCAGAAGAATATCACAAAGAATCCCACGCATGATATCAAAGGAACCAATGGAAGTTCAAAGCAATCTCAAAGGAGCCCAACAGAAATCGCAAAGGCATCTCAGCGGCAGCCCAAACGAACCACGAAGGAATCTAAGGAATTTGGAAAACGCGGGCTCGCGTGGACATAAGCAATCCCTATGGCGACCGCACTAGGGAAATTGATTAATTCAGGGGATCCTATGGGAGAGTCCACGGAGAGATATCGCAGACGGATTCCGCGAACCCCCCCGCGATATGTTAGCACATTTATTGAAAATAAAATAATCCACCGGCCCCGGATGTCGATGTGATGCTCCCTTAAGCAATGGGGCATCAAAGGGAAATGACCGGAACCTCAAGGGACCCCCAGAATAACATCAAAGGATCACCAGAGGAGTCTCAAAGGAGTCCCAAAATAATCACAATGGAAACGGCAAGGAATCTCAAAAGAAGCCAATCGGAGTATCAAAGGAATCTCTGGGGAATCTCACAGAAACGCACAGAATCACAGGAAGCGACTCTGGGCAGGTGTGCCTTGTCGCTGGGTTCGGGGGAACAAGGGGACCGGGCATTCAGAGGCTTGTGGAGGCCTTTCTGGATGCCTCCTGGGAACCTCCGGGGACCTCCCCTCCGCGGACCTCTGGTGACCTGCGGGGGATATCGCTTCCGCCCGGGCCCCGGTGCCAGAAGCGTTATAATTTCCTCTGATGAGGGGGGGGGGGGGGGAGGGGGGGGGTTGCTGATTGCTTCCCAGGGTTATCAGGTCCCCATGAAGTGCTACCGAATCCATCGTCGGCGGCGAACCCGAGGGGGGGAACTCCAAGGGGGCGGGCTCAGGAGGCTCGGAAGGCCTTTGGCCTTCCGAAGAGTTCTCTGCGCGCCCCCGAACGCAGAGGCGCCTTCCCCCCAGACCCCCGACGTCATGATTTTTTCATGACGCGACCCCCAGAGGTCCAGACCCATTCCCCGGGACCGGTTTTTCATCCCGAGTCGTTTTTTGACGCTCCCGAGGCCCAGCGAGGGCCCTCAGAGGCCGAACATAGCGAAAAACCTCCCGTCGTGATTTTTTCACGACGCGAGGAGGTCTGGGCCAACAGACGCCGGGGTTCCTGGGAAGCCCCACCGCCTCCTCAGAAGGCCTGCCCCGTCAATGACCCTCGTCGCCTGGCTTTCGGGCCATATACCTCGGGCCTCCGCCGGCCGTGCGGGGGACAACCACCGGCAAACCCCGGGGACGCCCTATCGACGGGCGCAGCTGCTGAAAAACGCCTCCCGGGGCCGGGAAACGCGGGAAACCGCCGAGGACCTGCGAAGACGCCCGAAAACATGCAAGCTCGACCCCGGAATTCCGTCGCTCATTCCTCCCCCCCTCTCACTGTCCGTCCTCTCGCTGCGGCGCCGAAGCCGGCCCAGCAGCAGGAAGGAGCCGAGGCATCCACAGGGTGGAGGCCAACTCTCCAGCCGCGCGCTTGAGACCCCAAGCCTTCCTACGCTTGGCCTGCCGCTTGCTTGTGCGACTTTTTTTCATGTACGCGTCTAGCCCTCGAGCCATACATCTGATGACCCAAGTTGCGCATCGCAGTTCTCTTGGCGATCCCGAGTGATCTTTAGCGAATCGCTTGCAACTGCGCGCGCAGTTGGCCACAACACATGATTTGCTTGGCTGCGTGATGAGCCTTAGCGGCCTAACCTCGTCTCAAAAATTGCGCACCACCAAGGCCAACTCCTGAGGACCATCCCTACCAACATCTCCTTTGCCAAGTCGGTGGCCCGACCAATGAAAGCGGACATCGTCCATCAGATCGCGGGGCTTCACACTTGGACGCATCTGCGGGGCTTGCATGCGGCCACGGCGCAATGGCACCTGCAACATAGGCGTGGCTAGTGGACACCCTGCTAGAACTCCTCGGATGGAGGAGTCAGAGAACGATTGGCTCGGAAAGGCGCGGCGGGATCGGGGTTGGATGTGCGATTGAATCGCCATCCAGGCGATACGTAACGGAAACGCAACCGCTCTAGCCTCTTCTAACAACCACTCTTAACATGACCGCGTCGTAGCGCTTAATCATATTCACGCAGACGGTAAGGCGGTCCTCGTCTCAAGCGCGCGCAACTGCTGCATCCAAGTTGAGCGAAAAGGCGCTGCATGACAGGAATCGGCCCGCCCCTGAACCCCATCTGGCTTCCCGGGGGGCGGCGAGCGGGCGGCGCAATCGACCCCAGACTCGAACGGGCCTCTGCATCAGCGCTATAGTCTGCATCCCCCCCGTGGGTTTCGCGAGGCGGGCTCGCTGGGCGAGCCGTCGTTGAGCTGGCCACATATACAAGGCCTCGCATCGCGCGAACAGACCATCCAGGGCTTGACGCCCACGGTCGCTTACTTTAGTAGTGGAAACAATTGGTTTTCAAAACGTTTGGTCTTTCGAAGCTCTGCGTGGCGACGCCCCCGTCGCCACGCGTGCCCTCTGCGCGCCTGCGGGGGCGCCGCCACGTAGAAGCACTGGAGACCGAGCATTTGGGGCGTCGCTACGCACGCCCTCTGCGTGGCTGCGACCATTTGTTAAAACCCTGAAACCAATTCAATTCAATATTAAAGTATACATATCAAACTGCGCGGGGTGAAATCAAACCGCCCCGCCCCAAAGGCCCATGGCAGCTTGAGAAGCGCATCTCGAACGTCGCTGGCCGAAATGGTTGGCAAATCGTCCCAGGCACTAGATTCAGTAGGCGGGGTGGGGGTATTTCCCGGAGGCCGGCGACGGCCAAAAACCCGCCGCTCGAATTTGTGTTGGAGCGTCGGATGTCTGGCGTCCTCCCAGGAGCTGCATCCTAAGCTTCCCCCCCCGCGCTAGCCGCCAAAAAGAACCGCGGCGGAGGGTCCGGCTGCTGCGCGGGCCCGGTGGCCCCCGTGGCAGGCTGCCCCTGGCAGTCCGCGGAGGGCTCTCCGAAGGATGTGTGTGTGTGCGTTTGTTTTGCGTTTTGTTTTTGCTTGTTTTTTTTTTTTTTCCTCGGGGGGGGGTCTCGCAGCAAAATTCTGCGCTACTATGCGATAACCGCTGCGACATCCAGGGAGCGACTGCCCGCAGGTAGCGGCCGCAGGTACCCCCGGCGCCCCTTCCGACCCGCGCGCCCAAGACAAGTCCCCCAACTCCCCCGCCTCCATATTAAAATCTCCGCCGACCACCCAATCGCGGCCTGCGTGGCTCAAGCGGGGCAGGTATGCACATAACTCCTCGAGTATGCTAAGAATTCCGCTCTGACCATCCTTCATGGACGAAAAGATATTTGCTGACGTGCACAAGCCCTCCTGGCATGCCCCAGTGCACCTGGGCATCCAGGGTTCTGGCAGACGCAAATGCTGGCTCAGGCAACAACGGCGGATTGGCGATCCAAATATGGCCTGGACACTGGGCGGCCAAGCCAGCTCGCGCGACTTCGCCTTGGCCCGACAATTGTGCTTCTGACCAGACCCCCTTCCAGCCTCAGTCGCAAACTGCGTGTTGCACGCCCGCAAGACAATGTCCTGGGACATAGTGATCCTGAGTAGCAGCGACCGCGTGGATGCACGCATTCAGGTATTCACACATCTGCTTCTCTTCCGATCAATTGACGGTGGCGATCGCGCCCTTCTCCGCAGTCGAATAATCGAACACCGCGTCGCCAGACGCATGCGCGCCCCGCGCAGCCGTCCTCGCGGAGGCCCTGCGAGCGGCGCGCGTCTTTGCGCCGCTCCTGACTGCTGCGCTCTGGGCGCAGCCAGGCGAACCCGCAGCGGGGGCAACGACCATCCTCCTCACGGAGGCCCCGCGAGCCTCGGCGCTTGGCCCGAGGCTCCCGGCTGCCAATGGGCTCCACGGGCCGCAGCCAGGCAAATTGAAAACTGCCAATGGCTCCTTGCCGACCCCGCGGCCGAACAAGGGGGTGGCGTCGATTGTCCCAGCTACCGTGCCTCTGGTCGAGGTCGCCTGCACGGTGGGACAGTAGGCCCAACGCAGTAACCAATGGATAATCGTCGCCGCCCAGCAGGTCCCAATACTGGTGATTGACCTCCGTCTTGGTGCGCTCGGCCGCTCGCCAGTCTCGCATGCCCTCCACGAGCTTGCGGACTTGGCCTTCCAGCTCGGCCTCATCTTCAGCGGCGTCGGCTCCAGCATTCTTGGCGAAGTCGCGAAGGTCATCCAGGACTTCGCCCTCTCCAACTGGCACTGGCAAGTCGTGACTCGCGCTGGCGGCTGCTGCAGCTGGCGCGGCCCCTCCAGGCGCTGGCTGAGGCTCGGCTGCCCCAGCTGCAAGGCCCGCTCTCTCGCGCTCGTCGGCCTCGGACTCCTTAGCCCGCTTGGCCTTCTCGTCGCGCTCGAACGTTGGGACCTCCCCCAACATTGAGCCGAACTCGGCCGCCATCGTGCCCGAGCCGCCCAGCGCCGTGAGGATACCTCCCAGCTTGCTGGTGGTGACGCCCAGCGATGACACCATGTCCTCGGAGTCGGCTGCCACCTGCGGCATCGGGATGTGGCTGGCCAGGCGGGTCTGCTCTTCGGATATCTCCATGATCTGCTTCTCCACTTCCGCGATCTTGCGCTCCTCCTCCTCGATGGCCTCCTGTGCGTTGGCTCGCACCTCCCTTGCTGCCTCCAGAGCCTCCAAGTGCTTCTCCTTGCGCTGCTGCAACTTGCTGCTCTGGAAGGCGAGAGCGCGGAGCCTCGCTGGTACAGGCTCGGCCTCTTCCAGCTCTGCACGCAGTCGGCTGCGTTCTATCTGCAACGCTGTTCGAGCTGCAACAAACTCATCATCCTTGAGGCCCTCAACGGCTCGCAACGACTCGTCAATCCCCTCGAGCCTGGCCCGGTTTTCTGCGTCGCTGTGGCATTGATGGGCAACGACCCTTCGTCGACCTGCATATGGTCTGTCGATGGCTGGTTCGCAGCAAGGAAATGGCATCCCCCAGTTGCTTCTCGAGCTGGTCCAGGCATGAGGCAAGCCACGGTGGTTCACCTCCTGATCCTGTCTTGGCTCCTCCCGTCTGCATGGCGTTCCCTTTGCTCCCTACGGCCTTGGTACTGGGCGACGGCGGCGGACGGGGTTTGAGGAACGCCGTGGCCTTAGCAACTCCGCACTTGGAGCACGAACTGAACGTCGACCGATTCCACCAAGGCGCCTGTGTGACTGGGTGGGTGCAATGACGGCAACACCAATCCTCTGCTTGCACTCGACGCCGCTGGGCATGACGGGAAAGCTTCGGGCCGTCATTTGACATTGAACACCAGACTGAACTCACTCTGCGTGACTATCTGGTACTCGATATAGGCCGCCAGTGAGCCCGTGCACTACTGGCGAAAGAACTGACAGCTGGCCGCGGACTAGCGGTATCCACTTTGTTCCCAAGGGAAACCAAAACCTTGGGCCAAAATGGCTTGAGCCCAAATGGCTACGGACTGAAGGAAGAGGAGGAGGACGAGGAGGAGGAAGAGGAGGAGGAGGACGAGGAGGAGGAGGGGGAGGAGGAGGAGGAGGAGGAGGAGGAGGAGGAGGAGGAGGAGGAGGAGGAGGCGGAGGAGGAGGGGGAGGGGGAGGTGTAGGAGGAGCCATCGAGCCACCGGCCCATCGGGGAACACTTTTTCCGTCGGCGGCGAGACAGAGGCCGTCCGCACCAGCGTGGGGCTCATCGGGGGCACCGATCGCCAGAGAACGACGGGCCGGAGCGGCAGCAGCCGGGGCCGCGAGGTCGCGGCAGCAGCCGGCGCCATGGCCAGGGCGAACCCGCGGGCATAAACATTACCGTTCGGAGGTCCGCGCGGATCTCTCGGATCGGCGCTGGACCCCCTCCCTGGCGCGCGGAACGCGCCAGGGGCGGCGTCGGACCCCTGAAAGCTATATTTGTGCCGTTGCAAGTTCCCCTGCAGTCAAGACGCATCATGAGGATGCGCGGTGAGGGTGTCAAGGGCTTGGAGGGCCAGAACTTTGCGTTTTCGAACGGGGCTGGCCAGCGAACGTCGCCAAGGATGGCCGAAGGGGCAAAGATTTGAGCAGCGACCGACCGTCCCGGCACTCCTATCGGCCTACCACGACATGCGATTATAACCCAAACATGTTCTAATAACATAAACAATGTTCTTAGAACATCAGCCCGATGTTTAAACAGGACAGACTCAGCCAGAAATGTTCGAAGAACAGTTCGTGCAGACCACAAGAGGCTCCTAGAGCAGTCTTTGGCGGGCCTATCGGCAGGCCAAGCCGCTTCGCCACTGCTCGAAAGGATGCTCATCCTTACTGCTCCACTTGAGTGTAAGCCGCGGGGCACCGACCAGGCACGGCAGCCTGAGCCTCGTTTTACCGACCCCCATCCCCACCAGCGTGGGCTGTGCCCCACTTGCCGATTTGCCCCCCGTGGATGGGGATGTAGGCTGCTCTCTTCGGGTTTCGAGGGACATATCCCCAATTGAGGTGATGAGACGGTGGGGCTCGAGATGTTTGGCGGCGCGCACAAGGGGGTGGAGGGAGGGGGGAGGGCTTCTCAGAAAGAGGCTGCTTCTTAGTAGGCGCTGGCCTTACATCTATCGAGAAGGCCCGCGCTTGCTAAGAAGCAAGGGTGCTTCTAAGAAGCCCTCCCCCCTCCCCCCCACCCCCCTCTGCGCGTGGCCGAGATGTGATGGGGATGGGGATCAGTTGAACGATGCCGACAGCCCGCGACACAACGAGAGCCGGCCTTACGTCGGGCCTGTCCCCCTACAAGGGGATTTTCGACGAAAAATGAAACATACCCCCCGAATAATCCGGGTACTATCTTCTGAGTATGTTTTGACCTTTTTGGGGGTATTTTTGGGGTACTGTTGATTTTTCGTCGAAAATCCCTCTGTAGGGGGACAGGGCCGACTTAAAGCCAGCCGCAGGGCACCCGAGCGGGAGCGCCGAGCGGGAGGAGCGGCCGCCGGCGGCCGCCCGGGAGCCCCAAAGCACTCCGGCCGCCGCGCCGAGAGGGCCGAGCAGTGAGGCACGGGCTCGCGCCCAGTGATTGCCGCCTGAGGGGCCTGTCTCCCGCCACCACCACCAGAAGTTGGAGGGGGGAAGGAGGTGGAGGAGGAGGAGGAGGAGGAGGAGGAGGAGGAGGAGGAGGAGGAGGAGGAGGAGAACGAGGAGGAGGAGCACGAGGAGAGGAGGAGGAGGGAGCACGAGGAGGAGGAGGAGGAGGACCCCCTCCCCCTCCAACTTATGGGGGTGGTGGTGGAAAACAGACCCAGCACCGCCTTCTGGCGCCTAGCAGCATTTGTCAGCGCGCCGATCTGCCACCGCCAACACAGGAGGGCAGAAAACCTGCCCCGATAATAACTAACCCGACCCGCGCAGCCGTTTAGTAAACGCGCCCAAAGAATCGAACAGGGCAGGACAACTTAACAAACGCCCCGGGCCATTTAGTAAACGCCAGTTGTCCGGTCTGGGTGGTTTTCGGGCGCGGCCAAGAGGGGGGTGTCGAAAAGGGGGGGCGCAAATCATGACTGGCGGCATGTGCGCGGCCCAGCGGGGGGGCCAGGGACGTAACGAAATAAGAAGAGGCGTCATGAAATCCCCCCCCCCAAGTCATCACCCCCCTCTTTGCCGCCCCCGAGGTTTTTCCTCCCTTGATCTATGGCCGGGGGAGCAAAAGCTCATGCTTATTAAAACGACTCTCACGCAGAACACACCTGAGGGCTGACTACCTACCAGACCACCCCAACCCAACCCGGAGACCCGAACTTGGCCCGAACTTCGGGCTGGGGAGGGGTACGGGTTCCAAGTGCTTTGTTCCATGTTCCCCGCACCCCCCCCCCACTGGAAATGCCCCCCCCCCCCCCCCACTGGAAATGGGGGGCAAACCCGGAGACCCGAACTTGGCCCGAATTTCGGGCTGGGAGGGGTACGGGTTCCAAGTGTTTTTTCCATGTTCCCGCCCCCCCCCCCCCCACTGGAGATGCCCCCCCCCCCCTCCGCTGGAAATGGGGGGCAAATTGCCCAGACCCCCGACGTCATGATTTTTCATGACGCGACCCCCAGAGGCCTGGACCCCTTCCCCGGGACCGGTTTTTCGTTCGGAGTCGTTTTTTGACGGTCCCGAGGCCCGGTAAAGGCCCCTGGAGGCCGAAAATAGCGAAACACCTCCCGTCGTGATTTTTTCACGACGCGAGGAGGTCTGGGTGAGGCCTTCGGGTGGGGTTGGGGTGGTTTGGTGGGCGGCGAAGGGCGCCGGCCGGGGACGGCCGCCCGCGACACGAACGAGCCGGCCACGGGCCACGGGGCACCGAGCGCGAACATCGGGGATGGACAGACCCCCCTTTAGCAAAACGTGGTTTAGTGAAAACGACCTGAGGCCTAAACCTCGCGGGCGCAAGCCTGGAAAATAACGGCCACGGCGCCCTCTCGAGAACCGAAAACGGACAATTCACTAATCGACGTGTCACTGTTGGGGGTTCTGTCCACCCCCGAGAAGAAGGGCCCGCTGCGACGGCCCCTCCGGAGCTCCGCGCGGACTTCTCGCGCCGCCGCCCTCCTCCTCCTCCTCCTCCTCCTCCCCTCCTCCTCCTCCTCCGCCTCCTC
Organism: Prorocentrum cordatum; assembly: GCA_963575745.1. Classification (NCBI taxonomy): domain Eukaryota; class Dinophyceae; order Prorocentrales; family Prorocentraceae; genus Prorocentrum; species Prorocentrum cordatum. Next base: position 66,983 of record CAUYUJ010001982.1, read on the forward strand.
CTCCTCCTCCTCCTCACTCCTCCCTCCTCCCTCCTCCTCCTCCGCCTCCTCCTCCTCCTCCTCCTCCTCCTCCTCCTCCTCCTCCCCCTCCTCCTCCTCCTCCTCCTCCTCGAGGAGGTCCAGCATCGGTCCGAGAAGTCCGCGCGGAGCTCCGAGCTATGACGGCATGCGCACGCCATCGTTTGCTCCCCGACGCGAGGCAGCAGTCGGAATTCGGGCATCGCCCGCCGGGAAGGGCCGCCGGCGACACCGAGGGCCAACCAGGGCACCAGCGCAGAGGGCACCAGCCAGAGGACACCGACCAGGAGCTGCCGAAAGCGACAGCATGGCCCAGTTCCTTCGAAGCCGAACAAGAAACCCCAAGGTGCATGCAGTGTGTGGGGGAGTTGAGCCACGTGCAGATCCCAGCCAGTATCGAACAAAAAGGATAGAGAGGAGGAGGAAGGACTGTGAAGGGCAAAGTGGGAACACCGGTGCTGTGACTGATGTTGCTCACTAGCGTACGCGGAGGCGTCCACGTACCCTCCACCTGATTTTCCCAAGCACCACAGCAGTCTTGGCACGATGCCTCTGGATGTCCCGTGTGGTCGCGCGGGCGCCGTGCAGAACGAGCACGGGCAACAAGCGAGAGAGAGGGAACGGGAAAGCGGGCAGCATCACAGATATATGGTGGACGGCGAGAGAGAACGCAGAAGGACGAGCCCGGCCGCCCGCCGGTCACCCCTCGTAACCTTGTGGACTATTTTTTTTTCCCCCTTTTTTCTTCGGCGTTTCAACATTGGGCGGACGGGGGGGGGAAGGAAGGGGTCTGGCTCCAGACCCCTGCTCAGTGCGGCTGTGTGTAAGTGCTGCCGCTGGGGGAGGCTCCACCCGCTCGAAACAGGCGCCGGAAGAAACAGCCAGCATCTACTCCATGGGGGGGCGGAGGGGGGGGGCGAGGACCAGCGCCGATCGGCAAAACAATGAATAACAAAAACGATCATCTCCAACCCTACGGTCAGGGTTGTTTTGCTTAGCGTTCGGTCGGGCGTGTCCCCCTACAGGCGGATCTTGGACGGGTAAAAAATCCCCCCGAATATGCAAAAATACAACCAAAAACGTCCCCAGACTATTTTGATGACTGCTTTTGAACATTCCTCCTGTAGAGGGACATGCCCGACTGAAGCTCAGCGTGTCGCGGCGGGGGCCCCGGCCACACGCTTGAGCAGGGACCGACCGTCCCGGCATTTCTATAGGACTGCCACGACATGTTCTTAGAACCCAAAATGATCTAGGAACAAAAACAATGTCCTTAGAACGTAAGCCCGATGTGTTTAAACAAGACAGACTCAGTCAGTAACATTTCGTGCAAACCACAAAAGGTTATTAGAACAGTCTTTGGTGGGCCTACGTATAGGCGAGCCAGGACGCTTCGCCACTGCTTGACACGCCGTGCCCCGCGAGAGCGGATAATTACAGCGTGTATCCCCCGGCTCCGCGGGGCGGGGGCTGGGCAGAGCTCGGGACTTTTTGACGCCTAGGGGCCGAGACGTGATCACCAGGTCGCGCCTCCTCCTCCTCCTCCTCCTCCTCCTCCTCCTCCTCCTCCTCCTCCTCATCCTTCGGGGTCGGTGCCCGCTGACACAGCAGGGGTGAGGGAAACAAGGGGAGAGACGACGATCCCCACATGTTTTCTGCGGTGGTGTCGCCGCTGCTGCCGCCGGGTCCGGTGCTCCGCGGGACAGAGGCACAGCGGCAAGTTCTCTGCCCCCCCCCTTACACCGATGCCTTCGCACTGCTGCAGAGGGATGGAAAACTGCGCTCGGGAAGGACAAAACTTCGATTGGCTCCCGGGCACGCGACACCTGAGCCTCAATGGTGCATGGAGGGGGGGCTCACGAAAGTACCGCGACGTAGGACTCAAATATCTGCATGCGGCCCTCTGCAGGCCTGGGCGGCGACACGCCGGCGTCCACCCATTGGCTCTGCCGCCCTCCGTGCTCAGACGCGGGCAGCTTACACGACTCCGCAACGGCCTGTGCCGCTGTACACAAGACGGGAAGTCAAAGCGTATGTGCAGCGTCCCCCTCTGAGCGCACTCCGTGGTCCGTCTTAGGCTGGGAGGGATTCCAGTAGTCCCTCATAAGCTGGGGAGGATTCCAGTGGTCCCTCCTCGCGTGCCCGCGGCCGCATCGGCTCATAGGCGGCCAGCCAGCGCATCGTACTGCGAGAACAGTCCCACAACGGCCAAGAGGGGCAACCTCAGGCAGAGATGACGCAGACGACCGCGCGAGCAGCTTACGCGACGCCGCACCAGCCTGGACCGCTGTACACAAGACCACCCTCCGGAGGGATATGCCTGAAGTCTTCACCACGGGCCTACCCAAGCTACAACTCAGGCTACCTCCTCCTCCTCCTCCTCCTCTTCCTCCTCCTCCTCCTCCTCCTCCTCCTCCTCCTCCTCCCCCTCCTCCACCGCGCCGAAAGCGTGGTGGGGCCAGGACCGACGGAGCGACACGCTAAGCAACAGCTCCTGACCCTGGGCCAGTCTCAGAGCGGGGAGGTCCTGTGGCAACTCATGGCAGCCTCACGTGCCACATGCCACCCCGCCGGCTCGTGCGCGCCGACGCTCATCGAGGCGAAAGCGGCGCCACACGACGCTGCACTGCACCGGCGCCTCCCCATCGCTTTCTCAACGCCAACGCACGCCAGTGCACGCGAGGAGGAGGAGGAGGAGGAGGAGGAGGAGGA
>CAUYUJ010001982.1:72312-94944 GCA_963575745.1 Prorocentrum cordatum
AAAACCCTCCGGTTTCAGTGCTTCCTTGGTGTTCGAAGTTCCTTCTGAGGATCAAGGCGAAAGTAGGCTGGAACTTAGAGGGCCCTGGAAACGCCAGGGCCGTTTTTTTACCGGTTCCGTTTTGCTGCTTTTTGGCCGGTTCCGACGCCGTTTTTTTACCGGTTCCGTGACCGTTTTTTGACAGGTTCCGGCTCCAGTTCCAATCCTGGAGCCGTTTTTGTTGCCGTTTCCGGCCGCCGTTTTTTCGCAGTTTCCCTTTCCACGGGACGCTTTTTCGGAACCGGTGAAAAAACGGCCCTGCCGTTTCCGGGGCCCACGAAGGGCTGGAACATCGTGGTGCTGGGGACAGGGAAGAGCGGCACCACCACCACCCGCGCGAGGAGCTGGTGTGGACGCCCCTCCCCGCTCGAGGCTCGAGGAGGAGGAGGAGGAGGAGGAGGGAGGAGGAGGAGGAGGAGGAGGAGGAGGAGGAGGAGGAGGAGGAGGAGGGAGGAGGAGGAGGAATGAGGAGGAAGGGAGAGGAGAAGGAGGGGGAGGGGGAGGGGGAGGAGCAGGAAGAGGAGGAGGCGGAGGAGGCGGAGGAGGTTCTCCCGCCGGAGGCGGCACCCCTGGTGGTGGTGGTGGTGGTGGTGTTTTTTTTTTCCCTCCTCCCCTTTCCCGGCAAGCGCGCCTTGCTCCGTGTGCTGCTGCTGCTGCTGCTGCTGCAGCCTTCCCTCCCTTGCTTCGCGGCTGATCGGCAACCACGCACGGCAAACGAGCTGGGGTTCACAGTGTGAAGGATGCCTGCAGCCGAGTGAACTCCAGCGGGGATGTCCGATACCCCAACGTCGACTGGACCCGCAGAGGCAGGGTCCGCTAATGGTCGAAAGGTGGACTGGAACAGTGCCTCCGTCCACCGCGCTCCACCGCGCTCCGGTGGCTGCAACCGAGTCGGGCAGTGTCATCCCCTGCGGCCGCCTCCGGCCCTGACGAGAAAGAGGGTGTGCGTGCCGGACAGTCGGCTCGTGGCACCCCGAGGGCGCGCTTGATAGCACTGTGGTGCTCCCTTGGTGCCATGTGGTGCTGAATTGGTGCGCCACACGCATGTGCACACGCACGCACCCTGCGCCACACGTGCTGCACGACAGGGGCTGCACCCCACAAGCACGCCCACACAGCTTGCACAATGGCACCGCAGACGCAGCGCGCCGATCCTGAAATGTGGCCAGCGCTTGAGCGGGAGCACCGTTTTTGAAGGGCGGGGAACGCTGCCACCGCAAAATAAGAGTAGAACATACAACATGCTGGAACGATGAATATGCGGGTGCGTGCAGAGCGCGGAAACAGGTGGTGGGCACCGCTGCACGAGATCAGGGGATGGAGGAGAGCACGTAGAATTCCTGATGAGGATGGGCGGAAGGACGGGAGCGGAGAGGGGGGAGTAGAGAAGAGGAGGGGGGAGGAATAGAGAGAAAGAGAGAGAGAGAGAGACACAAACAAAGAAAAAGACAGAGGAAACGCGAGAAAGACAGGGACTTCCACGGCAGTCCTTCGACCGTGGCCGCCCGCATGCTCCAGCAGTCGCGCGCGACCTGGGGAGGGGGGGGCTGCGTCGTTGCCCTCGCCCTGCCTCTCCTCCACTCCATCGGGGAAGGCGGGGGAGGAGAGGAGGAGGGAGGAGGCGGAGGAGGAGGAGGAGGAGGAGGGGGAGGAGGAGGCGGAGGAGGAGGGGGGGAGGAGGCGGAGGAGGAGGAGGAGGAGGAGGACAGGGGACGCACATCACTGGACACTACGCCTGTCCGTCCAGCAGGTCGGCCCTGCGAAAGGGGCTGGGCCGTGGCGCCACGACGCCGGCAAGAATGCACGCGCCGACGACGACGACGACGACGACGACGACGACGACGACGACGACGACGACGACGACGCCGACGCGGACGTGGACGCCGACCCCGACGCCGACGCCGACGCCGACGCCGCGGACGCCGACGACGACACGATGCAAATCCAGGGCCGTGAGCGCCGCATAGCAAGCCATAGCGTCAGACTGCCCATCACATGCGACGGTTACGTACTTTGTATGCAGCAGCGCTCAGTGATCCACACAGGCGGATCAATACAAGCAATCCACGCCAGAGCGCTTGCTCTCTGGCGACGCCTGTGGCGGCTGCCGCGGGCATACAGCTTCGATTGACTCGCATCTGATGGCATTCGGGCATCTACTGGATAAGAAACACGAATGTAAGTATGACGATAGGGGCCGCTACCACAAATTCCTTGATGCTCGCTCCGAAGGAGCTAACACCTTCGAATCCTCGCGAAAGTGGGCTTACACACTGGATGGAGAACTCGGTTTCTACATTCAGAAAATCTGTCAGCTGCCGAAATCCTGGGATCTGAGAAACTGGTTGGGACGCTCTGGCTAGCCCCGACGAACAAACTACACGCGATCTGTCTACCAGACGGCAATAAACCGAGACCGCGCTATCACAGGCCCTGTGCCTCAAGTGGAACCTCGTTGCTGTCGCCGCGGGCCTTCTGCGCCTTCGGCGCACCCAGCTCCCTCGCGGGCATGTTGAACATCGGGGAGCTGCCCAACCTGCCGAGGGCGGAGGAGTAGCCCACGCCCACGAAGAGCGAGCCTGCGAAGATGTTCCCGAGGGGCACTGGGATGAAGCTCCTCCAGAAACAGTCCAACACGGGCACGTCAGCGCCAGCTATCATCCCCAAGGGAATCATGAACATATCATATAGCAGACCGAGCTATGAGTGACAGGGGCAGACATGCGATGCACAGAACGCGGCGGGACACGATCACGATCCGGTCACAACGCTCGGGTGCGTGATGTTCGTTACGAAACGACACCGCGCGGCACTGAGACACAGTGGCAAACCACCATATCCCAACCGCCGCTCTGGGTGCAGATGGTTTAGGGTTAGGTCGGGCATGTCCCCCTACAGGCGGATTCTAGGCGAAATACATGAAACAATAATCCAAACAATACCCCAACATTATCAAACATATCGTCCCCTGACTATTTTGTGACTGTGTTTGAATATTCCTCCTGTAGAAGGACAGGCCCGACTTAAGTTTAGGGCGCTTCCTCCTCCAACCCCCGTGGTTGCCCCCTCGGTGAGGGGTTGCTCCCCCCTCCGTCCTGCCACGTGTCTGGACAACGGGGCCCGTTGTGGGGGAGGGGGGGGCGGGAGCATAGCATTAAGTCGGGCATGTCCCTCAACAGGAAACATATTCCAAAATAGGAAAAATATGGGGGCGATTCTTCTATCATTCCCACTGTTTTTGAATATTTGTAGGATGCCTTTGATTTTGTTCGTCCAAAATCCGCCTGCGGGGGGGAACGCCCGACCTAAGCATAGCAGCGCCCAAGATGGCCCAAGCTTGTCCCAAGAGGATTGTATATATATATATATGTATGTATGTATGTATGTATGTATGTATGTATGTATGTTTGTATGTATGTATGTATGCATGCATGCATGCATGCATGTATGTATGTATATGTATGTGTATATATATATATATATATATATAGCCAACGGGGGCTTCAAACATTGCACATGGCAACCCAAATGTGCTCAGAAATTCCGAGTGAAAGCCCGGAGCGGCCAACCTCGTTCGAACTCTCTCTGCTGGCTCAACGAGTTGAGCGGTGCAGCCGATTCGCTTCCCATGGGTGTCTGGGCCCCAAGATAGCTCCAAAATCGCCAGAGAGAGCCCCAACAGGGGGAAGGCATGAAGGCGCCACGACGGCCCCAAAATCGCCCAAGAGCGCCCCACTAGCTCGCGATTTCGGCGCCCAAACCAAATCTTGGGTGCCAGGAGTTACTGCACAGGCTTACCCGCAATGGCCAACCCAGATGCATGGGTGCATTCTACAAGTGCTGACCACCCCTTCATTTGGGAAACCTATGCGGGCTGCGAGCTCGGGGGCCCAAGGCAGCCGCTGCTGAGCTGCGCCCCGATGCAAATCCTGAGTGCCATCCTTGACGTCCTGTCGTTGTCAGGTCTGGTAACTTCTGCCGCTCCAGGGGAGGCGCTGCTCTCGGAGTGGCCACTGTATTGCTCGGGGTCAAGAGGGGGGCGCATAAACAAAGCCACGGGGGCCGCCCTGGCAAGTGGATTTTCACGGGACCGGCGCCCGCCAGCCCCTGCGCGCCACCCCCATACTGAGTCCTCAGGATATTCCTCGCCCTCGCCCATCAGAGTCTCAGGCGGCTCGGGCGGCTAAGCCTGGACAGCCCCTGCTGTCTCAAGCGCGCTGGCCGCGGGCCGGGGGGGCACCGGGGGCCGCGCCTCCGCCTGTGCCCTCCCCGTGTTGCCGTGTTGCCTGGGGGCGCTGCCCAGCTCGACTTCAGCGCTCACGCCAGCGCTTGGAACGCGTAAACCATCCGGGGGTCGCCCGCCGCAGCGGCGCGCAAGCTCGCAAGCGCCTTCCCCAGGCCCTCAGATTTCTGATGCGCTGCTGCGGCGGGTAGCCGTTCCTCCCGCTACCTCTCGGTCGGCTCGGGCTGCTCATCATGGAAGTTGCCTGCCAGTCGGTCGGTTTCCAAGGTGGCGGCCTCTTCGGCGTCGATGTGGTTAGAGAGCATGGGCGCTGCTTTCTGCCCTTCCGCGAGCTGCGCTTCAATGCCCCAAGCATTTGTTACATCCATGCGGTATACGCGCTGTGCTGTGCTAGGCTTTAAGCGTTGCGGGTGACTTCCCCGCATTGAGGCGAGCTCATGAAACAGAGCTGACCTGCGCAGGCGGGCCCAGCATTGTCTGAGCTGCGGCTTCCACGCCGAGCCTCCCCACTGCTTCCACTGCCAACATATGAGCTTGAATCGTCGGTCGTCTTGTGGATACAATTGTAGCTCTGATTGGCGCGACTGTCCCCATCGGAGGCTCAACCTTTGCCTTACCTTTTGGCCTTGCAAGGCGGGCACGGGAATCAATCTGGCGCCGCTGCTGCGTCGTCAGGGCCGCGCTGCGAGCCGGGCTCAGGGGGGGGGGCTGAGGTCGCAGCGTGCCCAGGAGCGCGCCCTTCGCGGGCTGCTGCGCGCGCGGCAGCGCACGCTGCTGCCGCCGGCCGCTCTAGAAGATAATACTCGCGCGCGCCTTTCCTGATTGATCTCGCAAGCGCCACTGCTCCCGACATGTTCGCGAAAGGCGCGGAAGTTATAACATAATGTATGACCAGCGAGACGACGGATACTGAGTCTGGCCGTCCCTTCGCCTGTCGTCCTACGGGCCTCCTGCTAGGGGAGGCCCACTTCAGTGCCAGGCTTCCCCAGCGCCAGTCCATGCTCTCGTGGTGTTTTTCGAAGAGCCTGTCTTTGCGCACGTCCTGCTCCTGCAGCCACGGCGGGGAAGCAAATCTCTCGTACTCGTGTTCAGCGCGATACGTTGCTCGTTTGATCCAATGAACGTATGACTCGTCCAACGCCCAGGCCGCACCGGCGATCTGTCCGGGCATCTTTCGCACGGCCACGTTGAGCTCCTGCAGTCTCGCCGCGGCCAGCGCCACGGCTCAGCTGCCGCTCCGCACTGTAGCGGACGAGACTGCGCCGAACAGTCTGCGTCTGGATCTCAAAAGACGGCGTTCATTGCACATCTCGCCGTTGAACTGGCCGACCGCCGCCCAGCCTTTCGAAATGCGGTTCCGGATCTCCGCGTCGCGGTAATCACCAAAAGTCAGCTGCCTGCCAAGGCGCACCGCGCCGTTCTTAACATGTAGCACCTCGACCTGTCCACCGCCCGGATGCACGCGGCGCCCGGCGCTGTCGCAGCACGCCCTTTCGATTTTGCACGGTCGACATGGTCTTGACTTTTTCTCGGCGGGTGTCTTCAGGCCATAGTAGCAAACAAATCGTTAAACTCGCACTTGCGCTTGGTTGGATCCGAGAAGAAGAGTTCCGCAAAACATTGGGAACAACCTGGGACTTGCGCGAAAAACAATCCCATGGACGAGCTAGCGGCGCGGGGTCTGGCTGCTGAACCTCCTCGTTCCTGCCCTCTCGCCCGCGAGCGGCGCCCGCGATCGCCCTCAGCAGCGCCGCTGCTGCTAGGCTGTGCCCCGCGCAGGCATAGCAGATCCAAGGGGGGGGGGGGAGGAGGGGGAGGCGGAGGAGGAGGAGGAGGAGGAGGAGGAGGAGGAGGAGGAGGAGGGAGAAGAGGAGGAGGAGGAGGAGGAGGAGGAGGAGGAGGAGGAGGAGGAGGAGGAGGAGGAGGAGGAGGAGGGGAGGAGGGGAACGGGAGGAGAGGAGTGGGAGGAGGAGGAGGAGGAGGAGAGGAGGAGGAGGAGGAGGAAGAGGAGAGAAGCATCGGACGATCGCTGCAGCCGCGAGGAGCGCGAGTGGCGGGACTGCGTGCCGCCAGCGGAGGGGGGGGGGGCAGTGAGGAGAATGAAGGGTGGGTCCTGGGCGGAGGTGGCCATCGGCCCCCGCCCGGGGAAACACTACGCGAGACGAGCGCGAGTGGCATGGAGTCCAGCCACTGTGCACCCGCCGGGGACCACTGCGACCACTGCGACCACCGCAGTGAGGAGGATGAACGGTGAGTCCTGGGTGGGGGTGGCCATCGGCCCCCTCCATGGGAAACAGTACTAGACAAGCGCGTTCCACTACTCGCAGAGTCACTGCTCGAAGATAGCCCGGATCAGCCTCGGAGGCTTTACGATCCATTACATCGAGGCAGATGTGTGTGTGTGTGTGTGTGCTTCCGGACGTTTGCGAGTAATGGAACGCGCTCTGTGAAAAACGCGAGACGAGCACGAGTGGCATGGAGGCCACCGTGCACCCGTCGGGGACGATCGCGGCCAAGAACCCCCCCAGACTCCCTCAAGGAGCCCCCGGAGACCCCGAGAGCCGCCCAGCTGCGGCACCGCTGGAGGCAGGAGCGTCGGCCTGTCGGGGCCGCAGGCTCCGAGCTCGGCGTCCCTGGGATGCCGCCTGGACCCAGGGTGGACTTCCCGGGTCGCCCCCTGGAAAGGACGAGGAGGAGGAGGAGGCGGAGGAGGAGGAGGAGGAGGAGGAGGAGGCGGAGGAGACGGAGGAGGAGAAGAGGCCGAGGAGGAGGAGGAGGTGGAGGAGGAGGAGGAGGAGGCGGAGGAGGAGGAGGAGGAGGAGGCGGAGGCGGAGGCGGAGGAGGAGGAGGAGGAGGAGGAGGAGGAGGAGAAGGAGGCGGAGGCGGAGGAGGAGGAGGAGGAGGAGGAGGAGGAGGAGGAGGAGGAGGCGGAGCAGGAGGAGGATGTCACCTGCGGCAACCGCCACATAGTTTTGCGCGACGGTCAGTCGCTTACTCACCCGACCCGTGCGGCCGGGGCCTCGTGCAGCGGGTGCCCTGCCTCTTCCTCATGGGCTCCGCGGCCGCCCCCTGCGCCTCATCCCACACGAGCTCTGGCAGGTCGCTCGCCCGCTCCCGGGGCGACTGGAGCGCGCGTGCGGATCGCCTCTGCCGCGCTGCGGGGAAAAAAGTGAGTCATGCCGTGCCCGCCCGCCCCCCCCTATCCGGGGCAGTCGTGTTTTGCGAGGTCTTGCCGAGGGCAGGTACAGGTAGGGGAAAGAGTGGATCTCTCCCACCGAGCCCTGGCGCCCTGGAGACTTAGAGAGAAGCGGCCTGGGCTTCTCCCACCGAGCCCTGGCGCCCTGGAGATTTAGAGAGACGCGGCCACGCTGCCGCGGGGAAAAAAGCGAGCGTTTTTCTTATTCGGTGTTTCGACGTTGGGCGGCAAGAGGGGAAGAGGGGGGTGGGGCTCTGGCTCCAGACCTCTGCTTAGTGCGGCCGTCTGCAGCAGTGCGTCCGTTAGGGAGGAGAGGCTCCACCTGCTCGAAACAGGCGCCAAAAACAACCAAGATCTACTCTAGGGGGAGGGCCCGCGCGGATCGACAAAGCAATGAATATTATCCCGGCAAAGCAACCTAACAGCGATGTGTAGGAGCATTTCTGGAAGCATTCCCCTTAAGATTCAGATGAGAATCCAGTTGTAGAATTCTGCTGTTCTCGCAGTCGTAGTCGCATTCGCAATGACAGTCGCAGTGGCAACGGCAGTCGCAGTCACAGCCTCAGCCTCAGCCTGCCTCAGCCTCAGCCTCAGCCTGCCTCAGCCTCAGCCTGCCTCAGCCTCAGCCTCAGCCTGCTTCAGCCTCAGCCTCAGTCTGCCTTCAGCCTCGGCCTCAGTCTGCCTTCAGCCTCGGCCTCAGCCTCAGCCTGCCTCAGCCTCAGCCTGCATCAGCCTCAGCCTCAGCCTCAGCCTGCCTCAGCATCAGCCTGCTTCAGCCTCAGCCTCAGCCTCAGCCTGCCTCAGCCTCAGCCTGCTTCAGCCTCAGTATGCCTTCAGCCTCGGCCTCAGCCTCAGCCTGCCTCAGCCTCAGCCTGCATCAGCCTCAGCTTCAGCCTCAGCCTGCCTCAGCATCAGCCTGCTTCAGCCTCAGCCTCAGCTGCTCAGCTCGCCTCAGCTGAGGAGGGCCTCAGCTCAGCCTGCTTCAGACTCAGCCTCAGTTGCCTGCAGCCTCGGCCTCAGTCCTCAGTTGCTCAGCATCCAGCCTGCCTCAGCCTCAGCCTCAGCCTGCCTCAGCCTCCGTGCCCAGCCTCGCTCAGCCTGCTCAGCTAGCCTCAGCGTCAGCCTTGCTCCCTCAGCTTCAGCCTGCTCTGCTCGCTCAGGCCTGCTCAGCCTCAGCCTCAAGGCTGTTTCGATCGCATCAGTCTGGCCTCAGTGGCACAGGCCTAGCTGCTAGCCTCACCTGCATAGTCGCTCGGCCTCCAATCCTGTCAGCTTCAGCTGCTCAGCCTCAGCCTCAGCCTGTCTCAGCCTCAGCCTCAGCCTGCTTCAGCCTCAGCCTCAGTCTGCCTTCAGCCTCGGCCTCAGCCTCAGCCTGCCTCAGCCTCAGCCTGTATCAGCCTCAGCCTCAGCCTCAGCCTGCCTCAGCATCAGCCTGCCTCAGCCTCAGCCTCAGCCTGCCTCAGCCTCAGCCTCAGCCTGCTTCAGCCTCAGCCTCAGTCTGCCTTCAGCCTCGGCCTCAGCCTCAGCCTGCCTCAGCCTCAGCCTGCATCAGCCTCAGCCTCAGCCTCAGCCTGCCTCAGCATCAGCCTGCCTCTGCCTCAGCCTCAGCCTGCCTCAGCCTCAGCCTCAGCCTGCTTCAGCCTCAGCCTCAGTCTGCCTTCAGCCTCGGCCTCAGCCTCAGCCTGCCTCAGCCTCAGCCTGCATCAGCCTCAGCCTCAGCCTCAGCCTGCCTCAGCATCAGCCTGCCTCACCTCAGCCTGCCTCAGCCTCAGCCTCAGCCTGCTTCAGCCTCAGCCTCAGTCTGCCTTCAGCCTCGGCCTCAGCCTCAGCCTGCCTCAGCCTCAGCCTGCATCCGCCTCAGCCTCAGCCTCAGCCTGCCTCAGCATCAGCCTGCCTCAGCCTCAGCCTCAGCCTCAGCCTGCTCAGCCTCAGCCTGCTTCAGCCTCAGCCTCAGTCTGCCTTCAGCCTCGGCCTCAGCCTCAGCCTGCCTCAGCCTCAGCCTGCATGCCTCAGCCTCAGCCTCAGCCTGCCTCAGCATTCAAAATGTGGCCCGGGAATGGAGTTCTGGGGACTCGAAGAACACGAAGTGGCCTACAGTTGGCTCCGGGCATTCAAAATCATGCCCAGGAATGGAGTTCTGGGAACTCGAAGACCACGAAGTGGCCTACAGTTGGCTCCGGGCATTCAAAATCATGCCCAGGGATGGAGATCTGGGAACTCGAAGACCACGAAGTGGCCTACAGTTGGCTCCGGGCATTCAAAATCATGCCCAGGAATGGAGTTCTGGGAACTCGAAGACCATGAAGTGGCCTACAGTTGGCTCCGGGCATTCAAAATCATGCCCAGGAATGGAGTTCTGGGAACTCGAAGACCATGCAGTGGCCTACAGTTGGCTCCGGGCATTCAAAATCATGCCCAGGAATGGAGTTCTGGGAACTCGAAGACCACGAAGTGCGTTACTGTTGGCTAAAAAAGGAGTCCCCAGATTCCCGCGGCACCGGTCTGGCATCTGCCCAGACTCCCCTGTGGAGTCATGATGCTCTCTTTTGAACCCACTAGAAACCTATCAGTCTTCGCTGTTAGGTAAAAATCAACGGACAGCTCGCCCCTTGGCCCCCCGCCAGCCCCACGCCAAGGCGCGAGCATATATGCGGGCGCAGAACCGCGCTGGATGCGTAGCCGTCGGCTGGGCCAACCAAGCGAATGACGCATCGCGTGGCGGCTGGATGCCCGCGCCGAGCACAGCTCTTCTCGGTTCCTCACTCCTCCTCCTCCTCCTCCTGCTCCTCCTCCTCCTCCTCCTCCCCCGCTAGCTTAAAACTGCCACCGAATAATCCTCACCCGCTGGCTGAAAATTGCCACCGATATCCTCACCCGCTGGCTTAAAACTGCTACCGAAACATCCTCACCCGCTGACTTAAACTGCCACCGAAATATCCTCACCCGCGGGCTTAAAACTGCCACTGAAATATCCTCACCAGCTGACTAAAAACCGCCAGCGAAATATCCTCACCCGCTGGCTTAAAAATGCCAGCGAAATATCCTCACCCGCTGACTTAAACCCGCCACCGAAATATCCTCACCCGCTGGCTTAGAACTGCCACCGACATATCCTCACCCGCTGACTTAAAATGGCCACCGAAATATCCTCACTCGCTGGCTTAAGACTGCCACCGAAATATCCTCACCCGCTGGTTTAACACTGCCACCGAAATATCCTCACCCGCTGACTTAAAACCGCCACCGAAATATCGTCAACCGCGAAAATATATCTGCCACCGGAACTTCCTCACCCGCTGGCTTAAAACGGCCACCGAAATATCCTCACCCGCGGAAATACAACTGCCACCGAAATATCCTCACCCGCGGGCTTAAAACTGCCACCGGAATATCCCCACGCGCGGGCTTAAAACTGCCACCGAAATATCCTCACCTGCTGACTAAAAACGGCCACCAACAGATCCCCACCCGCTGGCTTAAGACTGCCACCGAAATATCCTCACCCGCTGACTTAAAACTGCCACCGAAATATCCTCACCCGCTGGCTTGAAACTGCCACGGAAATATCCTCACCCACTGGCTTAAGACTGCCACCGAAATATCCTCACCCGCTGGCTTAAAAATGCCACCGAAATATCCTCACCCGCGGAAATACAACTTCCACCGAAATATCGCCACCCGCGAAAATAGAACTGCCACCGAAATCTACTCACCCGCTGGCTTAAAACTGCCACCGAAATATCCTCACCCGCTGGTTTAACACTGCCACCGACATTTCCTTACCCGCGGAAAGAAGACTGCCATCGAAATATCCTCACCCGCTGACTAAAAACGGCCACCGAAATATCCTCACCCGCGGGCTTAAAAATGCCTATCCTCACCCGCTGGCTTAAGACTGCCACCGAAATATCCTCACCCGCTGGCTTAACACTACCACCGAAATATCCTCATCCACTGGCTTGAAACTGCTACCGAAACATCCTCACCCGCGGAACTAAACCTGCCACCGAAATATCCTCACCCGCGGAAGTAAAAGTGCCGCCCAGATATCCTCACCGCCCCTGGGCTAACACTGCACCCGAAAGATCCTCACCGCCCCTGGCGGAAAACTAGCCCTCCCAAATATCCTCCCTCGCTGGCTTAAACCTGCCTCCCAAAATATCTTCACCCGCTGACGTCAAACTTCATACTGCCGCCCGAGTATCCTCACCCTCCCTGGCCTAAAACTGCCCCCGCAATATCCTCACCGCCCGTCGTGGAAAACTACCCCCCAAATATCCTCACCCTCTTCTCAAAACGGCCTCCCAAAATATCCTCACCCGCTGGCGTCAAACTCAAAACTGCCGCCCAAATATCCTCACCCCAAAAACAAAAACTGCCATCTACGGTTGTAGTGGTTCAGTTCAGTTCAGTTCAGTCAGTTTACCTCGCGAGAATCAAATTACGGGCTGCGCCCGTAAAAAACGATCACCATGGACCGTCTGAGAGTTCTTCAAAATCGCGCCAACCCTCCGGGAGTTGGACGTCCCGTGAAGGGGCTGCCCCACTCTGGGACGCCCCTCCCTCTGAGTTCTTGGAGTGACGAGGGGGCTGACAGACAGGCCACGCTTCTCCTTCCCCTCTCTCTCTGCTCCCTCCCCTGCCTTTTTTGTTTTGGCTTCTCTCTCTCTCTCTCTCTCTCTCTCCTCCCTCCCCCCGCCCTTTTCTCTTCCTCTCTCTCTATATCCTCCTTCCCCCTGCCCTTTTCTCTCTCCTTCCTCTCTCTCTCTCTCTCTCTCTCTCTCTTTCTCTCTCCTCCCTCCCCCTGCCCTTTTCTCTCTCTCCTGCCTCTCTCTCTCCTCCCTCCCCCTGCCCTTTTCTCTCTCCTCCCACCTCCGCCGCCTGCCTCGCCGTCCAGGGAGGAACGGGCTCGCGACAGGGAAGCACGAACAGGAGGACACAGCCCAGAGCACGGGAGGAGGACAGGCACGTCGACAGAGGAACCGCCGTGACCGATGAGAGTACGAGAACGACGAGGAGGTAAAGAGGACAGAACCACTCGACGAGTCGCACCTTTTTCGATCCGACTCTCGCGTCCAGATGTCCATAACCAAAAAACAAAAAAGGGGATCAGGGCTCGTATCAGAAAAGACCAGAGAACTCAGACAAGAGCGCCCCAAATAACACTCCACCCCGGTTAGACCACAAGCAACCAGCGAGCGCAAGCCACACCTGCCAGAGCAGACGACACCAGGCAAGGCCAGCGTGCTTTAGGCAATGCAGAAATTGAGCGAGACGATGGATGCTGGATGCGCTGAGCGTCTAGACTTGGGTATCCTCCACCTTGTCCACTTCTTCCTCCTCCTCCTCCTCCTCCTCCTCCTCCTCCTCCTCCTCCTCCTCCTCTCCTCCGCCGCCTCGCCTCGCCGCCGCCCTCCCTCCCGCCTCCTCCTCCTCTCCCTCCGCCTCCTCCTCCTTCTCCTCCTCTCCTCCTCTCTCTTCCTCCTCCTCCTCCTCCTCCTCCTCCTCCTCCTCATCCTCAGCCCATCCTTCTCTCATCCTCCTCGTCATGCTCCTCCGCCTCTTCTTCCACCTTCTGCTCGTCCATCCCCTCTTCCTCTTTCTCCTCCTCCTCCCCAGCCAATTCAGCTGGCCGTGGCCGTCAGCGTTGCAGCTCCCAGGCGTTCTGGCTTGCAGCCTCCCGCTGCGCTGCGCGAAGCGCGGTGAATCACATTTTTGCGCTCTCGCGCCGCCGCCACCCTGGAGAAGGACGCCTCCGTGGCGCGGGCCGCGCGAGCGCAGACCCGTTTGCGCCAGCAGTGCGGGAGGCCGGGCAGACCCCGCTGCGCTTTTTGCCATTCCGGCCCGTCAGCGGCCCGGCCGCCACGCACCGCCGCCGCCCCACCCCGCCGCTCTGCCGCCGCCGCCGCCGCCTGCAGGGCGCCGCTTCGAGGCGATGGGTGCGAGGCGGGGATCGAGCCATCTCCAACGCCCGGGGATCGTTCTTCGGGGGGGACCTCGGCAGGCGGTGGATACGTCTACGCTTGCCCTCCCCCCCCCCCCCCGGGGCCCCTGGGGGGGGGGGGGCATGTGTATTCGCAGCCACCGCCTCCCGAGGTCCCCGAAGAACTGTCCCCAAGCGGAGGTGATGGATCACCCTCGGCCTGCACCTTCCGCACCCTCCGCGCGGCAGGTGCCGCGCCGCCTCGGCCGCATCGCGGCCGCATCGCGGCGGCACCTCCTGCGCGGAAGCTGCGGCAGGTGCAGGCCGAGGGCAGGTCCCCGCCTCGCAGTGGGCTGCGACCGCCAGCGCCAGCGGCGGGCGCGGTTCAGGTCCACGCAGCCCTGCAGGTCCACCAGGAAGCGCCACCGCTGCTGCAGCAGCGCGGCCTTCAGGCCCCGGGCGCGCCGCGGCGCTGGCACGGCGTTGCCCAGCGCCCGCAGGGGCGTGCGGCCCCGCTTGCGGAGGTGCTCCTCGACGAGGTCCAGGCGCTCCTCCTCCGTCCTGGGCCTCGGGGCCTGCGCGGCAGCCGCGCCCTTTTCCCGACCAGCCGCAGCCGGGGGGACGGTGCTCCCTGACTCCCCCCCAGCGCATCTCGGGAGCCCCCAAAGCTCGTGAGGTGACGGACCGCGTGGCGACCTCGGGATCCCAGGAGGCCCGCATGCGCGGTCCGTCACCGCACGGTCTTCGGACCTCGGAATGACCTCGAATCCCCACCGACTCACCACACGGCGTGGTCACCACACCGGCTTGAGGGCCTCCGACTATCGACTACCTCTCGAGAGGAGTGTCAAAGCAGATGAATCCCCCAGGTGAGGGGCACCAGTAGGGGGGGCCTGGCCCATGTGGGGTGGGGGGGGGGGCATCGACCTGGAATCGGCGACCCATCGCCGATAGACCCCGATGGCGAAACCGTGCGTTCCTGGGCGGGGTGGGACGGGGCGAGCTGAGAACCCCTCTCGGCGATCGATGGGTGACTGGAGGTTGAAGCCTCCCCCCCTGAGCTCATCTGCCCCTGACGCTGCCCCCCTGGCTTTCGGGTGACAGTGCCACTCTCCGGTGGCCGCTCGGGACGAGCCCGAGACCCCCGGAGCGCTCTCGGCGAGGCGCAGCTGCTGGCGAGCGCACGCCGAGGCGAGAACACCGCCGAGGCCTGACGAAGGCGCCCGAAGACCTCGACCTTCGAACCCTGACGCTGCTCCCGCTCGACCTGCAACTTCCCTCCCTCCTCATCCTCCTCCTCCTTCTCCTCCTCCTCCTCCTCCTCCTCCGCCTCCCTCCACGCGGAAGGTGCCGCCGCTGAGATCCACCACCACCGCTCGGGGACATCGTTCTGCGGGGACCCCGGCAGGCCGTGGATGCGGACAACTGGGCCTCCCTACGAACACGCCCGAAAACCTCGAACCTCGAACGTTGTTGCCCCTGATCCAGACCCCCGACGTCGTGATTTTTTCACGACGTCAGCCATCAGAGGTCTGGACCCCTTCCCCTGGACCAATGTTTCATCCTGACTCGCTTTTGGGCCCTCCCGAGGCCCGGCAGGGGCCCTGGAGGCCGAAAATAGGGGAAAACCTCCCGCCATATGATTGCTTCATTTTTTGAGGGGGCCTGGGGAGGTCAGGACCACAGCTCCCTCAATTGAGGCCGGCCTGCCTCGCGCGGCGCTGGCGCGGGCTCCGCCGCGGACGGCGCGGCCCCCGCTGCGCCCGCAGAACCCGCCGGGCCGGGCGCGCCGGCCTGGCGCAGAACGCCGGCCTCGATGCGCCCCGCGACCACGACAGAGCCCCCCACGGCCACCAGCCGCGCGCCCTTGCCGCAGCCGACCAGCGCCCTCGTCGGGCCGGGGGCGCCGGAGTGCTCTTGAGGGGGGGGGGGGCACGAAGGCGGGGCCGTCAACGCATGGGTATGGGCGCGGTCGAGGAAGGGGGGGGGCAGGGAGCACACTGAAAGGAGGAGGAGAATCATAGAAATAAGAAGATGACAGATGAAGAAGGAATATGATAATACTAAGAATGTGCATAATAATATGATAATTTAATAATAATAATAATAATATAATAATAATTAAAAATAATAATAATAGTATCAATAATAATATTGATAGTAATGATAATAATCATACTTATAAAATAACCATACTGATAATAATACTAATAGTAATACTAATTATAATAGTAATACTAAAAATACGAATAATAAAAATAATACTTCTCATCATCATGATCATACGAGTTATAATGATAATAATAATACGGGTAGTAATACTAAGAACAATATGAATGATATGACTGATAACAGCCAGCATCATCATCACCATCACCATCTCCATCCCCATCCCCATCACCATCATCACCATCACCATCACCATCACCATCACCAACACCATCACCATCATAACCATCATCATCATCATCATCATCATCATCATCAGCATCATCATCATCATCAGCATCTTCATCATCATCCTCATCCTCATCCTCATCCTCATCCTCATCCTCATCCTCATCCTCATCCTCATCCTCATCCTCATCCTCATCCTCATCCTCATCCTCATCCTCATCCTCATCCTCATCTCATCCTCATCCTCATCCTCATCCTCATATCCTCTCATCTCATCATATCAATCCATCCATCTCATCCTCATCCTCATCCTCATCATCATCATCATCATCATCATCATCATCATCATCATCATCATCATCATCATCATCATCCGAGAACTCGTGGCGCAAGAGTGATACTGGTAGCAAGGAGAGGGGACCACGATGCCTGGGCGATCTCATGGCCCTGGTCGTGATGTCCACCTCCCACCGCCCCCTCAAGAAGAGGGACCAGAAGCCTGGGAGGCCTCGTGGCCCTGACCATGCTATCCACCTCCTCCTATCCTTCAGTCGGGCCTGTCCCTCTACAGGAGGAATCCGCCGGCCCCCTTGTGGGGCCACCAGGCTGCGAGGCACGTGATTCGCAGTTTCCTGTACCAGTTGTAGCTTGTAGTTTCCAGTGTTACAGTTCTGCTTCTTGCTGGTTACTGTAACTAGTTGATTGACCGCGCGAGGGGGGGGGGAGGCCCAAACAGGACTTTTTAGCGTCCCCTGGGCGCGTTGTCTGAATTGCTGGGGGGGGCTCGAAATCATCACCCCTCACGCAGATCCGCGGGGTCAAGGTCCCAAAATACAGGGGATTTGCCACATTTCTGAAATCCGGTGCCACCCCTCACGCAGATCCGCGGGGTCAGGGTCCAAAAACACAAGGGATTTGCCACATTTCTGAAATTCGGTGCCACCCCTCACGCAGATCCGCGGGGTCAGGGTCCAAAAACACAGGGATTTGCCACATTTCTGAAATTCGGTGCCACCCCTCACGCAGATCCGCGGGGTCAGGGTCCAAAAACACATGGGATTTGCCACATTTCTGAAATTCGGTGCCACCCCTCACGCAGATCCGCGGGGTCAGGGTCCAAAAACACATGGGATTTGCCACATTTCTGAAATTCGGTGCCACCCCTCACGCAGATCCGCGGGGTCAGGGTCCAAAAACACATGGGATTTGCCACATTTCTGAAATTCGGTGCCACCCCTCACGCAGATCCGCGGGGTCAGGGTCCAAAAACACATGGGATTTGCCACATTTCTGAAATTCGGTGCCACCCCTCACGCAGATCCGCGGGGTCAGGGTCCAAAAACACAGGGGATTTGCCACATTTCTGAAATTCGGTGCCACCCCTCACGCAGATCCGCGGGGTCAGGGTCCAAAAACACAGGGGATTTGCTACATTTCTGAAATTCGGTGCCACCCCTCACGCAGATCCGCGGGGTCAGGGTCCAAAAACACAGGGATTTGCCACATTTCTGAAATTCGGTGCCACCCCTCACGCACATCCATCGCAAGGCGTGGTAACCCAAACTGCGAGTACTCCCTCGGCCCTTTAATCCCAAGGTGTGGTAACCAAGCTCGTAAACCATACACGTCTTACCAATCGCCCTGTGTGGTAACCCCTCTTGTGATCAGTTGGTTTTGCCGATTGCGAATCGGCCTCGCATGAAGTTCCGATACTGCTGCACGACAGCGCCAAAGCCTCATGACTTAGCTCTTCCATGGCCCATTCTCCGAGAGAGGGGGCCAGCGGCAGGGGGCGAAGCCCTTACGGATATTCAAAAATAGTAAAAAAATAGTCGGGGGACCATTTATTTGCTATTTTTGAATCTGTTTGGAATATTTTTTGACTAGTTTAAACTTTTCGTCCGAAATCCCCCTGTAGGGAGACACGCCCGACCTAATCCTATCCCCCAAGACCCCCGACGTCATGATTTTGTCTTGACGTCCATCCTCAGAGGCCTCGACCCATTCCCCTGGACCGGTTCTTCATCCTGAGTTGTCTTTTGACGCTCCCGAGGCCCGGCAAGGGCCCCTGGAGGCCAAACATAGCGAAAAGCCTTCTGTCACGATGTTTTCATTGCCCGAGTAGGTCTGGGCCCTCTGAATCACTCATCGACTCCCCCCTTTGGGACGCCCCCGGCCTCACGTGCGCCACCGGGTGAGCACCAGCGCCGGGGGCCGCGCGGATCCTGGCCAGCGCGAACGAGCACTCGCCGGTGCCCCGCCGCCCTGGGAGGATGACGGACAGCACAGCGCCGCCATCCTGGGAAGAAGAGGAAGAAGACGAAGAAGAAAACGAACAATAATACTACGAATGATAATAATAATAATAACAATGATAATAATAATAATAATACTAATAATAATAATAATCATAATAATTATAATAAGCGGAGGAATATTGTCAATAATAAGAAGAATCATCGCACTCACAATAATGACAACAGTACGAATAAGGGGAAGAGACAACGAACAATAATAAGAAGAGAAACAATGTTACTGATGAGATGCAAGCAAATGACACTAACAACATCGTCATACACATAAAACGTTTGGAGGCCCGCTCGGTTTTTGTTCGTGTCGGCGCTGGACAACCCCTCCGCCAGGGGACGGCGCCGGTGGAGGGGTCGTCCAGCGCCGATCCGAGAAGTCCGCACGGACCTCCGAAAAATCATGCTTATGTACAGATGCTTCTGCTTCGAATCTTGGCCAGGCGGGGACGGATGCCGTCTCCTGCGGGCGTCGCGGCGCTGATCCCAACCCTGCTGGGGTTGGGGGGTGGGATGGCTCTGACACTGATGAATCCTGGCCCAGTCCTCCTCCTCCTCCTCCTCCTCCTCCTCCTCCTCCTCCTCCTCCTCCTCCCTGGCTTGCCCAGGGAGGCATGTGCACCGCTCCTGGTCCAAGGGTAGTCCTGGCCAGTGGCGGCGGATGTGCATGGATCTCGTCGCCCCGAGTCCTGGCTGCTCTTCCCCTCGACACCTGCGGTCGCCGCCTTCTCCGAATCTTTTGGGGGGGTGCAGCGACCCCCAACCCCAGACCCCCTCGGGTAATGAAAAAATCGTGACGGGAGGTTCTTCGCTATGTTCGGCCTCCGGGGGCCCCTACCAGGCCTCGGGAGCGTCAAAAACGATTCAGGATGAAAAACCGGTCCAAAGGAATGGGTCGAGACCTCTGAGGGTCCAGACCTCTGCGTGTCGGGACAAGTGAACTTTCTCTCATTCGGCGTTTCGACATTGGGCGGAAGGGGGAGGAGGGGGGTGCCTGGCTCCCTCTGCTTAGCGCGACTGTGTGAGACAGTGCGCTCGTTTTAGATATGGGGAGGCTCCACCTGCTCGAAACAGGCGCCCGAAACAGCCAAGATCTGATCCAGGGGGGGCGGGTGCGAGGGCCCGCGCCGATCAGCAAAACCATGGATAAGAAAGCTACCACCAATATGACATCGACACTGATACTCCCCCCGACCTCTCCCTGGGGGTCGTGCTGACCAGAACATCGAGGGGAATCGAGCCATGACGACGAGGGCTCTCGAGGACGAGCCGCGGCATCGGCACAGACACCCGATGTCTTGATCACGGGGTCCCAATAAAGCCCCACGCCTTCCCCAGAGCCAAATGTTTCGTCCAGAGTCGTTGTTTTACGGTCCTGGGGACCGGCGAGGGCCCCAGGAGGCTGAAAACGGCCAAAAACCGTCCGCCATGATTATGTTTACGACGCGAGCACGTCGGAGGGTTTCTTTCCTGACTGCGGATCCGCAGTACTATTGGTGAGTTCACAAGTAGGGCGGAAACTTCCGCCCTACTTCCAAGCTCATCTGATATAGACTTCCACTCTACTTTGCCGTCGCTGCTTCCGCCATACATCTGCGGAATATCCGCTCACTACTTCTCTGAGGCGGGAATTTCGGCCGTTTCGCATTCGCGGCGCATTCCCGACACAATCTTGAATCGGAAAATCCACTGAATTAAGTCGTCAAGCGGGCCCGGCGAGCTCCCAGTAGCCGAAACCGGCGCAAAACCGTCCGCCGTGCTTTTTGCTTCGAGGCGCGAGCATGTCTGGGGATATCTGCCCTTGCTCCCACATCTTCTTGTGCATCGTCGGGGAACCCTCTCTGTCCCGTCGCGCCGCTAACCGCGTTTAATCCGTGCAGAATCCGTGTCGAAGCCATGTCGGACTCGTCGAATCCGCGCCGATTCCGCGCCGAATCCGGGCCAAACCCGCGCCGAGTCCGCACCGAGCCCACGTCGGGCACAAGAAGAGACACCCGCCTTGGGGACCAGCGAGGCCTCCCGAAGATGCTGCGCCACAGGTCCTGACCGCCGCTGCTCCCCGGACCGCTCCTGGGGGGGACCTCGAGGCGAATCCAGCGGTGGCGACGACGGCCTCCCAGGAGGCCGAGACAGGGGAAAGCGCGTGAGGGCCAGCGGTGATTTCAGGTCGGGCATGTCCCCCCACAGGCGGATGTGGGGCGAAAAATAAAACACAGCCCGCAGATACGCCAGAATGGCCAAAGCACGGTAGAAAAATCGCTCCCAGACTATTTGCTACTATTTTTGAACATTCCTCCTGTAGAATGAGGGATGGAAAAAACGACCCTACCCTGGGTTACAAATGCGTGGTCTGTGAACCTCCTGGGAACCCCCAACGCCAAGAGCCGCCAGGACGCGGCACATCACGCAGGGTTTTCCCTGCCAGCCCACAGGAGCTCCAGCGCAAAACGCCTCGCAAACCGGGGTGGGGGCGCTTTTTCTGCCCTTGATAGGAGGGACACGCCCGACTCAACGGCAGTGTCGGTAATTACCTCCGCAGCCCCTGCAGTCCTGGCCGCTCTCCCCCTCCGCGCCCACGATCGCCGCCAGCGTGAGCCGCAGCGCAGCGCCCCCGAGGCGCGGCAGCTCCACGGGCTGGCCCGGCACCAGCAGCGCGCTCCACGGCCGCCCGGCGCCTGCCGGCATGGCCCTCGGGGGCAGGATCGGAGAGCGCCGCTGCAGGGAGCGGCTCCTCGCGCTGCGAGACAGAGATCACGGTGTCGGGGGGGTCTGGGTGGGCGGGGGGGGGCCCCGCCCGGCCCGCAGGGCGGCGCCGGCGCCCCCTGAGATCCAGGCGCTGCGGTCGTCGGCGGCGAGCGAGGGGCGGGCCTTCTCAGAGGGCGCGGGAGTCCCCCAGCCTGCTGAGGAGCTTCCTGTAAGCCTTCCCCGAAGACAGGCAAAAGCTTCTCAGAAGGCGCGTGGGCTTCTGAGAAGGCCTTATGCTTCTCACGTCCCCCCCTCGCTCGCCGCCGAGGTTGTGAACACCGCGGGCGAGTTCGCCCTCTTCGCAGACCCCCTCGGGCCATGAACAAATCGTGACAGGTGGCGTTTGGCCGTGTTCGGCCCCTGGGGGCCCTGAGTGACGGGCCCTCGCGAGACCGCCACAAAACGACTGACGGGCCCTCGCGAGACCGCCAAGAGAAGGCTCGGGGCGGAAAGCTGGTCCCGGGGAAGGGGTCTGCAGAGCCCTCGGGGTCCACAGCATGAGCCGATCACGACGCCGGGGGCCTGGCTCTGGAGCCCCGGGACCCGCACAGATCGAGCCGGCCCGATGAAGTGCCGCGGTAATGCGAAGTCCAGGGCTCCCGCCGTGATCTGTCGCGTGGGGCCCCTGTGCTCGCTGCGTCGGATTTCGGGGCGGGCCCCCGCCCCCCCTCCCCGGCCCAGCCACGGGAGCGGGAGGTCTGAGCCCCAAAACTGCTGCGGGCGCCGTGCTGCAGTGGAGGCCCGACCACAGGGAGCCCTCCACAAGAAGCGCAACCCTGAGAGCCCAGGCCGTCCATTGATTTCTGGTGTGGGAGCGTCGCGCCTTCCATCGCAAAACCATCGAAGCCCAAGAAAGCCAGGGCACCCTGGAGGCAAGCAGGGTGCGTGTGTGTTTTTTGGCACGGGTCTCCACTGTACCAGAGGGAGCCCCCTCCCCCGACTTCAAGCCCGCCGTGCTCTGCGCGATCTCGAAAAAAAGGCGGAGATGTCCGCCCTACGTTTCAAGCTCCTCTGTGGGCGTCAATTTCCCGCCCCGCGTTGCCGTCGCAGCTTCCGCCATGTCTGAGCGGAAATATCCGCCCTGCTTTTCTGAGGCGGGAACTCCCGCCCCACGCTTGTGCACAGCTCGGGGACGCGCAAACATGGATCAGCCGGCCAGTGCCGCCCCGCTCGGCGGCGGGAATCCACGCTTCCCCATGGCAACGAGACCCGCCGCTAATCCACGCCCCCGGTGATCCATGTTTGCGGCCGCCTGCACAGCTCGGGGGTGCCTCCCGGGCCGAACTCTCCGAGTCGGAGCCTCGGCCAACATAGGCGGCGCACCCGGAGTCGGGGCCGCTGCTCGGCGGGGCGGCGCCGGCGCCGGCCTCCGCCCCCGCGACCCCGCCGCAGGGGGCAGGAGGCGGCCTGAGCTCAAGAGTCGCTGCAGCCGTCCGCGCCGCCACGGGGAGCCACCTCGGCGGGGCGCCGCCGCGAGGCTGCCGCGGGAGGGCCTCGGGAGGCGGGCCCGCGAGGCGCCTCCGAAGAGGCAGCCCCAGGACGGAGCAGAGAGCATGCTTCCGGGCCCTCTCCCCCCCCCCTTGGCCAGCGCCCCGCGCGCGGGAGAGGGGCAGGAGAGAGGGATCCCGATCCTGATGCGCTGGAGGCAGCAGTTAAGCAAGACCAAAGAAACACACATGCAGCCTCACCCAATCGTGTAAAGGGGAGCTGCGCCGGCCAGGGGACAGGGAGAGGGAGGGAGCGAGGATGAGGAGGAGGAGGAGGAGGAGGAGGAGGAGAAAGA